>BSBK01000295.1:615000-1122500 GCA_027943335.1 Chamaecyparis obtusa
ATGACAACATTATGCAAAAAGTCACAAATATCCAGCAGTTAAAACTAGAATTGAGGAAGGAAGAGGAAAAAATAAGAGACTATGTAACCGAGCTACAGGTCGAGTTACTATCCCACTTAAAGGTGATGTAGAAACACGTGAATAAGGAAAAGGAATTAGTTGCCACCCCTGAGATATTAGTTATAGAAAAAAAATTTGATATGCATGCACAAGTAGGCTTAGAGAAGATTTCTCTAGAAAATCTCAAAGAGGAATGGGAAAACCTCGTGGCCACTCTCAAGAAAACCCAGTCAATTTGTAAGTACATTTTTGGCATTACTTTCAAGAAAGGGGGAAATATATGTATATATATTTTATGTATTTATTTTATACCGAGAGCATGTTCAAAGGGGGAGTTCACACAATTCATACATTTTTGGTTTGCAAATTTTTCAAGTCTAATTTTTTGTAATTGGCATACACATATATTTTTTGATACTAATGCCAAAGGGGGATAATGTCACTCCTAAGTGCATTAAGAGTTGTCATTAGTATCATTCATACAGTCAGTAAAGGAGACAATACAGGCTAGTTGTTCAACACACAAAGCATAGACACCAAACAGAATACAAGGCAGAATACTATACTAACCAAATATAATCTTGACCGAGTACTCACACTGAGCCAGATGATTATCGAGCATAGTTTAACCAAGCATTCATATATATTGAGCATCAGTTAAACAACGAGTGATAAATGTAGTGTACACTGAGTGAACCAGGAAATGACACAGTAGTTTGTAATGGCATAAACTACAAGGTAAATGGTTTACACCGATCAGAAAATAGTTTACCAAGATTGAGGTGAAAATTAAATATGGATGTAATCATTTAATGATTCCTATGTAAAGATGATCTAGTTTATTCATCTGATTCATTGATCTTAGGTTTTCTAAGATAGTATCACAACCCTAATTAGGTCAAATCATTTTGATATAAGAATTGTAAAGATGTCATTTTGACAAGTATCATACATGTAGTTGGCATTGGGAGACATCTAAAGATCTGACAGGGTTATGTTAAAGCATTAACAGAGTATTTAGTTTATCGGAAACAATTCAAGGCTACTGAGAAGCACAGAAGGATATATTCATCACAACAAGGTGATTTCATTATTGTACTTAATGGATTTGATATCAGCAATATAAGTTGTTTTCAAACAGATCAAACTTCACTGTTACTCTCTAGCAATTGTAGCAGACTTAAAATCTCCTAACAGAGTAGACTTAACAGTCTTATGTAAAATCTCTTAACTGAGTGCACACTTGAAGAGTGTTGCTAAAATCCTCTAACCAAGTAGATCTAGCTAATCTTTTTGTTACTCCTAATAGGGTAAGATCACCAGAAGTGATCAATCTTTGTAGCCTTAACCAACAACTTTATTTACTGCAGTAGTGAAGCTTTCTGGGTTCCATCCCCACCATAGTTTTTACCTTCTAACAAGGTTTTTTGTGATACCAAATACATGTGTTATGTGTATGAAGTTTCATGTATGCTTATTTGATTAGATTAAAGAAGCATTTCATTTCTATTATGTTATTAAATGTGTGGTGAATGCAAATGCTACAGTCGGTTAATGAATTAAATTTTTACAAGGAATCAAAAGAAAAGTTTTTAGGGTTACTGATTCACCCCTCCCCTCTTAGTGACTCACCTTTCCATAATCCCAACAAAAAATATAAGTCTAAATATATGACCTTAGGTAATTGAGGTGAAGTCAAGACCTTAAAGGACCAAAGGACAAACTAAAGAACAAAGGACCAAGTCAAACCCATCATTGATAAGTTAGGGTGTTGAATTAATGATAATGACAAAGGATAAACTTTTGACAGGGTCTAGACTTTCTATTAAAAACATAAGGTGTAACCCTAAAACTTGCATTTTGTTTTTGTGGGGTTTTGCAAAGTTTAATTTAGGGTATAAGTGTAATATGTGGACACTATGGGCTAACATGGGGAAGACAATGCAATGATAAGGTAATAAATTAATTAGTACATTTATTTAAACACTCACACAAGACACATGAGATAGAATACTTGTTTTTGTTTCTAATTTGAACATGAAAACACTCACAACCTAGGCTAGAAGGATACTATTTATTGAGTTCCCACTTGGATTACTCCATATACTCAAACAAAGTGGATAAGTAGATAATCAAGTGTCACTCGTTCCCCTCCATGGAATGATAATCACTTGACTCTCTTATCCTAAAGGTTTGGAGACCTTGAGGAATTTATGTCTCGATAATAAATAGTCTATTTGGGGTGGCTTTTGAGGTCCGACCTCCTCCACTAGCAAGAATAGGTTTTTGTGCTTCTAAAACATTGGTTTGTAGTAAGGGTATTTATTATGGTTTCCATACATGTGGTGTTTGTCCAATTAAGGGGCCTCCTAGGCCTTAGAACAAGGTTTTTTACATCTTGTAATAAGAGCTTTTACACATCAGACAAATACCAAGGGAGACTTCCATCGGTATGAAACATCCACACCTATTGATTATGACTTAGTTATAACCACAATTTTTATATAACAACTTGAATGAATCTTGTCCTTAGCCTTAGCCTGTCACTGCTTGGGTCACTCCCTTGGGTGAGTAGTTTTTCCCACAAGGAAGACCCTCTAAAAAAAAAATTGGGCATCTCTATTGATTTTCTCTTACACTTAGGATCTCAAAGGCAAGGGAATAGGATACTTTGTGTAGAAGTAGGTCCACCATATGATGTGAAAGTGCACCAAACACTTTAGACAAAGTTTATTTACCTTTAGAAATGAAATGATATCTAAGTTAATAAAAAAAACACATGATAGCTCACATGAGTAGCAGAGTTGGCTTGGGCCTTGGGTTTTCTCCTCTGTGGTCTCAAATTTGACTAAAAAACCTAGATTCACCCAATGTACCTGATGCAGGAGCATCCTAGGTGTAAGAGCAATCTTGCATCACCCAAAAATATTTTTGGTTTTGTTTTCAATAAGGGCTATCTTGTGTAGAGCTTCTATTTATGGAAACTTACTATTTTTAGTAAGTTGGTCATCTGATCTTGGAATGTTTTGATTTCTTCCCTGGAGGTTCATTTTGGGCATATTAGCCTACCGGTAAACTTTCATTGACAGATCAAGTCTAGCTTTGTAGATATTGAAGATTTTCGGTATTGGCAACAGGGTACAGAAACTTTGAACTCAATTTTGAAGGCTTTAGAGGCCCGAATGAGGTCAAAATTTTGGGGGTGACAGGCACTTGCGCAAGTCAAGCCTGTAGAGCACTTTGTGGCCTTTCTAAATGGGGTCATAATAGTCAATCAGGTCAACTAGCGATGACTTATGGTCTTCGAAAGTTGGGTCACCTGAAATGGCAGAAAATGATTTTCCCTCAAAATTTATGTTTGGGTTTCAAAATTTATTTTGAGCCGACTTTGATGTAATAAATTGTAAAATAAAATAATTCTAAGTTTGGTCGGCCTTGTTGGCTAAAATTCTGGAACCTTCCCAGGCGGTGGAAAATTGCCTATATAAGGAAGGTTGTAGTGTTGTCTTAGGCAGTTTAGGGAAATTCTGGGTATTGATTCGAGGCTTTTTCCTACAGAATATTGTAAGGGAATGCCCATGTGGCTTTGCATATTGTAATTCTGAAAGTTTTTAATTCCACATTTGTTGAGATAATAAGAAGCCCATTTTCTGTTCTTGCATATTGTTGTTGTTTCCCTATTTCTATTATGTGTTTGTGGTATTAAGGGGAGCACCCTTCATCAAGTGGTATTAGAGCAAGAGTTCTTGAGTGTGTAAATAGATCACCGACTGTGAGGTAGTTTGCACTAGGACCATGGTTAGGCTTTCAGCAAGAAGCGCAAAAATGCCTCCACAAAGGGAATGTGGCAGAAGAGTTGGTGTTGTAACACCTGAAGTTAGGGCACTGTAGAGACAAGTGCGAGCATTGCAAGAGGAGATTTGCAGAGGAATGAATCTTAATGTCAAAGACGAAAGCGAGGATGAAGCTGAAGAAGAAGATCAAGAAGGAGAAGTCGAAGTTGTGAACCAGGAGGAAGAAAGACTTTTTCGCACCATTTCCAAGATTAGAAAAAGACCTAAGATTGAGGTTCCTGCATTTTCAAGAAATCTTAACCCAGAGGAGTTGATCAATTGGATCAATGAATGTGAAGAATATTTTGAGTATGAAGATATTGAGGATCCTAGTAGGGTCAAATTCGCGAAGGCCAGACTGAAAGGTCATGCGAAGATCTAGTGGCAAGAGATTCAATTAGAGTGAAATAGAAGAGGGAAAGATAAAATCACAAGATGGGATCGGATGGTGGATAAATTGAAGTGACAGTTCATCCCTGTTGATTATGAGCTTGACCTACTGAAGAAAATGCAAAGTTTGAAGCAAGTGGGATGACCTGTTTAGGAGTATACAAAGGAGTTCTATCGAATCCTCATCAGAATAGGCCATGCGGAAGATGATAAGGAGAAAGTTTCTGGTTACCTTAATGGGTTGAGGCCAAGCATTTAGGAGGAGTTGAATCTGGTCCAAATGAACAGTATTGAAGAGGCGTGCCAGTTTTCCCTAAAAGTAGAGGAAAAGTTGAACAAGAAGTTTGAGAGCAGACAAAGCGAAAGAGGTCATGATGGAAGATATGATGGATGGTCATATGGAGATCAAAATGAAGATCCGAAAAAGCAGGATGAGGCCAGTAATAGTCAGAATCAGAGAGGAGATAATTTCAATCATTTCCATGATCAGAATAATAGAGATCAGAGAGGAAGAGGAAGAGGAAAAGAATCTGAAAGAGGAGAGCAATCTTGCATCACCCAAAAATATTTCTGGTTTTGTTTTCAATAAGGGCTATCTTGTGCAGAGCTACTATTTATGGAAACTTACTATTTTTAGTAAGTCGGTCATCCGATCTTGGAATGTTCTGATTTCTTCCCTGGAGGTTCATTTTGGTCATATCAGCCTGCTAGTAAAGTTTCATTGACAGATCAAGTCTATCTTTGTAGATATTGAAGATTTTTGGTATTGGTAATAGGGTACAGAAACTTTGAACTTAGTTTTGAAGGCTTTAGAGGCCCAAAATGAGGTCAAAATTTTGGGTGACAGGCACTTGCGCAAGTCAAGCTTGTAGAGCACTTTGTGGCCTTTCCAGAATGGGGTCATAATAGTCAATCGGGTCAACTAGTGATGACTTATGGTCTTTGGAAGTTAGGTCACCTGAAATGGCAAAAAATGATTTTCCTTCAAAATTTTTGTTTGGGTTTCAAAAGTTATTTTGAGCTGACTTTGATGTAATAAATTGTAAAATAAAATAATTCTAAGTTTGGTCGGCCTTGTTGGCTAAAATTTTGGAACTTTCCCAGGCGGTGGAAAATTGCCTATATAAGGAAGGTTGTAGTGTTGTCTTAGGCAGTTCGGGGCAGTTCTGGGTAGTAGATCTGGGTATTGATTCGAGGCTTTGTCCTACAGAATATTGTAAGGGAATGCCCATGTGGCTTTGCATATTGTAATTCTGAAAGTTTTTAATTCTACATTTGTTGAGATAATAAGAAGCCCATTTTATGTTCTTGCATATTGTTGTTGTTTCTCTATTTCTGTTATGTGTTTGTGGTATTAAGGGGATCACCCTTCATCAGTACATAGCTTGCATATAGCTTGGTACATCCCTAGAGGATTATTCTCACCCCAACTCGCCCCTTCCAGACCCCAACTTGGCATCAAGTAATACCAAGATAAGGTGGGTTGGGTGTTGGGTTAAGTCGTGAGGATACCTCTGGTGCAAAAAAAACTAGAAAAATACATGATGTTTTGAGAACATGATTTCTTTGCCAAACATCTTGCAAGAAACTCGTTAGTAGTTTCAATAAAATATCATCCCATGATTTCCAAGGTGCTACACAAATCATCAGTAATAGAAATCCTATATTCTTCCAAAAACTAAAAATCTTGAAAACAAAAATGATACTTTCAACAAAACCATGTTTTTACTAGCCAAGTGTGCATCTTTAGGCCCAAGTGCACAACTTAATGTCTAAGTGCATAAATTTATGCTCAAGTGTGCAAATGTATGCCCAAGTATGCAACTTTATGCCCAAGTGCACAACTTTATGCCCAAATTCACAACTCTATGCCCATGTGTGTAGATTTATGACCAAATACACTAATTTATGCCCAAGTGTGAAATAATAGAGATGGAAAGAATGATTGCTACTCTAATTAGCAAATTTGATTTGAAATCTAGAAATTTGCATGCAATTTGATTGATTAAGACTCCTATTTTCATATATCTAATAATTTGTTGTCCATTCCATCCTATATGAAATATTGTTGTTCATTGATGCCTTCTAGTTAAGCTAGGTGAAGGATTGTCATCAATTCAACCTCAAATTTAAGCTAGGTGAGAGTTATTTTTCATTTTAACCCCAAATTACACTGCATGAAAGTTGTGATTAATTTAATATCTTTAATTGAATAGATTTAACAATAAACAAATTTACATGTAAAAAGAAACTATAACATAAATCTAAAAGCGCGGAAATAGGCCCAAGTGCATAGTATTTAAGCCCAAGTGTGTATATTCATGTCCAAGTGTGTAGTAGATGGTCCAAGTTCACAATTATAGACACCAAGTGTGCATTAATTCTATCAATTGTGTAAATGATTAGGCCAAGTGCACCGGAAATAGATCAACACTTTCAAACATATAAATACTCCAAGATTTTGTCATATTTAAAGCTTGTTTCACGTCGAGTTCACCAAAATGTTGACAAGGAAAATAGGGATTTAGAAACAACATGATAAAGCCAACTATGAAAGCTTAAAATATCATGTAACCTATTCCTAATCACACCAATAAGACCATCAAAACAAAATGTATAAAATATAAGCTAAATAAGCAAACTATTCCTTTGATGAAGCCTCATCGTCCTTTATTTCTTCTCTAATATGCTATGTTACTCTCAAGTAGACAAGTGCACCTACAAAATGAAAGCAAGTATGGACAGAATGATGGTGAGAATACTTAAAAATTATGGTTTTTAGAATGAAAGATGAGAGTCCAATTTATAGATTTTTGAAATTCGAATCAACAAACAGTTGTGATTGTATTTGAGAACTCAAAATTGGCAAATGACAAGCTTATGACAAATTGATTAGTGCATTTAGAAAATGAAAATCTATGACAAAATTTTGACAAATTGGTTAGTGGTTTGGGAAGGAGAAATTAATGGGAAGAAATTAGGGGAAGGTGTAAGGAGAAATTAAGGGAATGTATCATAAGAGTGAAACGTGGAATTATTATGCAAGAGAAATTAGGGGATTAAATCAGGGGAAAGTGTAAGGAGTGAAAAGTGGGATGGAGGCTAAATTGGTGGGATGGAAGCCAAATTAGGGGTCATGTCATAAATTATTAAATGAGGAAATTTTAATAAATAGAAATTATTAATTCCACACATTTAAGGTAATTAGTCAATTAATTAATTTAATTTAATTAATTTTTGGAAAAGGAGATAAAGGAGGTAAATAAATATAATTTTTTTACCAAGACATAAGACATTTTGATAAGGGGCCAAATTAATAATTATTCACCCCTAAAGGACTAATTAATTAATGTGATCATTTAATCAAATGTGTAGTTAAGGATGAATTAATAGGATATTATGAAAATTAGAGGATAAATATTAGTAATTAACTAAATAATTCTTATTATTTAACTAATGAAGAATGACACAATGCCAACAAATAATGAAAATCAAATGTGTGAAAGAGAGGAATAGTTAAAAGAATGGCATAACAATTTTACAAGGTAACACCAAGATGTTAAAAAGTGGCACAATAGGTGTTGACTATTTTTAGCATCTACAAGGCCATGTTAGGTACTATGTGCAAATATGATTGCTCACAAATGGAAAAAATGAGAAAGAGCAATGGGACAAAATGCCTCCCCAAAAGAGAGTAGAAGGAATGAGGACTAGATATGACCCCCTAAGAACTACTTTTGTCACTAATATATAATCAAGGATCCTCCCATAAGAGGGAAAATGAGAGACTATGTAACCCGCCCAGCCCAATAATATGTAATCTCCAATAAAAATGATAAATGTTTAAAGAAAAAAGGTAATCCCTTACCTACAAATAACTCCTCCCCTCAAGAAGAGCCAAAACCAAGTATAGATGAAGGAAAGTCCCCCATTCTAGATAAGATTTGGTAGGAAGAAAGATAAAAATGAATGATGATGGTGCCATTGGAATCTACTCATTTTTTATCATGTCCATAAAAGGTGGAGCCACAATCAAATTAGGTAGATGCCCAATCAATAGAAAAGGTAACAAACCAAGATAAAGTGGTAGTTGATGATAAATAGTCTATCTAAAGACAAAGATGATGAGGCAATAGATATGATGGGGTTTTCATCAAAGAGGAGATATAACATCTCAAATGTATCCTCCAAATCCAAATGTGAGACTCCACAAAAAATTCTAAAATACATGTCAAAAAATCATCCTACAAAGTTGAATTGTAAGGATTATGATGATGTTGCAGGAGATTATGTGAGATATTCCCAAAAGGAACCACCCAAACTATTACTCATTAGAATTCTGTAGTTAATCCACTTTGTCATACTATTCTCCCCACCCCCACTTTAGAATAGTAATCTACCTCTAAATGCATGCACCAAAGGCCCTTACAAATAGTAGGGGCTATAGAAGCCCTCCCAAAAATATAATAGCATAGAATTTGGTAGGATTACCAGTCTCATCAAAGAATTGTGTGGCTTCAATTTTGCATAGTCGGTGTATGTGCATAACCCCACCCATTTTCTCCTGAGTGGGGGGGGGAGGATTATAGCTCATTGAACAAAGTGGTGATGAGATTTAATCTAGTTATTTGTTTAAATTAGGTACCCATATGCTCTCCTTTGTACACAACTTCGATAGGGTTATGTGTTAGGTGGACATGATGGCAAACCTTTGCTAGTGTAGACTTTTCCTCTCAACAATAATTAATTATCATCCACTAGCCATCTCTCAAGTTGAGCATCAAAACTAGCTTCAGATGCTCTGTTCTGAAATAGAGTGCCCCTTCAAAGTCAGGTTGGATTGAGGACATAATTCATCCCTATGTTATTACTCCCACAATATATATATATTTGATTTTGTAAATTTTACACATAATTTAATTATGAGCAAAAAAGTCAATGTCAAAAGCAAGTTTATTCCAAAAAATAATTAGCACTAAAGTATAGCCCCTATAGAAATTCTAAACTTCTCCAGATGTCAGGATGTCCAAAAAATTTACTAGACTACAAATATGTTACAAACTAAATAAAATATGCTTGAGTATTAATCTAGAAAAAGTGTAGATAATTGTATAGAGCTCCTCAACAACTTTCCAATCCTGCAAGAATGATAAAAATCAAATATATAAGAAAAAAGTATGAGCTCATAGGCCAAAAAAAATACTTTGACTTCATTAAGGAAAATCAGACACCTTCAACAAAATCTTAAAAACTAACTTGCACCACTATGAAAGCTCAAAAATAGCTTTGTGATGATAGGTTGTTTTCAAAAATATGACTGAGAGGTGAAAAGTTATGGCTGTCAAAAAAATTCTAATATTTCAAGAAAAGATTTGTCTCTATGGTCCTTTTACCATTCATGTTTTGGCTAACGAAGAATTTATCAAAAGAAAGAGAAAATAAAGTCTTTCTTGTTCAAAGGGAGTTAAGTTATGTGGGTTCTAGAAGCATTTTCCTTGTGAGGGGAAGACCTTTTGATTATTTTTTCATTGAATGGATTAAATAAGAGAAATTATGTTTATTTAGTTAACAAATGGCATAGAATGAATTTTGTATTAAACATGCATCTACTATTGGGAAAATTCAAGTGGTACTTGAGTTAAAAGAAGAAATATATTTTGTTGTTGTATTGTGGTGCGTTACTTTTTTTCTATTCTATCATTATAAAGATTCAAGAGTGTATTCATTTATCAGTTTTGGCTTGTTATTTGAGATACAAACTTTTTTGCCTTATTAATTGGGACATAATGATTATGTCTAAGGAAGTTCTCATTGAGGTACCCATTAGTTGAAGGGGCATGAGATGCTCAATAGAAAATGTGTATTGTTCATTCTACTACAATTGTTTGTAATTTGAAATAGGCCTCATCTTTTATATCAGCATATTATATGGGTAGTGTAAATAATAGCTCAATTTCAATACTTTTAGGTGTAGTGAAAGTTTGTTTTGCATATTTTAAAATTAAAAAATATATTTTTTATGGATATTCAAATCTAAAACATTAATCTTATGCATAGAATCTATGGATTTGTTCAAAATTTGGTTTTTAACTTAATTTTTTATTTATGTTCACAAGTTTATGCTTTGGTTTCTATTGACAATAAATTTATGCTCATGTCTCATTGTAAGATGGTTCTAGGTGGATTAAACTTTTTACTTCCTTATATGGCATCTTTGAAACTCAAAATATTAACTTTAATGTTTATTTAAAAGAAAAATATGTTTTCCTTTATTACCCCCTAATTTTGTTTTGAAAATATGTTAAGAGAATAGTTGTGCTTGATAAAATATACAATTATGGTCCTTTGGAGGTAGGACAATGCTTAGGGTAATGATGTTGTTATGCAAAGCATTAGTGCAAATGATTGGGTTTCTTGAACCCTTGTTGCATTAAAGTTAGTCTCTAAATTTGAGATAACAATAATATAATGAGCATAATTCTTAATTTTATTTTAAAAAATTAGCAAATGTAAACATTGTTGTGGTATTGGAAGCAATTTTACATTGTACAATTATTACATTTCAACTAATGTCATTATCAAACTCCCTTTGGTGCTAACTTCATCATCCTCATTAGTGATTTGGTCCAGCTAAACCCTATAAAAGATATTTTTATGTATATTGGAACATCCAATGGAACAACACAACAAGGAAACTTCAACCCAAATGTAAGAATTAACACCAAAAATTTGGTGATGAATCATCCCAACTTGCATAATTATTCTTGAAAGTATTTGATTTCTACTAATGGCTTGGTTTCATTGCATAGTAACCATATGTTCAAGTCCTTGGGGGTGTATGTTGGATTGTGTAATGTGAAGCAAGAAAGCATTTGATTGTGTGCAAATATTGAGGACAAACAACTCTTCTACATTGGACAATAAGCTATGCCCACTTTTAAAGTACAAGTCATAATAGGTCTTGTCTATGGTATATTGTGTAAATTTGTTGCCATTATGAATAAAAGAGAGAGCAACCCATCCAATATTTCATTCTTCATTAGGGAATATTATTCAATGTCATGTGGTTCTAGTTTGGGAGTCAAATGACTCACAACGTATGCCAATTGTTATGAGACGCTTAAAATCATCCCTTAACATTATAATTATTTAATTATATTTGATAAATTCTTCTACCTATTTAATTAAATTTATTTAATTAAATTTGGTTCACAATTCTATAGTATTTAAATTTAATTTAAATACCTTCTCTTTAAGTATTAAATTTTATTTAAAACCTTTCCTTCATTTAATCCCTCTTTAAATAAATTTTAATTTATTTCCCTTCACATTCTATTATTCTCCCAAACCATGATTAGTCTAACTTTTTAATTAGATTAATCCTAAATCTGGACCTAGATCCTACCCTACCCACATCACTCTCAACAAATAGATCTACTTACTAATTAACTTATAAGGTTAATTAGGCTAATTTTTGGATTCCTACACCCATTAGTCCTAATTATGTGCTCACACGTGTGAAAAAAAAAATTTAATTTGTCTTTTCAAAGAATTCTAAAAATGTCTTAGTCATTTAATTAGACATTCTTGGTATCTTGATCTTGACCAATTTTAGTACTTGTTTCTTTAGATTTTGGATAAACCTCTTGACATGGGGTGTGAGTTTGGATATGTATGGTGGATTCTTGAAAGGACTTGACATGCAGGCATAATGTGGATGGATTTTGACTAGGATTCAATGGAGTATCTTTTCTTGGGAGTGGAGTATATGGTGACATTGGATCTGAGACTATTTAATTCTAGAAGGCACTTGTACTAAAGGATGGACTAGTTTGGATTTGTATATTGGATAGCCCTTATGGGTAGACTAGAAATGTTTCATTATTGGATACATTTCTAGGTGGAGATAGTGTGGAGGAAGAAATGGTGGGAGATATAGAGATTGCTTGTGGGATATTGCTAGACATAGGTATATAATTTTTTTCATGTTTGGGAATGGTGTCTTGACATATATCCAACTCCTCACTAGGTGAATTATTGGGACATTCTTTATTAGTAACAACACAATCATTGTTTGGACTTTTGATAGTGATGGTATTAATTTTCAAATTGGGGTCCACTTTTGTATAAGCAAGGTTTACCTTATTATCTTGTCTGGGTGTGGAGGACTTGTCTTTTCCATGATCCATCGATGGATTTTGGAAGATCTTATGGTCTTGGTTGGTGGTGCCAAAATTTGTGACAACTTTGATTTCACCATAGTCGATGAAATCTTGGACAATGTACTTCAGTTGCATACAACTGCTTGTTTTGTGCCCCTTAGTTTGGTGATAGTTACACTAATTATTTTCATCCCACCATGTTGGTTTTTTGGGAACCTCATAATGTCTTATCTCAGGTAAAGTGACTAAATAGGACTGTATCAATTTCTTCAGGATCATCTCAAGAGGTTCTGCAAAAGGTGTAAATTCTTGTCATGGAGTGGGGTTCCTTCTTTCATAACTTTTTTGTTGGGTAAGTGCATTCGTCTATTTGGGACTTTGTCTAGGAGAGGTTTAAAAAAAATTGTATATGTTGTGCTAGTTGGGTTTGTTGGATAGGCACTAGTTGGGTATGTTGGACAGGTGCTAGTGCTTGCACACATAGGACAGGTTGGGCCATTTTAGTGTCCACAACACTATTATTTGGACCATTATTTAGATTTTTCAGAGGATTTTAAATTAATGGTCTCTTTATTAAGTATTCCCTTCAAGGTGAGGGATCTTTCTACTTTTAACCCTTGCTCAACTAGCTCTTCAAAGGACTCAATGCGCTAGGAGTGAAATTCACATATCATGCCTAGTTGACAGTTTTCTATAAAAATGTGCATCATTTCCCTTGTTTGTAGATCAAAGTGTGCCTTAGAGGAAACATTTATCCAATGTTTTAGGAAAGAGGCAAATCTCTCTCCATATTTTTTCTTGGTGGTGCAAAGATCCAACAATGTTACTTTCATCATGATGTAAGAATAATGTGATATATTTTTTTCCAATTCATTCCATAACTTTATCCTAGGAGGGAGTCTAGAGAACCAATCCATTTTTATACCACTAAGACTATGTGGAAATAACCGCATAATATATGTTTCATCATGTTCTACCTCCATACATGTTGTGAAGAATTCCCTTATGTGGTCGTGAAGATCACCCTTTTCCTTATACCTATCAAATTTAGGCATGAAAAAGTTGGTTGGAAGAGGTGGCACATGTAGTGTCCTATCAAAGGGATAAGGAATAAGGTCTACTAAGGTATAAGACCTCTTAGGAGTGCCTTTCTATAGGTTAATGACTTGTTGTTGGAGGATTTGGATCTAATGAGAAAATATTGCATTGAGTTGTTGTATAAATGATGTCACATTTGGATCAATAAATGAGGTCCCATTGTTATGTGGTGGTGTAGGATTATATGGGGGTATGTATCCTGAATTCATTTTTGTTACAAGCACATGAGATGGTGGAACATACTGAGGTTCTTGGAATTGTTGAGGTGCTTGTATTTTTTGAGGAATTGGGACTTTATAGGGTGCTTGGAATTGCTGAGGAACTAGGACTTGTTGGGGTATTGGAATGTACTACAATGTTGGACTATTTTGAGGTACTAGATTATGTTGGGGTACTATAACGTACTAATATTCTAGATTATGTTGTGGTGCTATATTATGTTGGGGCACTGGAATTTACTAAAATGTTATATTATGTTGTGGTGCTAAATTATGCTAAGATGCTTGGAATTGCTAGGAGTTTTGAAACTGCTGAGGAGATAGGACATGGTGAGGAACTAGGACTTGTGTGGGTGCTTGGTATTGTTTTGGTTGCGTGACTTGCTGAGGAACTATAGTCCTTGACCCATTTTTTATCTTTTTGACAATGTTTATAAGTATCTAATACTCAGACTTGTCAAGTGTCCCTTCACTAATTTTGGGTTGTCCTAAATTGGAAGGGACATTTGGCTGGGGCACTTTAGGAGGCTATTGGTGAGTTTCCCCAATAGGTATGTCCCTTTCTTAGGTTGGGGATTTGTGTTGGAGGAACTAACTACCATTGTTTGTGAGATACTTGTTGGATGAGCCAAGTCAATATGGAAGGTGTTTTTGTGGTAGTAAGTGTACTAGATGCAGGTGTACAATTGGAAAATAAGGGATTGTTATACTAGACCCCTAGGATGCTAGAAGATGTGGTGACTTGGAAAGCATTTTTCATGGAACTGGTGGATGGGAGGACTAAACTAAGTGGTATGGGTGTAGTTGAGGCTACCCAACCTACCGAAATAGGTATGTCCTCCACTATGGCAGATGTGTCAAACCCAACAAGTAATTTGGCACCTTTTGTATGAGCATATGAAGGTACTTTTCTAGGTCATAGTCTATTATGAACTCTAAGATTGTGTTCATCTTCTCATCGCATAAATTTTGGTCAATCTATTCTTTTGTGCATCTATCTTTGATTTCCTTAGGGGAGAGTTTACTTAGGATATCCTTTTGTGTTGTCTCGTGATGCAAAAATGTGTCAAGATTCTTGTAATCTCATTTCAAGGCTCTTGGTGCAAATTCAATACTCTGGTGGGGATCCTGGGTAAGGTCCTCATTGTGTTCCATTATTTCCTTACTTTTCCTGGATTGAGTGTTTGGAATATGCAATTCTATGATGAATGTAAGACAACTAGGGAAATCAAATTTTCTTTTTTTGGATTTTTGATTTGGGATGATAATGCAAACTAGAAATGAAATATCATGTCTAAGGTATAAGGTACTTACACCTTGACCACATAGGTGTTAATAACTCCTCTAATTTCTACCTCCAAAGCATTGATTCATTGTATCTTAGCTGGTATCTTGTTCTATTTTATCTCTCTTTCTCTTCTTCATTGCTCAACAGGTTCCTGCATCTTGAATTTTTTGTGTTTTGATGGCCAAGCCCATTTTTTCATTACACCAAGTGCATATTTTCAATAATGAAAATGTGGGGCTTTTCAATGGGCCTAAGAGGGTTCAACCTCTTGAGGATATTAAGATTCGGTCTACTTGGCAACCCTCCAAAAAAGGTTGGATCAAAATTAATTTTGATGGAGTGTCAAAAGGTAACCCGGGATGCTCAGTGGTAGGGTTTGTAGCCAAAGATGATGGAGGAGACATTCTAGAAATAGGAGAAAAATGGTTGGAGGATGGTTCAAATAATTCAGCGAAATTCTTAGCGGTTGTCAATGCCACGATGATGGGATGAAAACTCAGAGGCAGGAAACTACACTAGGAAGGTGGCTCTTAGTTAGTGGTAAATGGTATCATGAAAGGGGAGATGGACACATGGTACCTTAAAAAAAATATCAAAAGAATACGAGACTTGCTAGAAACATTCAAAGAATTCAGGGTAGCACATGTTCGAAGAGAAGCCAATTCTTTGGAAGATTTTCTATATAATGATGGGGTTAAAGGTTCATTGGAACATAAGATTGAATTGTTTGAATACTTCACTAATATACCAAGGGAAGATTTAATTTTGATTTAAATGAGACAATCATTATAAGGAATGACATCTTAAGGTGATGAAAGGTTTATGCAATTGGAGGCACATGAGAATTTGAAAGCACATGAAGAGTGCATTTATTATCTGATGTGGAGTGAAGGAAGGATGGATGTAGATCTTCACAAATTTGCATGAGGTGGGAAAGGTAAGGATTAATGACAGCATCCTTATTTGGCAACTCTAGAACTCTCAACTGTGGCTTTAAAGAGCCCTATGGAATGTAAGATGGGCGGAGTTTATTGTGAAGTCAGTGAGAGGAGTTGGAGGTTTTTTCTTGTTCAGCTATGGAGGCAAATTTATTGATGTCTTCACCTAGGAAAATTCAAGGATTTAGAGGGGTTATTTTTGTCATGCGAATGAGGCACATTTTCAAGATTGATCATCTAGATTTCTGGATAGCCGTTTGCAAGATGTTGGGGGAAGAATTATTGAATACAAACCTTCGACTGCACACAAATTTGTACATTTCATCCTTATTTGTGGCTCTATCCTTGATGGTGGTTGATTCCAAGGAGGATGCTTTGATGGTTTCACGGAGGTGCCTGGAACCAAAGTGGGTGGGTGGCCTGGTCCCAATCAGGAAAAGGGAAAAAATTGGGAGTGGGATTCATATGGATGAAGGCCCATGGTGTTTGGTTGGGGGAGGTGTTGGGGAGATACAACCATTAGTTTTGTGGTCTTTGAACCACCCAATGGACAAGCATTTTCCACAGGGAAGGCAAGGATGGCAAGAGTTTCTTGTTTTTTTGAAGAGTATTGATACGGAGAAAACAAAGGTAGAAGGAGAAAGGAAGTGGATGTGAAAAACAACTCCTCATAAGTTGACAGCTCCAATAGGACCTGAAAGAGTGCCCACAGTGTGGAGATAGACTTGGGTTGGAGAGTCTAGCCTCAGAGAGGAGAGAGTTAGGCATGCCCCGATGATAGGTGAGGCAGTGTGTGATGGAGATGGAGTAGGTGTTGATGTCAGTCTTTTCCATTAGGCAAAGAAAAGGAAGGTGGTTGTGGACTTGGTGGTGGGTGGCGATGGTCTAGGAGCAGTGGACGGAGGTGCTTCAGTCAGAGCGCATGGAGGTGATTCTGTTCACAAAATCCATGGTGAAATTTTGAATTTCACCAAGGAAGAGGTAGCTCACTGGTTTGATTGATGTTTTTTTATCCAAGTTGTTGGCTTTAGTATTTCTCCAGTTTGCAGAAGAAGTCTTTTTGGATAGCTTTTTGTATGAAATGAAAATGTCCCAGTAAGTTAATGGGCGATTAGTATAAAATAAATATTTTAGCAATGTATGGAAATGTCTAAGAGAGGCATCGAATGTAAAAAAAAATTGAATATTAATACAAATATCACTATTACCTATATAAAAAAAAAAAAATGAAAATGTGTCATTTTACAATAGAGAATAATAATTTAGACAAAAGAGAAGTAAATCTCATTTTTATTTTCGAAATAATGTTTTTGATAAAACGATTATCACTTGCACTTGCACACAAAAAGAACAGTTTTCAAAGATCTTTTTTTTTAAATATTGCTCATCCAAATTAAAATCACAAAGATAAAAACCCTCTGTAGAATTTTAAGACCTTTCCAAAAATGAAAATTTTATTAAAAAAATGTTGATTTATGCCTAGAAATATTTTTTTATGAAAACTCATTAAAAAAATATTTTTAAAAAGGAAAAAACTTTAAAAAATATAAAATTTGTACTGTAACTTCCTTATGTTAAAGAAAACTTGCAAAAAAAATCATAGCATAATTCCTTAATTTTTGCCCTAGGGACCATTTTATCAAAACAAACTAGTTTTAAAAGATCTTTTTTTTTTTGCAAATATTTTTTATGAAAATTAAAATCATAGAGAATAGAGCCCTTGTAGAATTTCAAGACCTTTTAAAAAATGTAATTTTTTCAAAAAAGAAATGTTGATTTGTGCCCAAAAATATTTTTTAATGAAATATCACAAAAAAATTAAAAACAAATCTAAAAATTTCTAAATTTTGGACTGTAGCCTCCTTATATCAATGAAAAGCTACAAAAACAATTTCATAAAAAAATTCCAAGCGGTTTGAAAGATATGACCAAATTTCACATCAAGTTCACCATTTGTAATCAAGTAATATAGGATCTGTAAAAACCTACAATACAATAGAAAATCTCAACCACAAAGATATTGTTAGAGAAATTAGTATTCCCAATATCAAAAGAGGAATGGAAAAAAGATAATTGCATACATAAATCAAGATATTGAAATCAAATAATGTAAAAGCATATGCAAACCCATAATTCCTCCTATGTTGTTCTCCTTATGTAATGCGGGCTCTCATAATTGAGCTCAAGATCGTGCCAGCATAAGAATTCAAAGCAATTGTGGTTTTTTAAAATCAAAGATTTGGCTCTCTATTTATAAGATTTCAGACGTTTCAACCAAGAATCCATGATTGAAGGGTTGATTGATTGTGATTGAGGAGTTGAACTCAAAGTGAGTGGGAGCTCAACTCTACTTGACTGCCTTGATTAGGGGATTGATTGATCTATCAACAAATAGATTGGAGAGATGACTTGACTTCATTAAAGAGATAACATAATAGACTGGTGAGTTAACAAATTTCATGGATGAGTTAACTGATTGCATGGATTAGAAGACTAAATTGATTGAAGACTTGATTGATTGTTGAGGGAGGAATTAACAATGTGGATTAAATAGTTAGGAGAGGGAATTGTGGAGTGAACTAAAGTCAGTATGAGTTAGCTTTGGAGGAATAAATCATGATTAAATAAATAAAAGAATTCATTTACTTGCACATGTGACAATTAATAAATGATTAATTAATATTTATTTATGAGAGAAGAATAATTAGTTTAATTAAATAAATATAATTTATTTAATTTTTTAGAGGAATTAAATTATTACATAAATGCAATAATTAGAAAGAGGGAATATTAATTAAATAATATTCTTTATTTAATTAATTATAATGAGATAAGGTATAATTAAATATAATTTAATATTTAATTATATTATAGATGAAATTGATGAAATAGTGATTAGATGTTTAATAATTAAAGTAATTAGTTAAAATCACTTTAATTATGGAATTAAGGAGAAGTGATGATTTTTTACTTTAGAACATGGTAGGACACAATTAATTGAATAATAAATATTATTTAATAATTTAAGAGGAATGTTAGTGAAATTGTCGCTTGCATGCATGGGACATTTTTAGGTGTCTACACATACAAAATTTGTTTGATAATTTTATATTAACCCTATTTTCAATATTAAGAATACAATTAAATACTTTTGTATTAAACTTAGAAGGGATGTAGAGAGGACCATCCTCTATGTGTAATGTCCCTACTAGTTGAATATTCAATATGTTGGATAAATTATCACAAATGTTCAATTAGGACTGTCAAAATTCCATTGACTTTATATCACCATTACCCTTTGGTTAAAATTTCTATCACAAGTTTCAATTGCTCAATGTCTTAGAGATGCAAAAAAATAGATTACCAGGCCTAAAACCCTTCGAAATATCTCTAAGTTCATAAACCATGCAAAAACCCTAAATTCCCCTATGCCTTCATAAGTGGTCTTGCACTTTAGTTCATTTTTTATGTTGGCTGAGTATACTTCGTTACCGATCACTTAAATTTACCCATCAATTTACCCTTTCATCATAAAAATAAATGACCCCTTATCCTTTTTACCGGCTTATTAGTTGTCTTTTCCCATAATATCAAACAGTTGTGAGTTTTCGATGACGATTGGTAATAGGCTTGTCATCACTTTGCAAGAGCACATTCTAGTCAACTTCCATTGACCATGAAATGGTGAAGGAAAATACAAATGGTGGGTTCTACAACTCAAAGTCAAAGGCTTTTCTCCATTTCATGGAAGGCATGGTGGGGTCTAGCCTTTTGTTTCACAAAATGGTGAAAAGGAGTTTTATACGGTATGCCACTTGGGCTGAGCTCATAAAGAGAAGGCCTTTGTTGTTTCACAAAGGGGTGGTGGGCTTGTTTCTTTTCCTTTGTGAAAAAATGATAAGAGTTTAAAATGAAACAAACAAGGGACTTCATCACTATTTCGTGTGGTCAAGGACATTTCACCTTTTTTTACCTATGTAGTGGTGTTGTTATAAATTTAAATATTTAAGACATTATAAATTTAAATATTTAAAAAATAATAATGGTCTACGATGGCGTGGTATGGGTCTTGATCAATTGTTTAATTGATCACACCGATTGTGAGTGGCATTTCATAAATGCAATGTAGGGCCAAGGGCGATAATTATTGACATACTAATCAAGGGGGTTTTGAGAACTAGGGTTTTATCTTCAATACATGCAAGGATCACCATGAATGTTTATCTACTTCTCAACTACGTTTTTATCTTTTTTCCATCCAATCAACTCTCATAACACCATATTCTTTGGTACATGCAACTTGGACATATTTGTTCATTCTGAAGTGTAGTTATCAACATATTGAGAATTTTTTGCCATATTTATTTCTTATGGTTGTATGGTATATGTTATCTAAATAGAGCATTCGATTTTGAGTTCTTTCTATCATTTCAGCTTTTAATAAGATCATATTTTCTTTTGATCTTCCTTCTTGAAGCTTCCTTTTTCTAATGTAATCCTAGGTAGGGTTTTGTACTTAATGATCGATCTGAGTTATGCTTACACTATAAAGGCATTTTTTTGTAATAAAGTAAGAGTGCCTCTGAACTTGGGAATTTTTTACTGAATATACAAGATAGAAGTATACTATAATTTTATGGGGTTGAGTCTTGTGTTTGATCAGTGTAAGTTTCATATTGAATGAATTAATGAAAATTGTACCATGAGTTGTCTCATGTAGTCTTCTCTCTTAAGTGTATGAATTTATCTATTCAGGATAGATAAATTTGTCCTTGTGAATTCCTCATGAGAGTTCCATAGTTTTTTCTTTCCAAAAAATAATTTAAATACTTTTTGTGCATTACAACATTTATTTGAGAAGTGTACCAATTTGTTAAAGTCGTGACATGTGGCATGAACAATTGAATCCTTGAGTAAGACTTGGGTATTTAGAAGAGTGTATGCAATCCTTTTTTCAATCATTAGGCATCATACTCTTTCCCAATGGTCCTAGGCCTATTCATAATCTTGTTATTTTCAGTAACCATCAAATCATAAAAATCATTTTCCATTTTTGTTGATAGGAGTAGGGTTAGAATAGTGTTTTTTCTCTCAAATATGCATTAATGATGTACACCAGAATAGAGCCAATTTTGGAATAGATTCATATGCATTCTGGTTCAACAAACTGAGACTTATTATCTTAATGTGTAATACTTGATTAAATCTTGTCAATAACCAAATTTATTACAAGGGGGACCTCCCTTGGTTTTGCATAGCCCAAACAGAAGGGGATATTCCTTATTTCTAAGGAATTCTCAAGAAAGTTGGTCACAGCTTTGAGGTAACCAATCATAGGTGAAGGAAAACACTTATTTTAATCTCAAACATCAGTTGGAAGCACCAATAAAATAGCGACTTCATTGTGGATGTCATGTAAAAGTTGTTTGCAAAAGGTTGAGTGAATGTTTGTTAAGTTGTCCTGCAATTTTTTCCTCTTTTTTATTACAATAGCTAGTGGTCTCATAAGGGTAAATGGTTTTAATCCATCTGAGTGATTTTGTAAAGAATTTTTTTAGTCTTTGGTGAGGTCATTTTGAATTCAAAATTTATATCCCAAAAAGGGTGCTGACTTCAAAGGTTCTAGTCCACTTGAGATTTGATTTGTAATAAATTTTTGTCGCATAGATATACACCATTCGGTCCAATAAGAGAAGAATCTAAGTATTCTCTTGAGGATAGAAAAGTAAACATGTATGGGAGAATATCATTGCAAAAGGGGAATTCAAATCAAGCTCCAAATGATGGAGTTTAATAGAAGTAAGTTGTCTTCATCCTCTAATGCTCTTTTTTCTTCTTCATTGAATAAGATATTTCAAGTGTTGAATAGTCACATTACACACCTTTAATGATGGATCACAAAGGTTCTTCCTCTAATGATCCATCCCCTGTATATCATAGATATTACTCTGAGATGCCTATAATATCTGAGTATGACTATTACAATGAGGAGGGTGACCAAGCTTATTATGATGAAAGTGAAGATATTATGATTACTTCCCATACTAACCCCCCTAAATCATTATCTTGTGCCCAAGATTCACAATATGAGAGGGTTAAATATTTTACTAATAGGCTTGAACAACTGGAAAAAGAATTCAAAGTCGAACTAGATAGGGAAACCCAAAAGGAACAATTAAATAAAGAAGAGATGGCTAGGTTAAAAGCCCAGCAAGAAGATTTGTTTAGAGATCTCCTGATAAATACTGATGTAGAGAACCAAGGAATTGAAATCCCTAATATAAATTCCATATTATATATGGATAAGGGTAAAGTCATTTACATAGAAGCAATGTGACTTCTACTTCAAGAATGAAAACAAGGGAACTCATTGATGAAGAGCTTAGGGAAGAGATTCATCAGTTAGAAATAGAATATACTAAACAAGAAATGTTAGTAAGGAAGACTAAGTTGCTTAAAATAATGCAAGATTTAAGTGATTTGGCTAAAGGACAGAGTAAGGTTTCCCTACATCAAAATGTATCTAGTTTTAAGACTCAAGATAGCACTAGACCTATTGCGGTTGACCTTCTTATAGGATGAGATAATGCTACAACACAAAAATACAAATAAAAATATTGATATACATATCCCTCCATTTTCAATACCTTTGAGAATTCCAACCCATTATGTACCTCAAATCTCTCTTAATGTAATACTACATCCATTAAATCCCCCACATGATTAGCTATATCAACAAATGCTATAGCAACAACAATAGTATCAGCAGTTGTTGCAACAATTCTTGAATTTACAATCTTAGCAATAGAGTGTTCCTATTAAATCTCATGAATTGTAATATTCATGTACCCCCATCAGCATCCTCTCAAGTCCCAATTCCACCACTTAATGTGGCTAATATAATTTGAATGTGTCTGATCTAAATTCTCAAGTAGTGCCTCATTAAAGAGTGAATCTTTTTTCTAGACCCCAAATCCATATGGGTAGATATAGGCAGTTGGATTTTACTGGTATCCATGGTTATCCAAACTAGATGGAAAATAGCATTAGATCAGAGTTTCCTAAATTCTCAGTAAACAACGGGTTGTCTATGAGGATCATGTCAAGACTTTCTTGAATATCATGGATAATTATGAGGTGGAGCATGAAGATTTTATAATGAATTTATTCATGCAATCCTTAGTGGATGATGATAGAGATTGGTATAGGAGTTTTCCTGATGCACACACTAGCAATTGGAATGACTTTCAAAGAGTGTTTAGGAAAGTATATGGAGATCACACAGACCCAAGGTTCAAGTTGGGAGAGATTACTACTATTCAGAAGAACTAGAATGAACTGGTGACTAAATTCAATACAAGGTTTGTCAAAGTTTTGAACAAAGTACCTCACCATCTTAAGCCAAATGATTCCATGAGTTTGATATTTTACATGAAGGCCTTTGACCCTAGGTTTGTGTATGAATTAAGATCAAGAGAACCTATAACTCTTAGAGATGCCTTCAAAGTAGAAATCAGCATTGAAAATAATAGGAAAGCTTTTGGTAAGATTGGGAAAAGGGAGGATCCTAAGATTATGTAGAATCCTAAAGGTTACCAAAATAAGCATATTAAAGAAGAAGATAAACTTGACAAACTCATGAGTGCTATGAGGGACCTTATCTATAGGGTTTCCAAAAATGAGAAGGGTTTTCCTCAGGATAGGAAAGGATATCAAAGGCAAATGAAACTGCATGATATGCCTTACCACACAAATTGGAAAGATGGGAAACCAATTCAAGAGGGGCAGAAAAGTTCAAATATAATGGATACTCCAAACCCCTTGAAAAAGATCGGGTGCTCATGTGGTAGAAAATACCCCCTAGTGTTTCTTGCAATATGTCGCATTCCCCTCATCAATGTCTTCTTTCTCTATCATTTTTTTAGTCTGAAGAAGTACATGATGATGGTGATGTGAGTGACTAGCATGAGCCAACAATAACTATGTTTTCTATCAAAACTTATAACTATAGAGAGTGTAGCTCTTATGATGATGATGGAAGTGTACATTATGGAAGATCGGAGAGTTAAAATGCAATTGCACCATCAATAAGTTTTTTTTTATTCAAAGAATGAGGTGTATGCAAAAATAAATGTTGTACATTACCCTAGTGAGGATGTTAGACTTAAGAGACCAAGTGAAGAAGAGGTGAGATATCTTACCAATGTTGTTGTAAAATAAGCTAAGATTAACTCAAATTTGAGAAATAGAGTCATAGGCTCAAACCAAGGTAAACCCGGTACTTGTTTTATGAAAGAAACAATCAGTAATCAAGCATTTCCTAAAGCAGCTAACAAAATTGAACACAAAGTAAAATCACCTAAAATGCATAAGGTACAATTTGATGTGCCAAGTAAGCAATCAAAAGTGAGTGTTAGAGAAAAGGTATCAAAAGTAGACAACAATACTAAGATTTATTCTTCTAATGAGAAGGGCAAGTTTACCAAGAGTAATACTCAGAAAAAATAGTCCTCCAAATGTGTCAGGTGTTCTAGTATTTGATATAGTCCAAACGTTGACACAAATGAAGGTCTCAATCCCATTGATGGAAATTCTTAAAATAGAAAAGCATAAGAATGCAGTATTCTCATTATTTCCAAATGTCCTAACCAATCTAGTGGGAAATACCAAAGGCACAGTCAGCACTATCACGATTGAATAAATCAGGGTTCTTGAGGTATACGTTGGAAATACAATAACTAAGGAAGCATCGTAGGTAGACCATTTCTATCTTAAATTGTTTGTTAATAATAGACTCGTTAAAAATTGTATGATAGACTCAAGGGCTGCAGCAAATGTTATGTCATATGGTTTCATGAAAGAGTTAGGTACGTGGGTAGATACTTCATATGGTAAATGCTATGCAATGGGTAATAGAGAATTACCTATTATCAGAACTATGAAAGATGTTGAAGTTAAGCTTGTTGCATTCCATAAGGCAATATAAACGATGGATATCCTAGTTGTAGATATTCTACACCAATATGGGATATTTGTTTTTAAGACAATGGGCAGTAGCAGTTGGTGGGAATGTCTAACTAGATCTTTCATATGCTACAATCCCAGTAAATGGTAAAAATATGAAATTGTTTAGAGAACCAAGAGCACCCATAGTTATTGAATTGATAAATCCAAATGAGGTGACATGCTTTTGTGATGTGGACATGGGAAGTTTTACTGTGGATCAAGCTGAGCCACTACTAAGAAGCATATACCCCATAGTCAATGAGGTCCAAACGGAGCAAGATAGAATGTGGAGAATATTATTTTATGGTGCATGCGCTAGAGAAGGATCTAGTGCTGGTATTTTATTTGTTTCTCCCACTGGTCAAACATTTAAGTATTCATTTTTGTTGGCTTTTGAGTATACAAATAATACTGTTAAATATGAACCATTATTATTGGGTTTACAAATTGTTGTCAAGCATGGGATAAATATAATAAGAATTTTTGGAGATTCAAAATTAGTTGTTTCTCAGTTTAGATCAAAATATGCCTCCAAAAATAAGAGACTTAAACAATACAAACATGCAGTATATGACTCAATTGGGTTTTACGATGC
The DNA here is from genome assembly GCA_027943335.1 of Chamaecyparis obtusa. Taxonomy (NCBI): domain Eukaryota; kingdom Viridiplantae; phylum Streptophyta; class Pinopsida; order Cupressales; family Cupressaceae; genus Chamaecyparis; species Chamaecyparis obtusa. The sequence continues at coordinate 640,589 of BSBK01000295.1, forward strand.
TTTCTTCATTGATTGGGTGGAAAGGTTAAAAAATATAATGGAAGACTTCTTGGCTAATGTTTCCTTGAAATATAATGATGCTTCATTAGTTGGTATGGTGCGGACTAAGATCAAATCAAGGCCATCTATACCTAATAATATATACAAATAGCAGGTATTTGAAGATGGTGACAATATCCTCAAGTTTATCTATTGTATAGATCAGTATGAAGGTTAGGAAATTGATTTTAATGCATTTGTGAAAGTTATAGATGGAAAAGATATAATCTTTGGGAATTTAGTGCAGCTGGAGACAAATAAAATTCCAAAAGGACTAGTAGCATTAGAAAGAGTATTTGATGGAAGTGACAATTATCCCACCAAATGGTCCTCAGCACAGAAAGAAGACTTGGAAGAAATAAATCTGGGAACTGAGATGTCCTCAAAGATGGTATACATTGGAAAAAATTTAAGTCCTCAAGTGATGGTATACATTGGAAAAAAGTTAAGTCCTCAAGTGATGGTATACATTGGAAAAAAGTTAAGTCCTCAAGTGAGGAAAACATTGATTAACTTGCTAAGAAAGTACAAGCATGTTTTTTCTTGATCATATGAAGATCTGAAGACTTACCATGAAGATTTATTTTAGCATGAGATTCCCCTGAAGCCAGAGGCTAAACCTTTCATGCAAAAGAAAAGGCCAATAAATCCTACCTTAGCTGCAACAAGAGTTAATGAAGCTTAGAGAAGGGGAATTATAAAACCTATCAAACATTCTTCTTGGGTCTAAAACTTAGTGCTTGTCAGAAAGAAGAATGGGGATATTTACATGTGTTAATTTTATAAATTTGAATAGTTTTCATTAAAGGATAACTATCCCCTACCTAACATGGAGGCCATGTTATAGAAAGTGACTAGATGTGAGTTTTTATCTATGATGGATGAGTTTTTGGGGTATAACCAAGTAAAAGTCAATGATTCAAAATAATACAAAATAGCATTCACAAATCCTTGGGGAACTTACATTTATGTAAGGATTCCATTTGGGCCTACTAATGTTGGTGTGACTTTTCAAAGATTCATGGAAGTTGCATTTGAAAACTAGATTGATATTATCATGGTAGTCTACCAGGATTATCTTACTGCTTATTCCAAGAAAGCTAAAGGTCATTGCATGCATTTGGAGAAGATTTTCCTAAAGTCTTTGGAGTATGGTATCTTTCTTAACCCAAAAAACCACAATTTTGTTGTTACAACGGGTAAGTTATTAGGCCACATTGTTTCAAAGGAGGGAGTTCGCATTGATCCTAAAAGGGTAGCAGCCATTGATAAGATACCAATTCCTAAAATAGTAAAGGTTTATCTTTAACTTTGGTGAGATTGTCAAGCCTATTGCCAAAATGTTGAAGAAAGGTGCCAGATTTGATTGGACAAGTGAAGAATTAGAATCTTTTATAAGTATCAATAAGATTATCAAATAAGCAACTATTCAAGAGTCACCAAGTTATAGTAAGCCTTTTCAATTATTTTCTTTTGCTTCTTTCCATACAATTGTAGCTATGTTGTTACAAAAAATAAGGAAGGTTTTGAGTAGCGAAAACCCTTCAGGTAGTTGAGTTGAAGTGTGATATCATTGAAAAATAATTTTATGTCTTATGTAAAGCAGTAAAGAACTTTTGACCATGCCTAGTAGGAGCCACAACAATTTCATATGTTCCAAATGCTAATGTGAGGGATATTTTTTCTCAATGTGAGGTAACTGGTCATAGGTGTAGATACATTAACAAGGTTCAGGAATTTAATATTGAGATTCAAATCACCAAATTTTTCAGAGGATTAGGTTTGGCCAAACTAATGGCTAAAACAAATTTTGGATGTTGTCCAAAAATAATGTTCAAACTGAATGCCATCTTGTCACAAGTATTGAGAGATATCTATGGTATACCAACATAATACATTTCTTAAGACATATGAGGTGTTCTAAAGACATGAATGATAATCAAAAGATAACATTGAAGCTATAGGCCTAGATGTTTGTTCTAATAGAGGGTGATTTATTTTGGAAAAATAGAGATGGTATACTTTTTCTATGCCTAGATGAACATCAATCCAAAAGGGCATTGAAGGAGATGCATGAAGTTGTCTATCGAGGACATTTTATAGCAAAGCAGGGATAACTTTAAGAAACCCCCTTTTAGGAAAAAGTGTAAAGTCCTGGCGAATCGTACATTATTTTAGGGGGTAATTTGTTTTAATCTAGGCGATTTTTTTTTCAAATCCACGATTTTTCATAGTTTGTATTGGCGATTTTTCCCCCCGGATTGAAAATTTCATAAATTGCTGGTGAATAATTTTCTTTTCAAGTAAAAAATTATAATATTTGAAGCGAATAATTTTCTTTTCAAGTAAAAAATTATAATATTTGAGGCGAATAATTTTCTTTTCAAATAAAAAATTATAATATTTGAGGCGAATAATTTTCTTTTCAAGTAAAAAATTATAATATTTGAGGCAAATAATTTTCTTTTCAAATAAAAAATTATAATATTTGAGGCGAATAATTTTCTTTTCAAGTAAAAAAATATAATATTTGAGGCGAATAATTTTCTTTTCAAGTAAAAAATTTTAATATTTGAGGCAAATACTTTTCTTTTGAAGGGTGAAAAAATAATTGTATTGGCTAATCGTTCATTAATAAATAAATAAATTATTGGCAACTGGCAAGTGATGGTTTAAAGACGTGGTTGTTTGACCTTATATTATGGAAGCATAATGTATTATTTGTCACTACCATAATCTTTGCCACTACCACTATAATTATGTTAAATGTATTATTTGAGAACTCAGATCGTCTGATGATCCAAGATCAATGGCTGAGGTTTAATTTCAGCCAACATTTCTTGAAGGAAGAAGAATTGTTGAGGTAGTCACCGGAATGTTGACACGTATCAAGGTAAGTTGTCTGCGGAGTATTAAAAGCACTTAACCGGGAAAGAATTAAATGCCATGTCAGTGACAGCGACATTCTTTGGCTACCACACACCACTTCCCAAATTGTACTGCTGATTTCTGACAGTTTTTTATCGATAGAAAAGATTTACTGCTAGATGTGAAAGATTAAGGACAAAATTTTCAATTCTCACACGCATGTATTTAGGGAAAAGATTTTCGTGCAAGATTTAGAGGCATATCGAGAACAATGTATTTAATTCCATTAAGATAGAAATAATTGATTGGTAAGTAACGATCAAGGATTCAAGGGCTATTTATAGATAATCTAGCTTCATTGTTCATCGACATTGATTGATTGTTTGTTTAGGGTCTGCAGTGACGCATTCTGCAAGTAATTTGTTTTTAAATTTTCTAGTTTTACTATTTTAAGTTTTATAGTCTGCAAGTAATCTAAGATGGACACTCCCATTCGTCTTAGATGCACTTCTGAGGAGGCCCAGAAGGCCTTTCTGGGTTCCTTTTCTAATGAATTTTTAGCATCAATTTGTAAGAATGGTGGGCCTTTTGTTACAGAGGCTGTCAGAATGGTGTTGGGCCGAGAGTTTCTTGACAATGAAGATAGGTACCGAGTAGCCACAGACATTACGTCCCATTTTTTGGCTTCCCTTATGGACCTTGGAAGACCGAAGGTTGACATGGTGATGCTGTTGAGGAGGGTATTCAAAGAGGAATACCTGGGGGGACGACGTTCAAGTTGTCACCTTCGCTGAATTAGGGGTGGGGATCCCTAGGGAAAGTCAAATACCCCAACTTCACCAACCAGGCCAGAATGTGGCCATGCAACCTTTTCTTTTGTGCCTGATTGCTGGGCAATTGAAGCGCCATAGGAAATGGGCGCTGATTGCCAAGGGTTTTCTCCGTAAGTGGTTTGAGCTTGACACAGAGGAGGCTCAGGCGGGGCAATTTGTGTGGCTCGACGAATTCATGCAACTAATCCTCTCTGCAGAATTCTACACAGAAGGGCGCAATTGATTTTTCTTTATAAAAACTTTTTTTTTGATAAATATTAAAAGCTTACCTTGTACTAGTACTGGTACTGTAGTCGTTTACGGTTTTTTTTTTTGTTTATAGACATAGTATCAAGTATGTTTCTTTTTGTTTATAGACATAGTATGAAGTCGAGAATGTAAATCTAATTTTATGAAAAATACAATGGAAATTTTGCAAGCTTTACCTCATTTCAATTTGTGTTTTGTGTACAAAAATGGTTTTTAATATTTTATACTTCTCTGTAACCGTGATTGCAATATTTTAATTACTTGCTTCAATGCTTTATCAGTTATCTGTAGACTAGCTTATCTATATTTATTTTAATATATATAAAATACGCTGACAAATATCCTCCTTCAAATATCTATTACAATTAAACTTCACTAATTGAAACTGTAGTTTAATAAAAAAAATTAAATGGTGTCTCCCACATTTAATTTATTACATAGTCTAAAGTACAATTATATCTCTACGAATGAGATTGATGTTTAAATACTTAAATAATTACTCTCCATTAAAAAATATTCACAAATTATAATATAGAATTTGAACATTACTTTTCTCATGTAAATTTTTTAACTCTTATTATGGTAAACTAATATAGTATAATTTAAACATATATAAATGAAAAAAACTTATATCTTATATTTATAATTTGTAACATCATAAAATATGAAATATATTTCAACTTACATAATGATTATAATTCTTTCATTTTATTAAAAGATTAAAGTTGTCAAATTGAGTCTCTAAGTTTTCAACAATGTGAAAAATAAATCTAAAAAATATGTATAATAATAAGTATATTTTAATAAATAATCCCATAGAAAATATAAGTTTACTATAAAAAATAATATAAAGGTTATGTGCATAGTTATAAGATAATATAAGATAAATATAATAATAATATAGTTAAAAGATGATATAAAAATAAAAATAACTAAAATATAATACTATCATAATGATAATATTATAATAACAATATCTATATATATGTATTTCTAAATATATTATAAATAATTAATATTAATTAGATGATACAAAAATAAAATCAATTAAAATATAGTACTATTAAAATGATAATATAATAACAATTCTAAAATATATGTGTTTTAAATAAAAGAATGTTTCCAAATAAAATTAAATAGTAATATTATCTTAAATTAAAAAAAATTAATCACTACAAAAAATAGTACACCAATACCATACGGTACACCAATACCATTCACCGTTGCCGTTGGATTACTATACATCAATGACCGAAGTTGAGTTTCAGGCTGAAAGGGAAAAGAAACCCCATCTTTTCAAACGCATCCCAGAATCATGACGCGTGTCACTTAACACCTCACACGGTCGTCGGTCTACCAACAAATAACATTGAACAATGTCATTTCAATTTGGTGATGACGTGAGACTGACATGTCTGACTCATGATGTGAGTCATCTTGACTAGATTAGTTAATGGGACCCACGGTCCAGGGGGCCACCACACCATTCACCATTGTCATTGGATGTTTATAGATCAATGATCGAAGTTGAGTTTCAGGCCGAAAGGAAAAAGAAACCCTATCTTTTCAAACGCATCCCGGAATCATTACACGTGTCACTAAACTCCTCGGTCGACCAACAAATAACAATGTCATTTCAATTTGGTGATGACGTGACACTGACATGTCTGACTCATGATGTGAGTCATCCTGACTAGCCTAGTTAATGGGACCCACGACCCACGAGGCCACCAATACCACACCATTCGCCATTGTCATTGGATGTTTATAGATCAACGAATGAAGTTGAGTTTCGAGCCGAAAGGAAAAAGACACCCTATCTTTTGAAACACGTCCCAGAATCATGACATTTGTCACTGCTCAGTTAACACATTGACATAATCACATTCCACTTACAGTTAACAGTGACATTATGAATGAGAATGACATTAATACATTATGAGTCTTTACGGGTTAGTTAACAATGATATTAGCAAACCCATTCCGGATTCATGACGCGTGTCTAACTAGTGGTCCCCGATTCCACTCACATTTAAACTGAAAGTGACACATGACAGGGTGTGACGACTATAGAGTATAGATTGTACAATTTTGGCACTTTAAGTTTCTTTAATTTTTGCAGTTATACGTGGTCTGCAGATTTAGAAATTAGAAAGGGGTTACAATTTACAAACTTACAGCACAACAAAGTTACGGATTCTTAATTTCTAGGTTGAGGATTGAGGTCTGAGGAAAGCAACAAACTACAAAGTCTCTCAGCTCTCTACAAAAATTGAAACTAAGGGCAACATGAACGTCAACAGGTAAGTCTAACTACTAAAATCCTGAAAATCTACGTCCCACATTTTAAATTTTTCAAGTCTCTTGATTTACAACTTTACTGTTTATATTATATAAAAAAATTTAGTCTATTAGGTTTTAATTTTGAATCACCCCTATAGGCTTGTAGCTACAAATACCAAGAATAACACGATGGGAAAAATAATAGAATTCCAGAATATGCTTAAAACACCAGGTTTCAGTGATTTATTCCATGATATACATGATCCTGTTATTCATGGAAATAAGGGTATAATGGAGATTAGATTTGCACTTGAAAACAAGTGGAACCATCCAAATAAGGCTTCAAAATTTTATTCATTTAACCCTAGGGTAAATGCAACTGCAAATAAAATTGCACCGTGGGAAGCTGGGTCGGCACACATGGCGTTACCTCAAGTATTCCCTTGCCCAAAAATTGTTATGCTCTGCGCTGAAAATTATGATGAAAATAGAAAAGCAATTGTGAATAAAAATACTCAGGAGGAAATTTTGTCCATAACTAAGAGTGAATTTTCTAGTCTTTTGAATCTAGGGTTTCAACAACAACACTCAAACGTACACATTGACCTGGGAAAGCTGGCAGAGGATTATGAAAAATTAGATGCAAAACAGAGAGATTCTTATATCAGAGGAATAACAAGCGGTTGTAGTCTGAGTCCAGATCATATGCCTCCTTATGATTTTGAATTTTTTGTGCCATGGGCATAGGACAGTATTTCCTTGCTAGCATTTTGTTTGGGATTGGATAGTAACAAAAAAGTGGGTGCCAGCATTCTTGAAATGCTTTATCATATTCATTTTGAAAAAGAACCAGTAAAATATTATTTTATTGAGCACATTGTTCGTTGCATGCAAGATCAATTAATAATGATTCAAAGAGGTTCAGAGAAGACATTTAGATTCACAACCTACTTGCGCTATCTTCTCCTAGCAAAGCATCGTGCATTATTTCAGGCAAACAAGCTTTGGAGTCAGACTCAAGGCCAAAATCCAATATATGAGTGGACACCTCAGATAAGGATGATTGATAACAGAAGGAACTACAACAATTTTGTAGACTTCTTTTTGGCACCAATGTACCATAAAATTACAGGCACTCCAATGCCTAGATTGCCTGTTACTTGTAGAAATTGCATTCAACTCGGAAGTCAACTACAATTGGCTGACTGGTACTTAATGGAAGAGTACACTGTGTTAAGGTTTTACGGTTCATGGGTAGAACCCTACAAACTTCCAATACATGTAACAGAGAGGGTATTTGCATTGGAATATGTACGACAAATGGAGAGCACAAATGTACTCTTTAATGGTCAGCAAAAGAAAATGATATTTCCCTCCTTGCCATTCTACTTTGGAGGGTTCGCATTTGAGAGAAGAGGATTCAAAGTGGCAGAAGCCTTTTTTTCAATTTTTTGATTTGATGTTGACAGTCACTGGCAGTATGATCCACTGAACATAATTGGAGCAAGGCTTAAAGACAATGGGAACTCTGCAAGAAAATATCAACATGAAAGTATGCCTTTGATTGAAAATTTTAAAAACATGGACTCTTGGGAGGAGGTCAAAAAACAAATGGAGAAATATGCTGCTAAAAATAATATGTCAACATAGGAATTGTCATCATAAATAATGGCATTGCACAAATAGAAAGGAAAAGTGCAAGCCATGACATCGTCCAATTTCTACAAGAAAGCTGATAAACCATCTACAAAACGTATTCCAAAAGAGCTAATGAATGAATGTATAGATGCTAGATGGAGTCGAACCAAAATTTCTAAATTTTGGGAAATGAGGAAGAATCTTGGTGAGCCAAAGACCTCTGCAGATCTTAATGAGGTGGAAGAGGATACAATGTTTAACGAATTATGGAATAAGGAGCATCCAGCTGAAGTATATCACAATGATACTGATGATGATTATGATGACCGGGATTCTTTGAATCCCTCATCCAGTACAGCAATTAAGAGAGGAGTTGATGCATCCACCAAACTTCTATATAGCAAAGGGGCAGAAATTGTAGAAAAAATGGGCTACCAAGGTTCTGGTGGTCTGGGTCCCAGTGGAGAAGGGGTTTGGTATGCACCTGAACCACCAGCTGTAGCACCAAAACGTGGTCCAAAACTAGGCCTTGGGCATGGAGATCAATCATCAACTCAGTTAATTCCATTCACATTGGTTTCAACTCAGTTAATTCCATCTATTTCTGCTTCAAATACAGTTCCACTTCTAGCTGTTCCAAGCACTCAGATTCAATCTAAATCAATTGTCACTCCCACAGCTGGCAATATCATTTATACAACTAAAAGTAGTGATCTGAAAAGGATATTATATCAATATGTAGATGCAAGAAAGGTTGGTCCTAAAGGTCAAGAAAGTGTAAAGAAGCAAAAGGTTATGACAAGTATTAGTAGTACTACTAGTACAACAGTGCCAATGGTGACTGTGAGTCCAACAATTGCCCATCCTTCAGGACAAAACCCTCAGAACAGTCCACAAACCCCACTTGTAATGGGTCTAGGTGTTGGTAATCCTCATGGTATTGGTGGAAGCTCGTACATCAGTGCAAGTGCTATTTCACCATTCAAACATTCAATTGTCTCACAAAATCCTAATTTTCATTACAATGAATTTGTAACTAACTATGAAAAATCAAAAAACAAGAATAGACAAAATAGTAAGACAATGAAGATGGAAGCAATTGCTGCAGCTCGTGATGCAGAACCTACATCCAACAGGTTATTAACCACATATGACCCAAATAAAGATATGATGGAATTCATGGTTGTTATGCCCCCAGCTAGAGATAACAATCCACCAGAGTCAATTAGATCCATCTGATTTCAAGTTAGCACCCTCCAAATGGATTTATCCAAAATTAAAAATGTGGACAAGATAAATGTGTCCAAAATGACCAACCAAGTGGTCTACAGTTCAGTGATGAAGTTGGAGAGAGAGAAAGGAAAGCTTCAGGGCACAATAGATAAGTTAAAGGCAGACTTGGCAAATGTAAAGGCAAGTGAGAAAGCAGCAGTAAACAGGTGCAAAGAATTAGAGAAAAGGATAAAAAATTCATCCTCTGGCTCTAAAGAAGCAATTGAACAGCAAGAACATATGGACGCAGAACTGAAAAATTTGAGGGAAAATTTGGAAAAAAGGGATAAAAAACTTCAAGATGAAAAAGCCTCTTCAATAAATTTATACAAAAACTTGGAGAATGTTGCACAGGTAAACAATGAGTTAAAGAAAGAATTGGAAAAAAGGGATAAAAAACTTTAGGATGAAAAAGCCTCTTCAGTAAATTTATACAAAAACTTGGAGAATGTTGCACAGGTAAACAATGAGTTAAAGAAAGAATTGGAAAATGAGAGGGTAAAAACAAAAGAGTGGGAAGAGAAAGCAGAGCAAATAAGAAAACATAGTGAACACCAGTACTCGGAAATGAAAGAAGACCTAAAGAAGGCAAATAATACTATTAAAAATTATGAAAACTTCTTGAATGACCATGTAAATAATACAGTACAGCAAATAAAAAATTACTTCTGGGTTCAAATAAAGACTTATGTTGATAGGTTGTGTGATTGGTTTGAACTCTATGAAGCTCTTACAGATGTTTTTGAGAAGCTGAAAGAGCAACTTGAGGAGAACAAAAGTTTTGGTCAAAGATAGAAAACTGCAAAGTAGATTATGCAAGAAATCAACAGCACTGTTGACAAGCAATTGGCAAGCAAGGGAATTTAGGACCGCGTTGGTTCAATAATAAAGGCGACCTCTATATTTCATAAATGTCAAAAACTAACAAAAGCAAAAGAAGTTCTTGCTTTATTTGGGCCAAAGCTCGCCAAGATGAACAATAAAATAGCCAAATTGATATCTCTTGGTTTATCGAGTCCTGGACCTGATTTTTCAACAACGGGTTTCATTGGAAGAGAAGCTTACAAACAAAAGTTGGAGGACACAATAACCTCTGATTTAGGCAACCTTCCTCAGGACAGAACTCATGAAGGCATTGCAAAGTGCATCAAAACATTCACAAATTTGCATGCACTAATGGAAGGAACATTGCTTCAAACTCACTCTTCCAAGTATGGAATTCTGACAAGAATGCAAGTCATTTACCATACCATCAAAAAATTTTCCCTTCCAACCGAAGAAGAATGGAGCATACTACAGAAACTTACAGAATCATCTTGAATCATAGAATGTGAAAGTACTTTCAGTTTCAATCATCTCTATATATTTACTATATATCTTTCATATTATCCTACATACTACAGTCTAGACTCTAGAATTGAGTTTAAAGTAACAAGTTTGAACTTTTCTTTTTGAACAGGATCAATGTTGCAGTCTTGTAGATGCTATTGCCTATGCTAATTTACTAAATCGGCCTGTCAAATGCAGAAATGTACAACTAAAGTTGTAGAGATGTTGTAGACTTGTAGTCTTGTAGTTGTCTTACTGATTTAGATTTTGAGACTTCACATTAGGCAAATTGACCTGAAGCTGTTGTTGCTCCCTTGTTTCTATAAAAGGGAATTCAGGGTCATTGGCTTACTAAATTGCCAATGGGAATTGAGTCATTGACTTTTGTAAACAGAATCAGAGAGTTGTGTTCTTACTAGTATTAATCAATGAATGGATACATTGTATCATATTTGTAATTAAATTAATGAGAATCAGTATTTCTAACTCTAAGAATTGTAACATATGAATTACTATGTTGTCAAACAAAATAATGAAAAAACTACAAGAATTGTACCATATTAGCTTAATATTGTGAATGAAAACCATTAATAATTATTAATTGTGGAATTGAATCTTAAATCTTGATGACATTATCAACCACATTCATGTTTTTGACATTGGGATATGCATGATTGATGATGAAATACAGAAACTGGCAGTAGACTTCAGGGAAAAAGTTAATAAATACCTAGGACATGCTAATTCTTCAGTGCTACTTCTACAACGGTTCAATTTCAAGCTGCCACACCATATCATCATTGAGATCATTGGATTCATCGGCATCAACTTCATAGCTTCCTTGGTTCTTTGATATGTTTTCTTCACTCTGCATACCTCTGCTTAACTGATGTTCACCGCTAGCAGTACCAGTGCCAGTACATGGGTCCCGGTCAATGACATAATTGTCTCTGGCATTCCCACTCCCACTCCCACTTTGGTTTGACATGTTTCCCACCCCTCTTCTCTGAAATTTCTTCCTCCACAATTTCAGTGCCCTTTCGTAAGGAAAAGTATTGACTTCATACCTGGATGTATAGAGCCTCAAGCAATTTTCCAAATTCTTGTCAAGTTTGTTTCTTAGCTTTGACTTTAGGAATTCCAAAGCACTGAAAACTCTCTCATCCTCCACCGACCCCAATATCATGGTTAGACATAATTTAGCAAGCTTGAAATATTCTGATATTGAATCAATCAACAATTCACTCTCAGCTAGGTTTTTCCAAAGCCTTGTTACCGATCCATCTTCCATAGGGTTCTCCATAAGATTTAATTGTTCCCTCATTGTCCGTGAAAAATGAGCTGATTGCTCTCTCAAACAATTTGCATCTAAAATTCCATTTAGAGTTACTCCATCTAACTCTTTGGTTTTGCAAAAATGATCTATCAAAGTTAGTAGCCTACTTTCAAAATCTTTCGGATTGTTCATACGCCAATAATGAGGAAACATAATAGCCATGGATTCAAGTAGTTTGACTGGAGGGAATCTTGCTCTAATCTGTGAGGAAAGATCAAAGGCAATGTGCTTCACTGAAGCTGTTACAAACTCAATGATCTTGGTAAAGTCTTCCCTTTTAACACTTGATACTCGCCTCCTGGGGTTCTTTCCTGGTTCCTCAGACTCGATCCTGGCATTGTAGTGCATTGGTATCTCAACTCCACGAACTTCTGCACATAACTCCCCGTTTGAACCAATTTTTAAAAAGTTATCAGGATTGTCCAAATCTGTGATTTTCAGCCAGCTGGTAAATTTTACTTCATCAACAAATAAATGATAGAGATTATCGAGCGTCACGCATGTCAACTTACGCAGCATAGCATATTCTGCGATATACATAGCTCTTTACTGGGCCTTTTTCATTAAATTTCTCATTTCCTCAAGCATGGGGAGAAGACCTCTTAATGTTAACAGTGTCTCTACATTACTTAACATTGACAGCAGCGCAGGAAATTTTGGTTGCCTTGCTTCATCATGACTTGAGTTCATTAGACCAAGCAATGATTGATATTTTGAAAAAACTCGATGTGCTAGTCCATCCAAAGAGATCCATCTGGTATCATTATCCTTAAGAAGCGTATTCCCGTCGGTTAGTCCTTCAGCAAAGTGTTGAAATTCCCTGAATCATTTCGAACTTCGACAGAAGTATTGGTAGATCTCTTTGATTAAAACTTCAATTTTTTGTACTGGAGCATGCTTGCTGACAACTCCAAAAGCTAGATTCATTCTATGGGCCATGCAGTGAATGGGAGTAATGTAGGGTGCACAAGAAGATTGTGTCTTTGTGCAAAGACCACCCCTGTGGCCTTGCATTACTGAAGCTCCATTAGCTCCAACACACACCAGCTTTTTGGCAATGGTCATGTCATCTATACCTCCATATTCAATTAGAGAACTCTTTACTAGTTGAAATAAATTTTCCGCTGTCACATTATCCCTCATTTTAGCAACAGTTAGTAGATGAGGTTGGCAAACAAAATTCTGTACAGTATAAACATGCATGCATACCCAGGAAGTATTGTCTACTGTTGTGACCTTGTCTAAAGACAATGCAATAAAATTTGACTCTTTAATTTTTGCCTTCAAATCCTCTTTGTCAACCTCGGCAAGACAACCTGCCCATTCCCATCCACTATTTACTGACCAGTGATTGTTAGGATAGTTACGAACTTTCAGAAAGTGTAATAAAGCACTCAATGATGGGTAGTCTGTCATTGGATGCCCTCTGCTCAAAATATTAAACACAACACTTAACTGAATAGCTTTTCCCATTAGTTCTATTTCCAATGCTTTTCCAAAACAAGCTTCAATAGAGCCTTTAACTTCACCAGGCTTCATCTTTATATTATGCTGAAATTCATATAATTCTGCATTCCTAACATGTTGAGATTCCTCCTTTGTTTTCCATCTTATCACTGATTTTTGAACTCCATCTATGGTTTTCTTTTCATAAACTTTACCAATATGCTTTTCTATGGTGTCAATTTTTAGATGCAACCTCTTTTCCTTCTTATTTATCACGCTGCAAATCTTACATCTACATTCTATCAGAGGTTCCCCTTCAATTGGATTAGGCACTAGTTCAATGAATGGATATGTTGACACCCAATCTTTTTGAAAATTCCTCGACATATCCCACAGTCTATCATTTTGGACCCGGGCAATGGACCCAATTTTCATAAATGCGGGGCCATAATGCCAGCTTTAACTTGGGCCAATAGAGTGACAATCAAGAAGGAAACTAGTAAATCACCTTTTGAGTTGGTTTATGGGATAGATGAAAGGTTATCATTAAATAATTTGATACCAGTATACCAATTTATCTAAGAGGGAGGAGATGATATTTCACAACCAATGGAAGCTAGGATTGTGTAGTTGGTTGAGTTGGATGAGGTGAGAATTGATGCACAGAAGAAAAATAACAAGATGCAACAAGTTAAGTACTCTTTTGACAAAAGAGCTACTTCAAGGATATTCAAGTAAGGATACTGGGTACTAATTTGGAATGCAAGGAAACCAAAGAAAGGTAAGCATGGAAAATTTAAATCATGGGTCCTTTCATAATAATGGAAAATAATGGTGTAGATTCTTATTATCTGTAATTAACTGATGGAGAATTCATGGAACTTCCAGTGCATGGATACTTCCTCAAGCCCTTCTTTGTTTAAAATTTTCTTCTATGCACAGTAGATAGTGTACAAAGTTGTAAAAAAGATGTAAACATGTTTGTTTTCCTTAGTTGCATTTTATCTGTGTCCCAGAGTTGTCTGAGCCCTCGTGCTAGTCTGCAACTAGCCATCCCCAACTAGAACCATTATTAAGACCGTCAAAATTTCAATTGCACAATGTCTTAGAGATGCAAATCGTCAGATTACCTAGCCTAAAACCCTTCAAAATATCTCTAAGTCTATAAACCCTACAAAAACCCTAAATTTCCCTACACCAATGTGGTCTTTCACTTTGGTTCTATTTTAATGTTGACTATTAATCACTTAAAGTTACCCATCAATGTCCCCCTTCATCATCGCAATAATCAGCCCCTTGTCCTTTTTATCGACTTATTAGTCATCTTCACAAACAGTTTTTTTCCATAATATCAAATAATTGTGAATTTGTGATGATGGTTAGTGATAGGCTTGTCGTCATTTTGCAAGAGCACATTCTAATCAACTTCCATCAATCGTGAAATGAAGAAGGTGAAGATAGATAGCATGGTCCACATCTTGAAGACAAAGGCTTTTCGCCATTTTATAAAAGGCATGGTGAGGTCTGGCCTCTCTAAGCATCACCTAGATCCAATGACTGCTAAGTGTTGCATTCATTATCATGAGACATGGGTTTGTGTGAACCACTAATCATGAAACATGGGTTAATGAGTTTGACTCAAAAAACTACAAAGTTGAATCCTGATAGCAATATCACAATTTGACTTGCTATGGAAAATATCTCATGCTTATCAATTGATGAGCTTAAGGGGCTTTCTAATGAATGGTTCATAAGGCACAACACTTGGTGAAGGTTTTGAAAATGGGGTTGCAAGCAGAGTGGGCTTAACCATGGAGGAAACTTTGTAGTTAAGCACGCTTGAGCTGGAGTAGCACTACGATGGGTGACCTCCCTGGAAGTCTCAATGCTTCACTTCTGTGAGCATCACCTTGATCCAATGAGTGATAAGTATTCCATTAATTCTCATGAGAGATGGGTTTTTGTGAACCACTACTCGTGAAACATGGGTCAATGAGTTTGACTCAAAAAACTACACAGTTGAATCCTGATAGCAATATCACAATTTGACTTGTGGAAAATATCTCCTGCTTATCAATTGATGAGCTTAAGGGGATTTCTAATGAATGGTTCATAAGGAAAAACACTTGGTGAAGGTCTTGCAAATGGGGTTGTAAGAAAAGTGGGCTTAACCATGGAGGAAACTCTGTAGTTAAGTGTGCTTGAGTTGGAGTAGTACTGGGATGAGTGACCTCCCGGGAAGTCTCGGTGCTTCACCTCTGTGAGCATCACCTAGATCCAATGAGTGCTAAGTGTTCCATTCATTCTCATGAGAGATGGGTTCATTTGAACCACTACTCATGAAACATGGGTCAATGAGTTTGACTCAAAAAACTACACAGTTGAATCCTGATAGCAATATCACAATTTGACTTGCTGTGGAAAATATCTCCTGCTTATCAATTGATGAGCTTAAGGGGCTTTCTAATGAATGGTTCATAAGGCACAACACTCGGTGAAGGTTTTTCAAATGGGGTTGCAAGCATAGTGGGCTTAAACATGGATTAAACTTCGTAGTTAAGCGCACTCGAGCTGGAGTAGTACTTGGATGGGTGACCTCCTGGGAAGTCCCAATGCTTCACCTCTGTGAGAATCACCTAGATCCAATGAGTGCTAAGTGTTCCATTCATTCTCATGAGAGATGGGTTCATTTGAACCACTACTCGTGAAACATGGGTCAATGAGTTTGACTCAAAAGACTACACAGTTGAATCCTGATAGCAATATCACAATTTGACTTGTTGTGGAAAATATCTCTTGCTTATCAATTGATGAGCTTAAGGGGCTTTCTAATGAATGGTTCATAAGGCACAACACTTGGTGAAGCTTTTGCAAATGGGATTGCAAGTAGAGTGGGCTTAACCATGGAGGAAACTCCGTAGTTAAGTGCGCTCGAGCTGGAGTAGTACTGGGATGGGTGACCTCCCTGGAAGTCTCGGTGCTTCACCTCTGTGAGCATCACCTAGATCCAATGAGTGCTAAGTGTTCCATTCATTCTCATGAGAGATGGGTTCATGTGAACCACTACTCGTGAAACATGGGTCAATGAGTTTGACTCAAAAAACTACACAGTTGAATCCTAATAGCAATATCACAATTTGACTTGTTGTGGAAAATATCTCTTGCTTATCAATTGATGATCTTAAGGGGCTTTCTAATGGATGGTTCATAAGTGTTAAACTTTATACATGTCTTCTCAAATTATCATCCAATGATATATTTGTCACATATATAAATGCTAATGAAATTGTTGTATAAATTATAATATAATAAATAATGGTGACTGCACCAATATTTATATATATTAAGTATCAATGTGGCTGAACGTTCAAAATGCGTAGGCACCCCAACTATTCTTATTCTCTATGCCTGCTTCTGTCTTTGTCCTGTACGTGTTATTTTTGTTATTGTCTAAACTATCAACGTGCATACCTTAATATACATCCCACGGAGGAGACACGTCCACTAATGGACATGACTTCACTCCCGTGGAGTCACATCCCTTCGTGGACATGCCTCCAAGCATGCACCCTCATATGAGCAGTCTGTGTATAGACAGTCAATATGATTTGAACATTTAATAGTTAATTAGTTATATATATATATATATAACATAATCAATTAATTTATATTTCATAAATATAATTATTTATATTAAATAACAATAAACATTTATATATTATAATTAATAAATAATTATAATTATCTACTAATCTTAATAGTAGTTAACCGACTGAAGCTATAATTCCTTAACACTCCCTCTTAGCTAAGGAGGATAAACATAAGAATAGATATAGCAATATGAAGGATAGCTACATTTGATATCTAAAGTATTGGTCTATCAAAACACATACCAAACACTAAGAGTATTGGCCTATCAAAACACCAACATAGGGTATTCACCAAGTACTCAATAAGGTACTGGCCTGCAAAATATCAACACATGATATTCACCAAATACCTATAATATATCTATACAAACAACTTATAGACCGTCGATGACATCTAACACTTAGTTGTTGATTTACAAGATATATCTATACAATCAACTTATAGACCGTCAATTTAATGACATCTAACACTTAGTTGTTACTTTTACAAGATGTATCTATACAAACAACTTATAGACTGTCATTTTGACATCTAACACTTAGTTGTTGCTTTACAAGATATATTTGTGGAAACAACTTATAGACCGTCAACTTAATGACATCTAACACTTAGTTGTTGCATTCATCATGATCTGTTTCAACATTATAAATAATGTATATCATGATTTACGTTATTGTAAGATCGTCACCTTCCAATAACTTCTACAAATACAAGTGATAATCATTCGGAAGTCGTCACTTCTTCATGATTTGCACAGGAGGTAGGCCATTGAAATCATATAGTCATACACATGTGAACTTTTGAACTCCCTCTGAATATCAATCATCTGAGCTCCTCATTAATGATGCTTTCAAACTTTAATTTTCCTGCAAGAGCATCCTCAGAAAAGATCAAGGTAAATAGATCATAAAATGATTTTATTTAGATTTATACAATAAATATATTATAGTAATTTGGTATTTACATTAGTGAAATGATAGAACTCCCTCTTAATCTAATATTTCACAAGTATTAGAGTAAAAGTTTCTCAGTACAGACTTTGGCAAAAGATGCTTGAAGTTTGAGTCTATATGGGCACTTTGTTGCTGAGTGACCATATTCATCACATCTGTAGCATTGCATTTTAGAGTAGTCCATATATTTTCTTTTCCTTTTGAATTTTGGTTTCTTCCTTTTATCAACTTGAGTTGTGAGAACCTGAATATCTTCATTTGAGGATTCTATACTGGTTCCTCTAGATATTAGATTATACTCTTCTTGAATGCAGTCAGCTTTTAGTCGATCAAATTTAGGAAGTTTGGAGCAAGCACTTATTCCTTGTCTGAAGTTTTCCCAAGACTTAGGAAGTCCATTTAAAGTCACCATAGTTAATTCTTTACTATCATAGATGTGACCAATTGTTGATAATTGATTTCTTAATTATGTTATCCTCATAAAATATGAGGTGATAGTCTCTCCTTGTTTCATTTTAATATTAGAGAGTTGATTTTTAAGAGTAAGGATCCTGCTAGTGTTATTG
Source organism: Chamaecyparis obtusa (assembly GCA_027943335.1). Lineage (NCBI taxonomy): Eukaryota > Viridiplantae > Streptophyta > Pinopsida > Cupressales > Cupressaceae > Chamaecyparis > Chamaecyparis obtusa. The sequence continues at coordinate 659,052 of BSBK01000295.1, forward strand.
ATCTCATACATGTTTTCTAGTGCTTTGAACATTTCGTTTGCAGAGTCTAATTTTGTTATAATAGGTAGTAGATGATCTTTCACTCCATCTACCAATAGTTCCATTGCTCTGGCATTTTCCTTTTCCCATTTGCTCTTCTTCTTATTCTCAATAGATTTAGGAGGATTTTGAACAATAGTATTCAACTCATTCTTTGTTAGTATAAGAATCATTCGTAGTTTTCGAGAATCAAAATTTGAAGCACCTTCAAGTCTGTCTTCAAGTCTGATTCCGTTCACCATATTGTGAATTTAAGTTTTCCCAGAGAATATAAATTTATACAGAATTATGATTTTGATCTCCTTTCAAATTAATCTGATCTTCCTTCAAGCGATTAAGCTTTTAATGAAGGAACCTGCTCTGATACCATGTTAAACTTTATAAATGTCTTCTCAAATTATCATCCAATGATATATTTGTCACATATATAAATGCTAATTAAATTGTTGTATAAATTATAATATAATAAATAATGGTGACTTCACCAATATTTATATATATTAAGTATCACTGTGGTTGAACGTTCAAAATGCGTAGGCGCCCCAACTATTCTTATTCTCTGCGCCTGCTTCTGTCTTTGTCCTGTACGTGTTGTTTTTGTTATTATCTACACTATCAACGTGCATACCTTAATATACATCCCATGGAGGAGATGTGTCCACCAATGGACGTGACTTCACTCCCATGGAGTCACGTCCCTTCGTGGACATGCCTCCAAGCATGCACCCTCATATGAGCGGTCTGTGTAAAGACAGTCAATACAATTTGAACATTTAATAGTTAATTAGTTATATATATATAACATAATCAATTAATTTATATTTCATAAATATAATTATTTATATTAAATAACAATAAACATTTATATATTATAATTAATAAATAATTATAATTATCTACTAATCTTAATAGTAGTTAACCGATTGAAGCTATAATTCCTTAACAATAAGACACAACACTTGGTGAAGGTTTTGCAAATGGGGTTGCAAGCAGAGTGGTCTTAACCATGGAGGAAACTTTGTAGTTAAGCACGCTCGAGCTGGAGTAGTACTGGGATGGGTGACCTCCCGGGAAGTCTCAGTGCTTCACCTCTGTGAGCATCACCTAGATCCAATGAGTGCTAAGTGTTTCATTCATTCTCATGAGAGATGGATTCATGTGAACCACTACTCGTGAAACATGGGTCAATGAGTTTGACTCAAAAAACTACACAGTTGAATCTTGATAGCAATATCACAATTTGACTTGCTATGAAAAATATCTCATGCTTATCAATTGATGAGCTTAAGGGGCTTTCTAATTAATGGTTCATAAGGCGCAACACTTGGTGAAGGTTTTGCAAATGGGGTTGCAAGTAGAGTGGACTTAACCATGGAAGAAACTCTGTAGTTAAGTGCGCTCGAGCTGGAGTAGTACTGGGATGGGTGACCTCCTGGGAAGTCCTAGTACTTCACCTCTATGAGCATCACCTAGATCCAATGAGTGCTAAGTGTTCCATCCATTCTCATGAGAGATGGGTTCATGTGAACCACTACTCGTGAAACATGGGTCAATGAGTTTGACTCAAAAAACTACACAGTTGAATCTTGATAGCAATATCACAATTTGACTTGCTGGAAAAAATATCTCTTGCTTATCAATTGATGAGCTTAAGGGGATTTCTAATGAATGTTTCATAAGGCACAACACTTGGTGAAGGTTTTGCAAATGGGGTTGCAAGCAGAGTGGGCTTAACCATGGAGGAAACTCCGTAGTTAAGCGCGCTCAAGCTAGAGTAGTACTAGGATGGGTGACCTCCCGGGAAGTCCCGATGCTTCACCTCTTTGAGCATCACCTAGATCCAATGAGTGCTAAGTGTTTCATTCATTCTCATGAGAGATGGGTTTGTGTGAACCACTACTTGTGAAACATGGGTCAATGAGTTTGACTCAAAAAACTACACAATTGAATCCTGATAGCAATATCACAATTTGACTTGTTGTGGAAAATATCTCTTGCTTATCAATTGATGAGCTTAAGGGGCTTTCTAATGAATGGTTCATAAGGCACAACACTTGGTGAAGCTTTTGCAAATGGGATTGCAAGCAGAGTGGGCTTAACCATGGAGGAAACTTCGTAGTTAAGCGCGCTCGAGCTGAAGTAGTACTGGGATGGGTGACCTCTCGGGAAGTCCCAGTGCTTCACCTCTATGAGCATCACCTAGATCCAATGAGTGCTAAGTGTTCCATTCATTCTCATGAGAGATGGGTTCATGTGAACCACTACTTGTGAAACATGGGTTAATGAGTTTGACTCAAAAAACCACACAGTTGAATCCTGGTAGCAATATCACAATTTGACTTGTTGTGGAAAATATCTCTTGCTTATCAATTGATGAAAAGGAGTTTTATATGGAAGCCATGTGGGCCTGAGCTCATAAAGAAAAGGTCTTTGTTATTTCACAAAGGCGTGGTGGGCCCATTTCTTTTTCTTTTTTGAAACAGCGATAAGAGTTTAAAATAAAATGAACAAGGGACTTCATCACTATTTTGTGTGGTCAAGGTCGTTTGACCTGCGAAGTGGCGACGTTATAAATTTACATATTTAAAAAAATATAACGGCATGCGATGGCATGGTAGGGGTTTGGATCGATTGTTTAATTGATCACATTGATTGTGAGGGGCTTTTCAAAGGAATGAAATGCATTCTAGGGCCAAGGGGGGCCATGATCAACATATTGATCAAGGGAGCTTTGATAGCAAGGGTTTTATCTTCAATATGTGCAGGGATCACCATGAATGTTTATCTGCTTCTCAACTTTTTTTATCTTTTCTACATTCCATCAACTATCATAATGTCATATTCTTCTATACATGTAACTTGGACATATTTGTTCAGTCAGAGGTGTAGTTATCAACGTATTGATATATTTTGGCCATATTTATTGCTTATGGTTGGAGGGATATTTTATCCAAGGCAAAGCATTCAATTTTGAGTTCTTTCTGTCATTTCATCTTGTAATAAGATCATATTTTATTTTGATCTTCCTTCTTGAAGCTTCCTTTTTTGCAATCTAACCTTGGTTAGGGTTTTGTACTCAATGATCGATCTAGGTTGTGCCTGCACTATAAAGGCATTTTTTTTAATAATGTAAGGGTGGTTTTGAACTTGGGGTTTTTTACTGAATATACAAGATAGAAGTATACTATAATTTTCAGGGATTGAGTCTTATGTTTGATCAATGTAAGTTGCATTTTGAAAGAATTAATGAAAATCTCACCATGTGTTGTCTCCTGTAGTTTTCTCTTTTACTTGTATGAATTTATCTATTCATGATAGATAAATGTGTCCTCATGAGTGTGTCATGCATAGTTTTGTTTTCTTTCAAAGAAAAAATTTAAATAGTTGTGAATTACAACATTTATTTGAGAAGTGCAATGACTTGTTAAAGCTATGATATATGGTGTGAACAACTAAATGCTTGAGTAAGGATCAGGTATTTAGAAGAGCATGTGCAATCTTGTTGTCACTCATTACGCATCAGACTATGACCAGTGCTCCTAGGCACTACTAATAGTCTTGTTAGTTTCAACAACCATCAAATCATCAAAATCATTTTCCATTTCTATTGATAGGAGTAGGGTTCGAATAGTGTTTTTTCTCTCAAATATTCATTAATGATGTACACTAGAATAGAGCCAATTTTGGAATATATTCATATGCATTATGGTTCAACAAACTGAGAGTTTCTGCTTAATGTGTAATACTTGATTAAATCTTGTCAATAACCAAAGGTATTACAAGGCGGACCTCCCTGGGTTTTATAGAGCCCAAACAGAAGGAGATGTTCCTTATTTCTAAGGAATTATTAAGAAGTTTGGTCACTACTTTGAGGTAACCAATCATAGGTGAAGGAAAACTCTTAGGTTTATCTCAAATATCAGTTAGAAATACCAACATGTTCCTTTGTCATGTTGGTGGGCATGTATCAAAACCTAATAGTGCAGCCAATACCCACATGTACATGCAGTAGATAGCCTACAATGGCACTCTAGTGGGACAAAAAACCCACTCTTAATGTCAGTGTGTTTCATTCAACATCAGTCCAAGTTTTTGGCATAGTAGTTGTCCTTGTTATAAGAGTCAAGGTCTCGAGGTCAAGCTCTATTGATTATGATGGGCATGTAATGTCCCTAGTGGATGAAAACCCAATATGTTGGCTAAGCCCTATTGAACATTCCTCCATCATGTCTGTGGACATCTACCCAACCTGGATGGTGGGTCCAACAATCACATGTCTATGGGGGGCTTGGCTTGGGTTGGCACTCACGTGGGATGAGAATCCACTCTCAATGCTCACAAGAGCCATTCACCATTAGTCTATGATTTTGGCATAATGGTTGGAAATTGAGGAAGTAAAGACATCAGAGAAATAAGATAAAGAAAATATTTTTGTTGTTATTATCGTTGATTTTTATTATGCATGAATTGTTAGGCCAACAAAAAACAATAAGAAATATGAGAATGCTAATACCAATTGGGAATCATATGAAGAACACATTTTTTTGTTATCTAATTATTTCATTTATGCATTGAGCTATGGTTCATTAAACTTGAGAATTTAAGAACTCATGTAAAAATAAATAAAAGATGCAAACCCTTTGATTTTCCTTGTTGAGTTTGCAGATGAAAATCTTTGACTTAGACATATATTAAAAAATAATTTGCCAAAGGCATTAAATTGTTATAGACTTGAAGAAAATTGATAATACTATAAATAACTAATATAAGTTTGGGTATGTTCTAATTATCCAAAACAAATTAATAAATTAAATTTTGATAGTACTTATTAAATCAACAAGTCAAAAATGAATAATTCTTATTCATAATCAATTGTGCAAGTTTATATCCTATGTGCTAGGGTTTGAACCTAGAGGAATTAAAAAGGGGACATTACAATTGGAATTAGAATTATGATCTTGCCAACCTATGGGGTAAAGCTAACATGTTGGATACTTGTAGTCATAGAGATATGAAAGTGTACAAGGAAGACAAAGATGAAAGATTCTATAGAGGCCCAATACAATATTTTTTAACTAAGGATCTTGCAAAAAGAAGTGCACACATTTTGTTCGGTAATTATTGGTGAAAACACAAAAGGGCAAAGAAAGGTACAAACTTGAAGCCCCTAAAATATTTTACTAATATCAAAAGTTGTCAACTAATTTTAGAGCTAGTGTTTTCTTTGATGAGTTCTTGGAAGCACTCGGGGATCATTGTCCCAATTAAAGAGACATGTATTAATATATAAGGTAAATCGCTAAAGAGGAGATCAAGGAACAAGACTCAAAGGAATCAATTTTGATTGAAGAAACAAAATTGAAATCAGAATTAGAAACACAAGAAGTTAGGGTAGCCAAGGAAGAATTGTCAGAAGTAGAGCCACAAGAAAGTGAGCAGAACAACAAGCAAGAACAAGAGGAACCTAAAAAGAAATTAATGATAAAGATTTTTTAGTAGTATAATATTTTTTATTGATTTCTAATGATAACATGTGTCACCAAAATATCAGTGAAAAAAGACAAAAGGGATATGAAAAAAGATGCACCAAATCATGCACCATCTTTTGAACTTCAACGTGGTGAGTCATTGATTGATTTTTAGAAGAGCGTTGAAGTCAAGTTTGCGTTTGAGAAGGACATTTTGAAGAATCTAAATTTAAAATTTTTAAGTTACAAAAATAAAGGATTGAAGATAACAAAAAAAAGTTAGTAAATGAGGATGAGTATTTTGTTCACAACTTAAAGTATGAGAATATTTTAGACTTGATATTTCATGTCATTACAAAACTTTTGTCACTAAGGAAAACATACAAAAAGGGGTGATGGGGTAGGGAATACAACATGCACTATAGGGCATGTGGAGTCTCTGTTTCAAGTTGCAAACCATTTTAGCACATGGAATCCAAGTGATTTTTTGACAAAGTGGATAGAGGCATCAAATTTTCAAAGGAAAATTTGAAACAAAATCTTTCTAAACAAGATCAAGAAAGTTATTGATGTTTTAATTCAATAGAATGGAAAATGAGAAGTCTAAATAATATAAGTGCATCTAGAAAAAAATAAGGAGTTTCTAATATGTTTCAAGCACTAAGAAAAAGAATCACAAATATAAAGCTCTATTACAAAAGATAAAGGAAATTTAGCAAGACAATATGAATCATCAAGAAAAAAAATTGAAGACAAGAAAGACAAAAGACTTAACAATAGATAGACATTTAACAAAATACATTACATTATTAAATAGGTTCATAATATTCCCAAGATTGATTTGGAATCTCGATATCTTCAAAGAAATTAAATCAAGTGAAGAAGAAGTTTTGAGAGTATAATAATTTGTGATTGCTTGAGGACAAGTAACCTTGGGAAGGGCATACTATAATGTTATGTTTATGAAATGGGGTTGTAATAATATAATAATAAATTAAAATATAATTTTAGTCTAATTTTATCTAAAGGTCAAGGGGCATGTGAAGAATCATGACGAGAGAGAGAGAGAGAGAGAGAGAGAGAGAGAGAGAGAGAGAATCATAAGAAGAAGAATTATTTTATTTATATGATCATTACTTCTTTGGAGCACTTAATTGTGGTTCATTTAACCTAAGGATGGAACTTCGTATAGCAAAATTTAAGGATTAAAACCCTTGTACTTTCCTTCAATTTGTGGGCAATAACCCCCAACTCAAGCAAATTAAGAAATTATTTACCAAATGTATTAAATTGATGTAGTCTTGAAGAAAATTGACAATACTACATAAAATAATACTTGATATTAGTCTAGGATATTTTTGAGTCTCCAAAGCAATTTATTAAAAGAAATGTGCTAAGGGAGATTTCATTGCTTCCTTTGCTTCTTTTGATGAATTTGGTGCTAAAGAAGTTGTGGATTTGAGATGTTCATCCCCTCTCCATTAAAACATCTAGGAGTAGATGGTACCAAAATCTATTTAGTCATCAACAATGTGTTAAATGTGCATTCAATGTTCAATATCATGATTAGGGACTCAATAGAATTGAAAAAACATTTTCATCTTATAAGATGGGATTGGCTAATTTGTAGAAAGGGGATGAATTGGTGGTAGCTATACAATATTACTTTTTAAAATGTAAAATATTCTGAGGAGACTCCAATAACTTTGAAAACTATCATTTGGAAGTAATTATTCTTTTCAAAGTTTTGAGAGGATGACAAGTCGTAAAGGGCATCAAAGGAATTCAATGAGGTGGATTCTTCATACTAATTTATCCACATTGTTGATTGGAGTGCACAAATGAGCAAGTGAGTAATATTTTATTAACAAAATTTTAATCGTAAAGTGAATTTTGCATACTCCTCATTAAAATTAAGTAGCACAAGAAGAATTTGTGAGAACAATACATATATCTAAAAGTAGAATATATTTAATGTCAAATTGTTGCATATCCTTACAATTTCACATTATATCTCGTGCTCACTATAGCATATAAACATGAATTTGTCCTAGATTCAAGTTGTTATCACTTTAGTATGATGGTTTTTATGATTATATAATATTCATGCATCCAATTTTTCCTCTAATCAAATGCACCACATATATGTTTGTATAACATGCTAACATCCTGCATAAGTTCATGAATCCAGTGGTAGTTTGATCCTAATAGTTGGTGGATCATCTTCAGCCCTCAAAAGTCCTAAAACGTACTTGTTCATAGATTATAAAATGCAAAATCTATAGTAGCAAACCAGTGCTCCTTGATGGTGCATCATTAAAAAAAATTGAACATTTGATGTAGTCATTCTAATCGGCTACATGTATTTCTACTTCTGCCTTATAAATCGTAGGGAAGAAATTCCTATTACAAGTGTTTATGGTTCAGAACAAATATTAGTAAATTTAAATAGTTGATGCAAGTTTATATAATTTAAGAATTCATTAGCTATTCTTGTGTTAGATGGAAAAAGAGTGAGGCTCATTAGTAAATATTATGTTGGCAATCATAGTTCAAGGGTAGATTCTAAATAATCTTTTAGAACTATGGTTGACAATCATAGTTAAAAGAAAAAAATTACAGAACTAATTATAATCTTTCTTTAGAAAATAGTATCTTCTACTTTTTAGAGTTGTATATTTAGGTGTAGAAAAGTTTGTGGTCTAGAAATTGACCCACCCACCAACTTAGGTTTTTTGTCACTTATCTATCATTTCAAAAAATTTAATTTTTTAATTTATTTATTATTTTATATTAATTATTCTAAATATGTTGGGCTGGGGGCCTAGCTCAAGTGGCAAGAGCTTTTTACATTAAAAAGTGAGGTCACGAGGTCTAGTCACCCCAGCCCACCTGATACCAGAGGACAAGTCGCACCAATGTCACCAATCACATTAAAAAATTCACCAATCACTTTATTTTATAAGAGACACTATACCCAATTCCTAGAGTCTTAAAGAAAAATTCAGAGGTTAAACTGTACTATTTATAAGACCATCCACATAAAAATAATCTTAAAGATCTCAGCAGCACCCACAAAATTTATTCAGAAAACCCTCCTCCATGGAACTCTGAACCCCAACCTGACTGTCTCCAAAAGATTGAGTTGTGCTCAAGTGAGAATTTTATGGACTAAACTGGATTGACAGTAACAGTTTCAAATTTTCACCTGCTTGTATAGGCAACAAAAATCACTGCAAAATGCTTATAGATAGAAGAGACTGGAACACAAATTCGAAGAGACGATAAATTTGTTGAAGTTGAGTAAAACACAAACATGCAACTTCATGTGTGGACCTAGCCTAGCATCAAAATCAATGTTTACCAGGACTGGATAGAACACTTACCCAGTTATTGGGTTATCGAATCTAGTAAACGCGTATAGGGAAGAATTTGATTGTGATACAATTCTTCAACTTAATTTGAGTCCTATATGTGTTGACCCTTGTGGCATTATTTGCTGTAGATGTGGCAACCCCTCATTGAAACGAGGCAAACGTCTTTAAAAATTGCTGATTTTTCACAATGATATTTTCAAAAATATTTGTCATAATTTCCAGAGTTATTTATTAGACCTCTTACCATTTTCATACCATTTAACCTGTATCAAACATTTTGCAATTTTCTGAACTTCCTCTGCAAGATGATGTAACTTGATAAGCATGCACTTACGAGTCCCCTGTTTGGGGTAGTTCTTAAGGAACTGTATTTAGTCACCAAATTTTGGATTACGTTACGGGGGCTCGCCATCCCCTCTCCATTCTTAAATAACTTCTTAAAGATTCAGTTGTCTGACAACCAAATCTAAATTTTAACCTTCAGTACACGTTTATATAAACAAGACGTGGTTTTCTCCCTAAGCAGACAGCTTTACTCTTGTTTTATCACCATAATGGTGTATTGCATCCTTATTTTTCTCCCATACAGTATTGAAATGAAATGAAATGTTTTTAATGACGTCCACGAGACCACCGGTCTAAGGGACCAAAAGTTAGGCATCCTGCTGTGATTTCTCCAAATTGTTCCTTTTGATGTGGATCCGGATTAGGAAGCTTGCTGTCTTGTGTAATCTTGCATCTTCGAAAAGTTCCTTCATGTTGCTCACCTGCAAGCAATCCCTGTACTCGCTGTGAATATCCTCATACGCCCCACATTCCTTTATTATTGAATGCATATGTAGTGTTGTCGTCAGATGTTGCATTTGATTGACCAATAATAAAGTGTCTTTAATAACTACAAGAGCATACACTTTTTAACACCCTAAATCCTTATTTTTTTAATCTGACACATCATTAAGGTCAGGCCCAACGACGAACTTAAAGTTCACAAACTAACATCTCAAATGATGCCTTCAACATTATTACCTCCCATTTTGTGATAACTTCCACGATTTTGCATTACCTCTTTTAGTAGATTGATAAATACTAGCTTATACTGAAGATTTTGAAATTCTTTCAATACAAATTCTGATTTTAGAGCACTCTCGTTCACTATCATGGAGTCCGCAAATATTATGGTCATTAATATTACAAATTCACTTTGAACATGCAAAAAACAAAAATATTCTCCACTATGCACAACTGGCTTGTTAATTTTTCCACGGTTTTGCATTACCTCTTTTAGTAGTTTGATAAATAATAGCTTATACTCCTGATTTTGAAATTCTTTCAATACAAATCCTGATTATAGAGCACTCTTCCACTATCATGGTTTCCGCAAATATTATGGTCATTATTTTTACAAATTCACTTTGCCCATGCCAAAAAAAAAAACATTCTCCATTATGGACAGCTGGCTTGTTGATTTTAATAATGTAATAAATATGGCCATGTAGAATAGAGTTCAAATTCTTGCGCTCCAAATCTTCCAGATATAATACTACGAAAAACTTTCCAAAAGTTTTTTTTTTAAACTTCAAAGAATGTTGATTGATAGTTATTTTGTTATCGGAGCAAATCCACTTCACAGAATTAAATCTGTTAAATGACTTAGTTCTTGCCAATGTATTGGCTTTGTCCGTGATTATATAAAGTTTTAAAATTACTAAGAATTTTTTTTTTTTCCTAAAATTACAACATTGAATCTTTGCTTTTAATGTCTCGTCTCTCTTTTGCGAAAAAAATGTCTCGGTCATTTCACATTTCGACAGAAGGTTGATGTTCTTTTATTACCGTTAAGTTTAAAAAACTTGATTGCCCGAGACTTCTATTTGCTTTAGGATTCGTCTACTTCAAAAAATCTGAACAATAAATCAGCCATAGTTAGGGTAGAAGCATTCCAAAACCTTCAAGCAGCATAAGTCCGGGTTAGTTATAGGACGAGCAATTCCAAATGTGAAAAGTTAGACACGGTTTTAAAGAAAAAACTAGAAAACATCTCAACTATGCATTTGAGTTCAATAAGTAAATCATTTACATGAAAAATGAGGAATAATTTCAACTCCAATTAGGAATCACAAACTGATAACACAAAAGATTGGAAAATGATGTCCCATATATACACTGTAAAATATAAAACAGATAATTGTGTTATATGGTAAATATAGTTAAGGAAATGTAAAGCAATTTACTTTTATTAGTACAAAGGGAGCCAAAAGTGATAAATTTAGACTTGAAAAATAGGTGGCAGTCCATATAATTGAATGCATTTCTAACAATAGAAACAGCCTCGTACTAAAGCCACTTGATTTTGTTGCATCAATCTACTGATTAGTCTTCTGTACAAACCACAAGGTGGGTAGGGCTGAGAAGAGATTGCCGCATTCACAAATATTCATGTGTAATAAGATAGGATCTCTCGTACACTCTCCAAGCAATACCTTTAGCTACACTTAAATGATCCATATCTTTGAATCCAAGAGCCATTTAGTCACATTTTTGACCCACAAGCACCTGACACATCCACCCGCATAGCCTATAGAGCATTCTATTGTAGAAAAAACTTTGTTGGCAAAAGAATTCTTCCAATTTACTCGTACAAATTAACGTTATGCATGTATCATACAATTTCCAACTTTCAGATTCAAATAAACCCTACATCAAGAAAAGAAAATGAGCTAAAGCCAAAATCCCCTCACAGAAATGAGAGCCTGTACCAAATAGCATGCAATGCCATAACTATGACTGTTTTATTACATCGGTATATAATGCATATGCATTACCTGAGAATCAATATTAGATGTGTATCGACCATCATGTTTTGAACTTTTGATATACATGAGCTGCAAAGTCCACTTTCAGTTTAACCTGAAAATGACAAAAAAGTTTGTCTATCAAGAACTCAATTGTAACCAAAATCTTTGCTGAATTCAGCCAGCAAGTACAAATCCTTTCTTAATAATAAAAAGGATTCTAATACCTTTTCAATCCAAATCAAAGACCCATATTTTAATCAGCTTCACTTCCATTAATATCCAATCATAATTACTCCTCCAAACGACATAATATTCCAAATCATTACAAAATCTAAATTTAGCAAAGCTGAATAGTCAATGTAGGAAGAGCTTGCCAATAACGCTGCAAACTCCCATAGTTATAAAAACACTGATCATTGACCATAAAACATTCAGAATTTTGAAATGTTTTATCTTTTTATATCCCCATAATTTTACTGATTTCAACCAAGTTTTTGCTAAGACTTAAAATGAATTTTCTCCATGCCTCATTTTTACCCAAGTCAAATTTCATGTACGAGTAATCATACAGGCAAAACCTGGGGCCATGATTAATTCCACCCTCATAATGATTCAAGGAGGAAGATTTACTTGTAACTTTATCAGGTGAAGAAACTAAATATGTGTTGTCAAATTTTGAAGTGGCATAGAAAATACAAGTTACTACCTTCCTTGTAATTTTTCAAGGTCCTTATAAAAGTAGTAAACCACTTCATTTGTAAGGGTGTAATCCTGGAATATAGATCTGCTATTCTTGGACCTTAATTGAACTAGGTTTTTAAGCACATCAACAGACTGCCATAACAGATTCCCTCAATCTAAGGTTGTTCACTATACTTCTCTAGCATCAGTGTTCTCACTTGTGAACATTTGTGATAAGAATTAAATAGGACACTGTAAAATCTTATTACTAAGAGAACTACAGTTGCAAGTCATTAGCCATTGTAATAAATAATAAGAAATTCCTTTATACACAAATGCTGAACTCAACAACAGCAATATCTGCTAAACTTAAAATTGACTATGAAGCAGAAGGAATCTTTTTAACTTTAAACATTATATCATATTACCTCCAAGAACAACCACTGCAACAAATGATGCACTGCCATGAAGAGGACCTCTTACACCTGTAAATTTGGCAAAAGAGCAGGTCACCTGATGACCTGATTTCGCTAATTTTCAATTCCAAATTACCATCTTTATCTACTCACTGGTGCAAGAAAATGATTCTCAATTAAAAAAGGTCTGTTACAGTGCAACTGCTCCAACGCTGCAATGAAGAGAACAAGTCTTATGCCTGTGAATTATGCAAAATAACCAGGTAAGCTTTGCATCTTGTCCTTACAATCCATTGGTTCCCAGTTACTGCTGTCTCTAGTGATACCACTGGTGCCAGCATAAAGCTCTCCAAGCCGATGACAGTCCAATTCCGGGAAAGCTGGTCTAATGTAAATTATGCACCAAACAAGATAGTACAGGCAACAAAGAGTTTAAGTCCTTCAGGTGCTATTATGGCTGCCTCAAAAGTGTAGTTAACCTGCATATCAAACCATTTCATGGCCTGAGTGAATGGCATGCAACTCAGCAAATTTAAAAAATTATCTTGTTAGAAAGCAGATCCAATCGATAAGAACCTCGACTAAATCTAGTCCCCATGACATGCACATAGCATGACTATGTTGTGTTACACCACAGCTTCCCTGTCCTGTTTCTACCAAGAGAATTTCAAATAGCTTGTGCTTGCATACTACCATCACCAAAAACCAAGATTTTATCTGATCTATTTTTGTTTTAGCCATTTTTCTCTTCTCCCCTCCTTTGAGAGGGGAACATGGAATAGTTAAACAATTTTAACAATTTGTGAGTTTCTAAAGGAGAAAATATTACAACCTCATATTGTAAATTAAGGGTCACATCAAAGAAGCAAAATTAGTTATAAAAATAAAGCTAAACTCCTAGGTCTGTATAGAAAAACAAATCAAAGTCAAATACCGTTGACCCCTTTTTCCTGTTGAAATGTCTTTGAATCAGATTTTAATGAAATAAATCTTTCTCAACATAAGTTTATATTTTGACTTGCACTTTTTATGCCTCTTTGAAATCAACCCACCACAATTTGAGTGCTAGATCAGATTTTTATCTGACCCGTAGATTAGCCAAATACTCTGCACTTCCAAAAATAAGGCTCGCAATGTATATTACCAACAAAAAACACTCATCTACATTGTGGATTTTTCAAAGCTGTGTCATTAAAATAAACTCACTAAGTAAAACCTTCCAAAACTTGTTTGCTTATTCTAGAAGACACTCAGAGATACAAAGTCCTTCACTTCATTTAGAAGCCAATCACTAATTGACAGATAGGTGTAAAGTTCCCAGAAGTAATAGTGACAGGAAAACATCAGTTAAATTATTTAATTTTTTAGTGTTTGACCTATCAAAAATAGTGATGGGAAAACATGAGTTAAATTATTTGTTTTTTTGACCTGTCAAATTATTCTTTCTTTATACATTAATATGAACGAGTATTCTCTACAAAATGCTTTAAATGATTAGAAAATGAATTTATTGACAATCATAAACTTCAAATTTATTTTATCTGTAAATTGCAACCATTTTCCTACTTTAAGTTTAGGAATTTTACATACATTTGTCACTCATCTTTTCCTATAAATAAATTTATTTATCCAAAAGAAATGTTAATTGTTAGCTACGTAGAGTTTAGGCTCTTTGCCACTTACTAAATTTTATGTGACCCATAATAATGTGATTAAATTTATTTAGGGTTTCATCAACTCCAAATGTTCCATTTGTGGGTTAAGTGTTGTGTTTTAGAATGTTATGTGTTTCTAATATTATAAGCAATAAAATTGTGTCTTCTATGTGATTTCAGGGCTTTAATTTGGCTTGGTGGTGGACCTTTGCCCCTCATCCTTGCCTTGTATCACAAGGAGTATGCTACAGGCACTGCCCTGAACCCCCTCGGAATACTAACCTTCAACCCTGTTGAGAACACTACCCCCCAGACCCCCACGAAGGAGACCTAACCCCTTGACCGTGCTAGGGACTGCCACCCTAGATCTCTTATTTCTAGTTTCTCTATATATCCCTATGTTTTTTATTAAAATCAGCAGCCTAGGAAGGGGGCTGACCCTCACACAACCACAGCCTGAAGGCGTCAAAGAGAACAACAGCACATAAACAGGGGTGCTGGCTTTTACAAGTAGAGGCAATCAATGATTTATTAACAGCACACGAACAGTAAAGGTGCTGTCAAAAACAAAACAAAAAAGACAAATAAACAGCACACTAGCAGCAAGGCTAGTAGCCCTCCTCAAGAGTGGGGGGCAGCTCACTCACCACATGTGGAGAAGAATGTGAGTTTGAGGAACTATTTTTCTGGCACTGACAGACAACTGTCCAGACAATGTTGTCCTTAGGATCCCCAACACAAGGGGGAGGAGATAATGAAACTCCATTTGGACAACTGTCAGCACAATGGCCGGGGTGCTGAGCAGGCTGTACATTGTCAGCTGAAGCTTGGAGCAGAGCAGGAGCAGAAGGCGAAGCTCCAGTAGGAGAACGAGTGGTATATCCCTATGTTATTAAAATGCCTTAAAAATAGAATAATAGGACTTCTCTCTTTTCAAAAACAATTTTCTACAATTTTTTTATTTTATTATCTGATTAAACCTCCTTTTTCCAATATTTTGAAAAAAAACCTTGCTTGGTTTGCCAGTCTCTTCCCAAAACATTTTATTACTTTGGATTACACAATTAAAAATAATAATTTACCTTAGAAGTGGAAACAGTTTAGAGATCCAGTTTATAGACTCAATCAAAATGACTTGGATGACATATCACTGGTTAAAAGCAAAGACTGTTTCGAATGTCCGAAACAGAGTCCATACTATAATGATTTTCAAGGTTTGGCTCTTTGATACAGTCAACTATGGTGTAGCAACCAATAGCCTTTTCTGTAAACACTTTCACTGTATGAATATTCACAATCATAGTACAGTATATTTTACAGGATTTTTATGTTAAAAACCTGTTACCAAATTCTTCCTTGGCAACCCCAAAGTCTGGTCCGGTTCTTGTAAAAGTCTGCTCCTTATCACATTCTTGCAAAAGAATGCCACAGACCTTCAAAGTCTGCCCAAATTCTGTCAGACGAACCCGGCACGAATTTTGCCATTTTTATGGCGAATTTGCAAATCTGCGGCAGGACCCTCGCCGAATTTGGTTAAAAAATGGATTTTTTTGACTTTTTAAAAGTTTTTTGTTTGGTCTAATTTAGTCAAACCAACCCTCCAACTGTAAAATAGACCGCTTAAAAGGCCAATAAGGTAATACATATGTAATTTGGATTAAAACATTAATATATATGGTGGTGTATTTTTCTATGTTGCTCTACTATTAGCATAATGGTGTTATGAACTTATTTGCTGCTACATATATATACATATACATATCCATTTCCATATATACATACATACATTCATATATATATTATATAAACATATGTTTTTGTACAGACAAACCCAAAACGAATTTGAACCCACCCCAAAAAATATTTGAACAAATTTTGAACCCGAATCTCGAACCCACATCCGAACCTGAATCCAAACTGACAACTTAGTTAAAAACTTAAATCCAGTTTTTGGTCAACATTCAATTCTCTTTAATTCTAATAGGAAAATTACATTTCCTTATTGCTAAAAACTTCAAAATGCCACAAACACAACATAGTTACCAGGAGACATGAATTAATGTCCTGGTACAGGTAAGTGGGGGCAAGGTGCTGGTACACCACGCCTAAAAATACATCTGGTAATTGGACACAGGCAAATGAAATTCAACATAAATAATTGAAATTGAAAAAAAAAAGTGTCTACATTTCTAGGATAGGTGAACCCAGAGACATGGGCAACAAAGTTTTGGGTAGTGTCACGAGGTTCTCCAAATTTCAAGCATGATATTCAAATGTTGGTGAGCATTAAACTTATATAGAAAAATTACTAAAATTCAAATTGAAATTCATACAGAAAATTTGAATATGTTCAAAAGGAAAATTGACTGTCGAAAGGGGCAAATATAGAAGACCAGAGCACAGGCAGGCTGTGTTTGCTGTCTGACTCCTACCATTCCGCCATGCATTTACGTCGTGTAACAATTCTTCTGTGGTTGCCATTTCTTTTGTCGGTTAGAACCTTGATGACAACTCCCAAACGTCACAGAGGTGGCCACAATTATGATTTTTTCCCTTTATTTATTTTCTTTATATTTATAGGGTTTTGCAATTATAAAACTTCATCAGGTATTATAAATTTTTATCAATAAATGTATATAAAAGTACAAATGTCGATTTGTTTTCATTTACATTAAATATTTAATGCCTATTTCTTATTTGTTTTTTAAGGATTTTTATCTAGAAATTTTAATGTATTTTAAATTTTAAAATAATATATATTTATAATTTACAAATGTCAACATTTCATTCAAATAAAATTGCTATTTTATTCAAGTTTTTTTTGTTGGTAATATACATGGAAGTGCAGAGTATTTGGTTAACCTACAGGTCTTATAAAAATCCGATCTACCACTTAAATTGTGGTGGGTTGTGTCATTCAAAGAGGCATAAAAAGTGCAAGTGAAAATATAAACTTATGTTGGGAAAGATTTATTTCATTAAAATCTGATTCAAACACATTTCAACAGGAAAAAGGGGTTGACAGTATTTGACTTTGATTTGTTTTTATTTTAAAAGCATCAACAGTATAGTTTTCAGGTCTGTATTTAGTGAATGGTGTTTAAACTTAATACCAGTTAGTTTGGGACTTAGTAGCAGAGGTTTTAGACTTAGGGTGGCTGGTCATGGACAGCAAAGGTTTTTATGATGTATTATCTCTCTGTTAAGACTCTTTTATTATAATTAATAAAAAATATATATATTATCACAGATCAAAAAAATTTAGAAGCTTAAAACTTTTGAAAATGATATTCCAGTATACCTAAGAAGCTAGGTTGCATGGGTACTCGTACCCACACCCCTGGGATGCATACTGGATACTGGTACACGTACCCACATACCAGGTACTCAGTGGGTACTTGGTGGGGAGCATCATAGCTAATGAACTTGATTAAGATTTCTGATTTTTGTTTCAGTTTTTTGTTTGCCTATCAGCTTATCAGCTTGCTGTTTATCAAGCTTAATTCAATATGTAATCAGTTTGAAGCTTTACTGATTAATAGTAAACTTTATCACTATTCAAGTCAGACGTTTATCATTTGCAATATGTTATTTTTATATGATTTATGATCTTCTTGTTCATGTTTAAAGTTTGTTTTCTCTGTTATGCATCTAAACATTTAACATATATATTAATAGAAACATATTGCAAATCTGAAACTGAAAACAATACATTACATCTGCAAACTTTATCACTGTTCTTGGTTTGAAAACTCAATGTCATGACTCATATTTTCAGACTTTCTATAAAATATTAAATTATATTAAAATTTTAAATTGATGTACCCAAGTACCCCCGTCCCCTATTTTGAAAAATATCCGTGCCCGTACCCAAAGTACCCAAGTACCCATCCCCGTGCAACCTTGGCTAAGAAGTCAACAAAAGCAAAGATTAATTATATTGATAATAAATTATCACAACCATAAACTGTTTAATTTTAACCAGTCACAAAAGCATTATTTAAAAGATTATACAGGTGTTCTTAGAGATGGTTGTGCATGTAGATGTAATACTAATAACATCATGTGGTACTGATTAATCGATCAAGCTTCATATTTTAAGCCTCTTTTATTGTTTATCTTTTTATTAAGACCTCGTTGAGCTTCAATAAGAAAATTTCCAGCTACAAGACATTTAACACAAGTATATCATAAATTACAAATCTGCTAGTGCGTTTCTTTGATTCTTTCAGGTTGTCAATCAGATATTAGCATTTGTAGAAAAAAGCATTGTAATTCATATGATACATCTAAAAAACTTCTATAGAAACTTATCCATTCTTCAAGGAATTTTCTAGGTGACATGTAGAGACACCAAGTAACTTCATCTTAAGTCTCCTAACATCCTGAGACATCTCCATTGCGTGTCCAAGTCAGGAATAACAAGTATCAGGGGTGAGCATATGAGTCTCAATGTCAATATGGTACAACATGGTAAAATAAGAAATATGAGTTTGCTCATATTTTTGATTTTAAGCCACTACCTTGTTATCATGCAAGCAAATCAAGTCTCTGCAAACTCAACATTCTACACCATGTATATTTAATTAAATACCTCCTGGAAAAAAAGCTAAAATTTAGATAACATATTGACCTGCAGGTTCATTTGTTGGTGTTTCTTGACTACATATCTGCTTCTGCAAGAGATCAGTTCCTGGAAAGACCATCAAATTCAGATGTCTAATTTCATTCTTATGTGAGTCCTCCAATGGGTTAAAACCAAAGGCTACAGTCCATGTCTGCAGAAGATCAGGTACTGCTGGTAAGATTAGCTTTTCCACTTGAAGAGACAATAACATCTGAAACAAGCAGGATACAGATATGTTAAGATGCATCTACATAAAAGATGCAACATTTTACAAATAAAATGGTATTTTAAAACAATATAGCATGTAAGGAATTAAGAAAGGGACATTGCCTCATGCTATCTATAAATGCTGCCAAACTGAAAGTACATTTACATTTTCAAGAAATATTAGCTCCTGGAGTTATTCAACATCATTGTTTCATAAATTTCCTCACACTGGAAGGGGTAACCAAATCCACACTTCAGCCCAAAAGAAAATAGACCTCAACATACTAAAATACCATTTTTATATGAATAATAGCTTTATAGGAAGTACTCAAAGGGCTGGAAGCAATTTGCTTGTTGATTATTAATTAACTCAAAAATAATGCCATTACAGAATTCTAGAAAAGCTACTTATTATACTAGGTTTTCAATAGGCTATTTACTTAAATGATGTCCAACACAGATCTGCTTTAAAATGTTGATCCCTATAAAAGAACAGTCCTGGCATACCTTTTCAATTGCATTTACTAAACGTCGGCACATTCCCTGGCGTCGGTAATGATGCCGAGTTCCAATAAGAGGCATCTCTGCTAAACGGGCTCCATGGATCCTGTGTCATGATTGAGTAATCATAAAAACTGCATCAGGTGAGCCTCTAGAGAATTGTTCCTTGTATATTGTACAGATTAAATGGAACTATTAGTCCCAGATATCTACAAACAAATTGCATGTTCAACAAAACCTTCAGAAAATTCTGAAAAGAAAAAAATACCTGATTGACGCAACAGAAATTATTTCATCATCCTTCTCCAGCACTGCGGTGTAAAACCCTTGATAATTCAAACGACTGAAATTTGACCTGTACAAGAAAATATGTTTTCATATGAGGACATGAGATAAAACCTGTGGTAATCACAGAAAATTTGATATCATGAGATTATATAGGTCATTCACTGGTGGGGCTTCAAATCAAGCAAAACTTTATAAAGATGAAGCATGGAATTATTAGCAACTACAAGCCTCGAATTGATTCTTGTAAATGAATTCATTTCATTTCTTTATCATAGTGTGGTCCAGTACAAATGACAATGGTAGCCTGTCACTACTGATTAAAGTTAATGTCAGTGAGAGGGGGCACCAACCTCAATAAGCAGTCTGTATATAACTAATGGGAAATATCAATAAATCCTATATACAAGTGACTTTTGCAAAAGATACTCACCAGCAGCTAAAAACAACATTTGAAACCATATCTATGTTGGTTCTCTTGTCTACTATAGGCATAAAGCATTCATCCATCACTATGTGAGCAACAGAAAGCTTTGCATTGCATTCCGCAATTCTATCTTGACTGGGCCCTTGAGAGGAAGAACTGTGCTGATCATCATCAAAACGCCTTAAGAGAGTCCAAGAAAAGCCATCCCCAAGAGAATTTGAAGTTCCAAGGAGATGTTCAAGTCCATCACAAACCTGTGCCAACAAAAGGAAGAAAAAATAACATACCCTACCCTTGGAAACTTCTTAACATTTATCAACATGCACATGTACTATGGATGTTAAATATTAGAGCTGACTAATCCAATAATTTGAAGAGCAGCATCTTTAATCAGCTTGCATAAGGTCTACAATGCTATGGGCCATACCCCATATGTGGCAGTTACTGACCCTTAAGTCTCCAAAAAACATGCATACTTGTAAAGCTTGAATGAGTCAATAACTAATCAACAAAATCACAAACATTTTTAGACAAGCATACCTTCTGACAAGCCTTCCCACAAAAGGAGGAATTTTCTAAAACAGGACAGGACATTTGAATTCCTCTCTCTTGTAGACACTTCTTGTGATCTGGGATAAAAAACCAAGCATGAATTCAATACTGCTAACTCCTAAGACTTGTCAGAAACCCATCTTCTTAGAAAAAATCACTAAAAGAGAAATTTTCTTACAGAAAACATCATAGAAATTCAAATAAAAAATTAAAATTAGAGAAACTAACATACATTCATGCTCGCATTGTTCACAGAAGAGAACATCTGCCATTGTGCTGGTTGCATTTTCACCTAAATGTCCAACTTTTCCACAAACCCCACATGTACAGTTAAGACAATACCAATCACCCTCCGGAATACTCTGCAAGAACTGCATTCATTAGTAGCAGTTCCAAATTCTATTCAAATGAAACTGTGAAATATATAAAGATCTCCATTAAACAAATCAGTTTCATAGATCAATAAAAGGAAGCCATTCATATTTCAGTATTGCTTAAAGAGTAATTGAGTATTAAATAAAAGAAAGTAAGTTCAGGAAATACCTTCAGTTCCAGACAATCTTGATGAAAGGTTGAAGGGCACTTATCACAACAGATCAAATCTCCTCCATCACCACAAAGACCACATGTGTCATCATTTTGATCATCTTCATCGACTTGTATAATGGATTTGCCACATTTCCGAGACTCATCTTGTGTATCCCATGCCTCCCTTAAGCATTGAGTCAGTGACTTGCCTGACCAAAGGTAGATATTTTCAAAAGGCCGATGACGTGTGGCACCTGCATGATCTTCAAACTTTGATACTGAAATCACCTTGTTGCAACATTCACAAAGGATTCCATCCTTGCGAACCCAGCCCTCCAGCATTATTCTTGTGCCTTTCTTATTCCAATACTGCACACATTCATTCTCAGGAACAATGCCAACATCAACCAACCAGGAAATAACAGTCCGTTTAACAATATTTGATACCCCTTGCTCACGTTTATCCCCTTTTTTAGAGCTGCGAACCAACAAACCACAACCTCCCCTCCGACTTTTGTTTTTTTTCACTTGTGATGAACCACTTTTTACCACATCATGATTAGACAATGCCTTTGATGTTAAATGCTTCCTTTCAGAGTCCCCATGCAACCTTCTCTTTATATGTTTTTGACCAGATAGGGGAGTCATCATCCTGTCATTTATTTTATTTTTTTCTGAAAACTTAGAATTTAGAGTTGTGGCATCTAATCCACCAACTTTGAACTTTTTCTTTATTTCTTTCAGTTTAACATCAGTTAAATTGGTATCTTCACTGTCTGTTTTGCTCAAAGATTTCTGAATTTTTACTCTCTTACCATCATTCTTCATTTTAATTGCCCTTTCATCTCTCTTTTTAAGTTTGACATCAGATGTAGATATTCCATCAATGTCTACTTCATGAGAAGACTTCTTTTTTTTCTTTCCCTTACCATTTTTCCTCTCACCATCTTCTATTATTCTCCTCCTCTTCCGCTGTAATAAACTAAGGTCCTCATCAATTACCTTAATCAAAAGCAAGTTTGAAGTACCACCCTCACCTCCATTACCTCTGTCTACATGTTTTGATGTTTCTGCCTCTTTGATTTCTTCCAATGAGCCAGAAATCTCTTCTGACATCCCCAGACTCCCTTTCAAAGCATTCCATGCTTTAGGAAGTGACCAGAAAGAAGTTCCTGAAGGTGAAATGTAAACATTGTCATCATAATTTTTTCCCTTTCTAGGTCTCAAGTCGATTTTCCACCCTGCATCCAAAAGAGCATCTCTTAGCCGTTCACGCAATAACCTGCGATCCTCAGACCTTGCTATCCTTTGCATAGCTTTTGTTTCCTTTGAAAACGAGGATACTGGAGTTTTTGTTTCCTTTCCCAAAGACAACTTTGGTCTCTCCTCTGCCAAATGTGGCACTGAAGTTTTTCTTTCCTTTGCAATTTTTGTTTCCCTTTGCAAAGTTGGTGGGCTCTTCAACATTTTCTTTTGCTTTTGCAAATGCAAAACAGACAAACTGTCTCGTGTTGGACTTACAGAAGCAACAATACTTTTACCTTTTAAATCTGATTTTTTCCTCCTCAAACTATCCCGATCCATTGACCTGCTTCCCGGTTGTGCAGTCACAACCCCAACTCCGCTCTGTTTTAAATGATGTGTACTCTTAGTATCATGGCCATCCATCACAGTGGATACAACTCCAGTCTCTGACTTATTTCTCTGAATTCGACCATCCCTTGAAGTGCCCCCTGACTTAGGCTTTAATAGAATCCCCTGAATTAGTGATTCCATACCAGAACCATTGGATAGTCCATGGTCAAACTTTTTTGACCCCATTGACAGCCTTTCCATTCTGCTCTCCCTTAGTTTTTTCTCGGATTTTTTCCCACTGGCAGCCCCTTCAAAACTACCAGATGACTTCTGTGCATGTTCATCTATCTCAGAGGCCTCAATAATTGAGGCTCCTCGCCTTAGTTTTTTCTCAGATTTTTTCCCACTGGCAGCCTCTTCAAAATTACCAGATGACTTGTGTGCATGGTCATCTACCTCAGGGGCCTCAATAATTGAAGGTCCTCCTAACTTTCGGTTCAATGATTTCTTTAGTTCAACTATTGATGATTTCCTGTCAATCTTATCATCCTCTAGAAGCTTCATCTGCATAAGATTGTCTTCCTTCCCCTTGTTTAGATCATTATCAGCCATCCTTCTCCTCCTCTTCCTTTCCAGAAAGAGTTTTGCATTTCCATGTCCCCTGCCAGTTACATCATCACGGACTACCATCTTCCTTTTCCTTAAAATTCTACAACCATCAGCCCCACCATCCACAGCAGCCTTTTTTTGGATTCCTAGAATCTCTAATTCTGCACTATCATCATTGAGGCCATCAACATCAACTTCATTTCTCATTTTTGGACGTTGTAAATCCAAATTCCTATCACATCTCTTCACTACGGCAGCTTCACTTTTCTCCTTTGAAAGCCTAAGTTCTGTAATCCCCTTATCTCCATCCATAACAGTACCTGTAGTTTTTCTCCTTGAAAGCTTCTCATCTACTTTCTCATCTTTCTGAAATGGTATCCTCTTATCTATGTCCTCATTTTTCTCCAACAAAAGTGTATCATCCGGATCAGCCTCATTTTTCTCTACTATAAGCAAAGCATTTGCATCGCATTTGTTCTCCTTCCCTGAAGTCTTGCGCTCTGCATTTGCATTATCCTCCTTGTCATCCACATCAGGCTCACTGACCTTCACACTTGACATTTCACACTCCGTGCTCCTATCATCGTTACTACTGCTTAAAATCCCCAATTCTGGATCCACGTCTCCCTCTACCTTATTGCTCGAAACCCCAAATCCTGAGCACCCGTCCTCCGCATCAGCCTTGCTTGAAGCCAGAAATTCTGCATCCCAACTACCCATGTCGACCTCATTTTTCTCCCCTGAAATTCCAAACTCTGCACACCGACCATCAACGTCAATCCCAACCGAGCCATCATGGTGTTCAGCCCCCACCACGGGAACGGCATCAATTTTCCGGCCATCGTCAGCCCCTTTAGTGGAACTCACAAGGTTCCCCTTGCTCTCATCGATTTCAGGCCTCCCTTCCTGAAAACAAAACCCCTCGCCAATAACACCCACATCATCATCCTCATCGTCCTCGAAGAGCCTGAGCTTTCTGTGCGGCCGTCTCCTTGTCCTCACATACGACTTCTCATCCCGACCCTGCGGTTCCTCAAACCCTGATTCCGCACCATTACTACTCCCCGCCATATTCGGCACTTCTGAAACCCTAGAGCCCTCTTCCTTCTCTTCTATATTTTCGGCCATTCCCTGAAACCTTTTCCGTATCATCACATCGCAAACCCTCAAACCCTAGATCCAAAAAAAAGGTTACATAACACAGATTCCGCACTTGAACCCCTAAACCCCCATTTCAAATACATACATGGCTACAAAAGAGTCGAAGGCCCATAGTTGGGATACAGATCCAGACAAACTACAGACAACTATTTAGAGCGGTTAGGCGAATACCTTTGCAAATATGAGTACATCCAGCTATTTTTACCTCCACCTCCGATTCCTTGGCTCTCTGCTTTCGATTTACTTGTGTGCAGCTCCAACTCTGGGAGATTTTCCCTTGTTTTCAAATTTCAAAAGGAGTAAATCATGGACTGCTACTCCGAATTAGGTTATATTGACTGAAGAAGAGCGTAGCAATATTATTCAATATTACTCTTCCGAGGTTGGGCAGCGGCAATTGTAGAGTGTGTAAATGGGAGCTTCAATGGTGCCAGTTCGTTCCGCCGTTCTTGGAGTGATCCTCTCGCATCGATCCAGTGCTCCTTTTTCATACGCATCTACTCCAATGTAATTAAATTCGGGATTTTATCAGTTGGCGAGCGTCAGAGAAAAAATCTTGCATAAATAAACTAGTGAATTACACCATCGGCAAACTCTACCATGATTTGTGATCACCCATGCCAATACCCATTCCCATTTATTTTGAGCTTTTGATGGAATGATTTGGTCTTTTCATCGTTTTTATTTATCCTTCTCTCATCAATCCATATTTTCTTAAACATGATTCTTATATTTTCTTAAACATGATTCTTATGTCAAAATTATATTTTTCATATTCTTATTTATTTTATGATGTTTAAATTTAATTTCACATAAATTAAACAATATTTTTAAATTTGAAATTTGTAGTTCTTAGACTTTTTTCATATTTTTTATTTTTTATTTTCTTATTTATGATTATAGTTTCAAAAATTTATTTTTCATAGTCATATCTTTTTTATGATGTTCAAGTTTAATTTCACATAAGTAAAATCATAAGTTTAATTTTAATCTTTTGTGATGTTCAAGTTCAATTTCACTTATTTTTAAATTTCAATTTGCTAGTTCATATACTTTTTCATAAATCAAGTCAACTTGATACACATTTTTTGTGACTATTCATTGTATCTTAATATTTACCTATATTCATTTATAGATTTAAAATATATCAAAGAAACCATCTTAGGTCATTTAAAAATTCTATACAATTACAAGTAGCATTTGTAGGAACATTTAGACTTGGGGCATTAAAAGAAATTAGATTGTGCATCAAAAACAATAAAGGCACATGTATGTGTAGACATCAAAAATTGGGCAAGTACTTAAAAATCAATGAAATGGCAAAATCTTATCCAAATGCTCTAATTCTCATCAAAATGGATCAAATCAATTTTTAAATGGACATTTATTAATCAAAATTGGACAAAATCATTAAATCAAAGGAAAAATCAAATGATGATACTAAATAATTAAATGCAAGCTTAAGGGGTGAAAAATATTATATAATTGATTTTAATCAATTAATTGTATAGTTTTAAATCAGAAATCAAATTGAACTTATTCCCTTACATGGCTAATTTAATTAATTAATAAAATTTAATTAATCCTAATATTTTTCAACAACAATTTGAGCAACCAATAAGAATTGAGAACAAAAGCACATGGATCACTCCAAAATAGGTGAATCTCAATCACACATTTCAACTTTGCATCTCATCCACTCAATTTTGTTTTTTTGTCCAAACCTTTGAGACAACCATTTAAATTGTCCCCCCATTTTAAAACATTGCAAAGTTTTTGACTCAACCAAGGCTAAATCATGATTAAATAACTCTACCCCCTACCCTTGGGATTTTACTATAAATAAGAGTCATTTTGAGAGCAATAATACACTAGAGAATTCATTTGCAAAGCATCATTACTATAGGCAATTTATGAACAATTGAGAGCAATAGAGAGCATTTGAGTTAGTCTTTTGTATCATCTTGAGAATTTGAGAGCTAGATTAAGCATTGTACTATCATTTTTCTCATTCTAGGATAGTCACTAGTAGAGAATAAGCTGAGAGCTCTACTTACCAAGCTTGGATAGAGAACCATGAGATGTCATGGATGTTAATTTCAATTCTTAGCTTAAATTTGCATTGTATTTTCATAGAATTGTAGTTGATTATCCTAATTTCATGAAGGTGTTAAATATTCACACACAAATGGCACCCACCGTGGGGCTTTGAGCCTCATCTTTATCATTTTTATCAAGTTTTGTGTGTTTTTTGTCTTCACTTTTATGTGAATTTTGCAGAAAACATGAGAAGTGACACTTACGACGGATTCAATGACGCTCCTAAGCATTCTATCGACACCTGATAGTAGTTGACTGACGCCTAAGTGATTCATTCTCTTCTGTCTTTTATTCTTCTGATGTCTGTGAGATAAAGTGTTACACCGGAGAGCGTAAAGCGACGCATGTGATCTAAGAACTAACGCCTCTTAGTTGTCCTTTGCCGCCTATGATGATTCTTATTGTGCAATTTACAATGAACTGTCACACCTAGTATTCTTTAAATGACGCTTAATAGTTGTTATTTGCCGCTTTGAATATTTTGTCATACACAATTTTCACTACTTTTAATGCCTAGCATTTAAAGTGTCACACTTACTGATCTTTAAAAATCACTCGAGTCACTAGAAAGTGATGCCTGCGAGTTTTTAAATGATGTCTGCTAGCTTTTAAATGACACCTACCAGCTTTTAAATGATGCCTACCAACTTTTAAATGACGCCTACTAGCTTTTAAATGATGCCTACCATCTTTTAAATGATGCCTACTAGCTTTTAACTGACGCTTATTAGCTGATAAATGTCGCCTAGCATTTTATGTTTAATTTTGCTGTCAAATTATTAAATTTTGTTTTCTAACTCTCTATCTGTGTTTTTCCCGCAGATGAGAAAACATAGGAAAGTATGAAAATCAGAAAGCATAATCACTCAAGAAAGCAAAGAGGTAAGAATCCAAATAAAACATCAAAAGGAAATTCATAGTGCTTCAATTCTAGAAAGTTTGGGATTAGAAGAAAAGTTGTATGCTCATTACATTAAGGTGTTAGATGCTTACAAGAAGAAATTCCCTACTTTGAATTAAATTTGCTTACATTAAGTTGTTAAATCTTCTTTGCAAAATCTTGTTAAAAATACTTAATTGCAATTTCACTTTGTTCCTTTTGGTTTCCTTCACTTTGTAAGGTTGTGTTGACTAATTTGTTGGAGGATCCAGAGTGGGAACAATCGCCACTAGGTGAGTGAGCAAAATAAAAAGCCCAAAAACCTCAAAAAAGTGCCTAGCCTTTGCTAGCTACAAAAAGAGGTATTTCTCACATCAAGCTTGCATTGCTTAAATTGTGCCTTTTCATTGGATCTAGCTTAATAGGAAAACCTTACTATTTGTCAAATTGAACAAGCATTAGGCATATGCTCTCCATTTTTCAAAGTGGATCAAAAAGCCAAACATGTTAGTTCAATTTGGTAGAAAGAAAGGGAGGAATTAACCAAAACATTTCGTTTATAAGAATCTCCTTATCAAGAGGTTGAAAAAGAACAAATTTGTTTGAAGTGTTTGGAACAAGGAACAATAATAGGGATATGCTCTTCACTTTATAAGTGAACTGAATTCCCAAACTTGTTGGACTAAGTTCGATTTCTTGTTTTCATATGCACGCTAGATAAATTAGAGCATTAGAGGGCCTACCTCTCAAGAATTTCCTTATGAGGACGGTGAGAGGGAACGACCCAAGTGGGAGACAATCACTTTAGTCACAATACTATCTGACCCACTATAAACAAATAGTCTTTCTTAATAGGAGAGTGACTAGGTTGTGTGCAAGTGTTCTTCACTTCCTCTAGTAGTCCTTTTGGATTGTGCCAAATCGTGCTTTTGTGCGTGTGGGAAGCTCGCAAGTGGGTAAAAGAACTTGACATGATCTAGAACGGAGGTGTTCATTAAAAACCTGCTAAGTAGTAATCTGCTTTTTTAGAGCCAAACGTGTTTAAAAGCCAAATCTGACTCTAGGTAGATTGCTTGGAAGATATTCTTGTTTATACTTGTGAAAAATGACCAAGAACATACACTTTTAGTGTGGTTTTAGGGATATGGTACAAATTTGATGTGTGTGTGTTGCGTTTGTACTTCATTTTCAAGCAAGAATATTCTGCAGACCTGATCCTACAACTTTTTAAATTTAAAATTTACAACCTAGTCTGCAAAACACCGTCTGAACACAAAGAAAAACTGCTTATACGTAGTGAAGTCATGCTTGTGACTATTCAAAAAATGTCTGTAAACGATGAAGTCACACCTGTGACATTTTAAGAAATGCCTAGAAAAAGTTAACCAATGCCTATCAATAGGAAAAAGCCACCTACTCTTTGCAGAGTGCCACCTAAGAAAATTCCAGTCACAGCATAGTAAGAGTTAAGTCATGCCTACACATAGGAAAGTGATGCCCAAAAATAAAGAAGGGCAAACAATGGACATTTCCTAAGGGTTTGGAAAGATTTTGAAATCACTTTTGGATACCCTTTTCAGAGATATAAACTTATCAGTGCAACAAATAGATCATATTCCTGAAAAACATTTATAATGATGAATCTATTTGAGAAATGAATCAATCCTATTATGGAGCATAATTGTCAAAACCAAGACCAAGATCCCCATAGGAATCAAAATGATGAAGTGTCTGAAGTTGAAATTTTAGAAGCATCCCAAGATCCCATATTTATGGAAATAGTGCGATTAATTTTGGAGAGGGATAAAGAAGCATATTTCATAAAGTTAGCTCAATCACGAGCTAAGCTTCCTCATAATTTTGACACATCAACCTTGAGGAAGAATGAGGAAAAACAAAAAGATGCATCATTTAAAAAGCCAGCATTAAGATCAATGTGTCCTTTTCTTTATGATGATGGGTCATCTGTATCTTCATTTTCCTCACAAAAAGAAGCATTTAAGAGCAACAAACCTATCTTGGATCAAGGGAAATTCCATGATCATCCTATTTGTGATCAAGATAATAAAGAGTATGAAGAGAAAAATACCACTTTCAAGCAAGATCTAATGTACAAACCTCTATCTAGCAAGGTTTCTCCCATAGCTTGTACTCCTTTCATCCTTCATCCATCTCACAAAGCTTCACAACTATCCAAAATTCCTCCATCAAAGAGTGAGCCTAATGGTGACACTTTTCACACTGACTATATCTACCCTTAAGGGCTACCTCTAAAAGAAACCCAAGCTAGTTTACATCTTGCTGCAGATTGTTTCCATGCTTCAAAGATCTTGACCCCAAAGCTTCATGTTCTTAAATGCCTATTATACCCATTCAAAAGGATCCTACATCATTCCTCCAAACATCCCCCACACATATCCAAACATCTACCTTGTCCTTGGAAGTGGCTCCATGTCAAGAAGATAATCCAAAGAGAAAAGAAATAAATATCGGTAAAGATCAAGATCAAGATTATATACAATCCCCTCCCATATTTGATGAAGGTCCCATATCCATAGAGCCTTGTGATGATCCCCTTGCATCCTTTCATGTCTTCCAAGACGATGTCCTTTCATTCCTAGTACAAAGTACCCTTCCAAGTTCCATGTTTTCTCCACTTCCCAAGCAAGATCAAGATATCCCTTCCACAATTTCCAATGAGCATATTGAAAATCAAGAGAAAAATACCCTCTCTACACCATTTGAAGATCCTTGTCAAGATCAAAGTATCCCATTATTTCATTGTCATATCCTCCATGTTCACCTCAAGAAACCATCATTCTTCCAAATCCCTTGCATGATAATAAATCCCTTCAAGCTTCAGTTGATCCTATCAAATTTGTTCCTATCAAAGCTACTCATTAGCCTATTAGTATAAAGATAAATCTTAAAGATGAGAACCTTGACAATGCAGCTCCTTCCAAAGATATTGATATCCCTTTCACACCTTATATCCCTCCATTCAAATGCAACCATATGCCTTCACTATCCTCCAAATCCATTTTGGGTTCCTATGGCCCAAAACAAAAGTCTTCATCCCTTCCATCCATATTAGGTTCATATATTCCTCCATCCTCTATTCCTATCATCCCTAGCTATCCATTCACTTACCCTACCATATATCAAGATCAACGAAGGCACACATACTTGAA
Organism: Chamaecyparis obtusa; assembly: GCA_027943335.1. NCBI lineage: Eukaryota > Viridiplantae > Streptophyta > Pinopsida > Cupressales > Cupressaceae > Chamaecyparis > Chamaecyparis obtusa. Next base: position 690,126 of record BSBK01000295.1, read on the forward strand.
GAATGTCCAAACACCAATCCATATGAACCCTCCATATTACTCATATTCATCCACAATTCCTAAGTCTTTTGGAAGCAATTTTGATGTACAACATAAAAATCATAAATCCAAGAATCCATATGTGTATAAAAATCACAATGTCCCATCTAATCGACATGTGAATGAAAAGAAAAATGAAATATCCAAAAGACTGCAAAGGTCCACAAAGAAAAATGAAATATCCAAAAGACCACAAAGGTCCACCAAGCAAAAAGAAAAATCAAATAAAATGTGGGTTCCTAAATCCCTCATTGAATAAATGCATTCAAAAGCATCACAAAAGAAAGAAAATTCAAAGACTATGTGGATTCCCAAGTCACTTTTGAAAGATTTGTACACAAAAGAAAAATCAAAATTGACATTCAAGCTTCCAAAGGCTTCCATTCCATCTCCTTCCAAACATCTTCCACTTTCCAAGTCTAATTTGGGTTCCTACATCCCAAAATCCACTACCTCAAAAAGATCCTTACCTCCTTCATCTATTGTTCCTCCATCATTCTACCACTCTTCAAAGTGTGTGTCAAAGTTGATCTGGCCAACATTTCCATCTACAACATACCTTCTTCTTATCCTCATTCATTTTCCAATACCTACTCTCCATATTTCCATCCCTCTTATCAATATCTTTGAGCATTCTAGCCATACCCATGGTTTATTATAGCATATCTTTCAGAAGAGCATTGTCCAAAGATCCCAATGTTGGGAAAATATTGAAAAATAAAAAATAAAAAAAAAGGAAAAAAAGAAAAAAGTGCCTTGGTGAAAACCTAGCAATAGGCACCTTGGTAGCAAAAGTAAAGAGAAATAAATTTGTCCTATGGTGAAAACCACTTCTTGTGACACCTTGGACAAATACCATGATGAAAACCTGGCAAACAGGCATCATGTGTAATTCCTCCTTCTTGCACTCTACACTTGGGGGCAAGTTTTATCCATGCTATCCTCCATCTTCCTATCATTTATCTCACTTACATCCATATTCCCTCTCTCACCTTTAATCTTGACAAGGTTGAACACATCCGTGAGCATTAAGTATCTTGACATCCATTATCCTTTTCATCAGCTTATTTACTTGTTGCATCCATGTTACCCTATCATGATCTTGTTCATCCCAAATTCACCTTCATTATTCCTTGATATTCTTTCCATAATCCCAAAACATCCCTTCATAACCTTCATCACGCCTTTATCCTGATTGTGGTATCTTATCCACATGTTACCCAAATTGACTCCTTGGTCTTGATCAAAATGAAGAACTTAAAGTACAAAATTTGTTATCAAAAACTTCTTGACATGTCAACTCTTTTGGATCCCTCATTTTCATGACAGTAGATCATTATCCTATAGGCTATCTAGCACTACATCATTGGCTTCCATGGCTTATCCAAAAACATGCTTCACATTGCTATATCATTTTTCCTTAGCTTGGGTAATATTGAGGAGATGGTCCTACGGGTCACATTCGCATGCTTCATCCATCATGGCTTTTCCATCTCTAATCCAATCAGCTTACAAATCCATCCTTCGTGTCCTATATCTTGCTAGACATTGGGGGCAAACCAATGTGATCTTGTTTGAGAGCTAGTAAAAATCTAAAAGTATAAAAAGTAAAAATACAAAAATCCAAAAAAATATTTGCATAACGTGCTTTGAGCTGCATCTTGCATAAATCAAGCTTTGGTAATATTTTGGAAGTTTGCCCAAGTCCTATATTTTTCCTATCCAATTAGGGGCATTTGATCTTAATCAGTGGATTTCAACAACATACATCAATTCACATGATGCAATGCATTAAACTCAAACAGATTCAATAGTGCTACATCTGGTCACAATCAGAGAGAGACTTATCAGAGCTTCAGGAGAGAGAGGTTTTTTTGAACCTTTGATAGATATCATTGTTCACAACCAAGTATTATGATCCTACAACTTGATCCTTGAACCTTCATTGACTTTATTATTTGGGATAAAAAATTAACAACACTTAAAAGATCAGAATATTTGGAAATTCTTTTTGAAAATCTTGATACATTGCAAAACACTTGAATTTTTTTTTATGAGCTTTATTAAATTGACTTTTATCACATCTTTATAGCTAATCGATGATGTTTCGACTAGATTGGCGATGATGGAGACATGATATTTTTCTTGCCTTTGAGTGACTGTCTTGAGGGAGATCCAACAACTTATGTAAATTCATCTAATGACATGGTCATCAAAGAATCATAAAGGACTTTCATATAGGGTGGAGGGTTGACCTTTGTTTGCAACATTAAATCCGTTGAAACTGGTATTCATACTCTTATAGTTGGTCATTCAACTAGTGAGGGTTGTACTAGTTTTCCAAAAAGGTTACCAAAAGTGATATAAAGTAGTATTCATATCATCATGATGTGGTCAGTGATGGTTGTACTTGATTTTCGATCCCACAATGCTCAATGATGAAAATATTTCTCTATGGCATTTCTTTGCTAAAAACTAGTGATAATTAGTTGCATTGCATTGCATTTTTCATGGTAGATTACTTGCATGTTTATGGGATTTTCCTTAATCAAGGGGGTGGAAGGTAAAAATGAGTACATCATCAATGTCCTAATCAATGTCTTCAAATATCTGACTCATCAAATTGATCAATGCTAAATCCAAGATTATCATTACTATGCATCTGCTCACCTAGGAGCAACCTCATCATCTAATCAATTAAGGGCAACCTAATTCTCTTCATTACCTGTATCTACATCTTCACCTGATTCATATCAAATGACCCTATCTATCAGCCTTCCATCATTAATCTTCCCATCAAATCCAATCTAATCGAATATCAATCAGTCAAATCATCCAATTGATCATCTAACATCAATCAAGTTGTCCTATTATCCTATTTGCTCTTCTTGAGCGTATCAAATCTCCTAACTCTTTATCGTGAGGAAGGAATGTCATTGTTTTGTCTCTCTAGATCATGAGAGCAAAAGATCTATCCTATCAGTTTTCTACTATCTGATTGACATCAATACAATATCAACCAAGTGATTCTGACATATCAATCAAACCGGAGCATTTGTTGGAACCTTTAATATCATCAAGGTTTTTCAGAAATGAAAACATATTGGATCTACTATCAATGAATTTCATCAATGTTTTTTTTATCAGGTGATCAATCTGTTTTCATTTATGAGGGGGCATCATAAGAGTATCAAATTGGCATCAAATATCATTGAATCTAGGGCATTAAAAATTTTGAACTATTATCAGTAAGGCATATCAGTGGGGCATGTTGTATCAAATATCAAATCAGGTTGTAGCAATCATATATCAAATCAAATATCACATTAGTTTTTGAAAAATTAGAATTTTGTATCAATCAATCGAATTAGTGATTAGGACATAAAAGTTTCTTTGAATCAATGTGTTGTGCACATCAATTCAAAGAGGGGCATTTGTAGACATCAAAAATTGGGCAAGTGCTTAAAAATCAATCAAATGGAAAAATCTTATCCAAATGCTCTAATTCTCATCAAAATGGATCAAATCAATTTTTAAATGGACATTTATTAATCAAAATTGGACAAAATCATTAAATCAAAGGAAAAATCAAATGATGATATTAAATAATTAAATACAAGCTTAAAGGGGTGAAAAATATTATATAATTAATTTTAATCAGTTAATTGTATAGTTTTAAATAAAAAATCAAATTGAACCTATTCCCTTACATGGCTAATTTAATTAATTAATAAAATTTAATTAATCCTAATATCTTTCAACAACAATTTGAGCAACCAATAAGAATTGAGAACAAAAGCACATGGATCACTCCAAAATAGGTGAATCTCAATCACACATTTCAACTTTGCATCTCATCCACTCAATTTTGTCTTTTTGTCCAAACCTTTGAGACAACCATTTAAATTATCCCCCCATTTTAAAACATTGCAAAGTTTTTGACTCAACCAAGGCTAAATCATGATTAAATAACTCTACCCCCTACCCTTGGGATTTTACTATAAATAAGAGTCATTTTGAGAGCAATAATACACTAGAGAATTCAGTTGCAAAGCATCATTACTATAGGCAATTTATGAACAATTGAGAACAATTGAGAACATTTGAGTTAGTCTTTTGTATCATCTTGAGAGTTTGAGAGCTAGATTAAGCATTGTACTATCATTTTTCTCATTCTAGGATTGTCACTAGTAGAGAATAAGCTGAGAGCTCTACTTACCAAGCTTGGATAGAGAACCATGAGATGTCATGGATGTTAATTTCAATTCTTAGCTTAAATTTGCATTGTATTTTCAGAGAATTGTAGTTGATTATCCTAATTTCATGAAGGTGTTAAACATTCACACACAATATGTTTGAAAGTGTTATCTTTGTTATCATTCATGAACATGAAGTCAATCTAATAAAGGGGGTCAACTTAAGAGAATATGACCATTGTGGATTAGTATCATTTACTAAGTATTGTAAATTCTTACCTGACAACATATAGTAAAGAGAGGGCCAAAATAGCTAACAAATGTGTAGAATCCATCATGTCAATCATGTGGTTTATAGTATGAATCTACATACTAGAACATTTTGTAGAGCATAGAGTCAATCCCAAAGAAGTTAGATTCAACCTACATAGAACTATGTGACTATTATAACTCTTGTAGCCACCTAAAATTGTCCAAGGCCTACAAGCAATATTTTTACTAATTTTATTCTTAATTAATTAAATAATTTGAATTGATTTAGTGTCATTCTTCTAATTCAATTTCAAAATTCAAATTTTCTCCCATCACATTTATAACTAAATAATATTTCAATTATTTAATCATTCCAACATTAGGTTCATCACATGGTGTGATGGTTAAATGATTGCATTATTAATGGTGCAACTAAGGTTCAAATACCTACAAGGCTCACATGTCATTCATGCCAAGGCTAGGCTATCCAGGTGGATGTGTCACTAGTGGTGATATAAAGGAGGAAGGACATGTGGAGGAGGACATGAAGGAGACTGATGAGATTATGGAGGAGGAGGCAGATGGAGGATAAGCAAGATGACCATGTGTTGATGTAGTAGGTTGATCAAGCATTAATGTCGAGGATGAGGTCCCACATTTGTGGCCTCACCTAAAGCAAGGGTTGTGTTAAAAATCCTTGTGCTTCACCGATCAAAAAACATATTATTCCAACATCTTCTAAAATTAGTTGGATTATTTTATTATTTAATTGATTTATTCCTCCACAATAATTAAATAATCTCTACTATTTAAATAATCATCTCTTTTTTCACCTCAACATGCCCCAAAATGGGAAACTTGTGTTGTTGGGTTGAGTCACAGTGATACTTTGGACTACCAGAAAAATTCATGTCTTTTCCTCTTTTCCTATTAATTAGATGAATTTAATTAGTTAATTAAATAATTGTAATTGCTTAATTAAATAGGGTTGGGGGCCTGACTCGATTAGTAAGAGCTTTGTGTGGTAAAGCATGAGGTCACAAGGTCTAGTCTCCTCCATCCCACGTGTTACTGGAGGATGTGTCACGCCAGCATCATTAGTCACATTAAAATGTTTACTAAGCATATTTTAATTTATAGGGGATGCTATACTAGATTCTTGTAGGCTTAAAAATTACTTAATTATATAATTTTCTCCAATCTTCTATAATTAGATACTTATTTTAATTATTGAATTAGTTAACTAAGTCTTCTATAATTGGATATGTTCTTAATTTATTTTTGCTTCTTCAAAATAACCTCTTCTAAAAATAAATAAAATATTTATTTTATTTATTTATCTCATACTCGTGATGAAATCTATAAAAGGAGCCTTGCTTCCCAATTACAATTAACCACGATCTTTGAATCTTTGTCTAATCATAAGACAAATATAGTGTTACAAATCTAAGAGCCAACATTACAACACAAAGAAGAGAAGAGCCACGGGGGCCAAATATGGAATGAACTTAATTTTGTTGGTTTGTGCTTGATTTATTGTTTTGCATTGATTTCATCCTTTCTCTATTAGTTGAGTAGGTTAGGCTTAGAGTTTGATTTTTTTGTTACTCTTATATTCAATGTTTTTTTTCTTATTTCCTACCTCATATATATTCTAGTGAACTTGATGTGAATCATGCCATAATTTTTCAAAATCTCTAGAGCTTTTTGGATTTCATGGGTTATAAGAACCATTCACCGTAATTGTTGAATCTATGTCACTATTTCATATTCTTCACCACATATGATGCAAATATGTTATGCATCTGAGAAATATTTTTTATATTTGTTGGGTATCCTAACGCATTTATTTAATCTGTATTGTATTTATCGGTTCTAGTGCCACATATGGAGAATAAAGTGTTGCATGCACTAAAATTAGAGTCACATATAACAAAATTGGCACCACATCTATAGACCAAGCACTTGTATTTGTCTGACACAAAATAGAGAGTCAAATTTTAATTTTTATAATTGAAATTATCCATTTTTTGTGTTTTCATTCCTAGAATAGGATTTTCATGTTACTAATCACTATTTGTAGCATTGTGGAAAGGAATTTGAAGGACCTAAAAGGATAATTTCTAAACTTGCGTGTTTGATAGCATAAATAAAATTTTATTTTTTAAGGGTGATGAAAAACTAATTATACACCCATGGTGTTGTGAAAGAATCCACTCTCCTCATATTTATGGATCTTGGGTGTAATAAAAATGACAATATGTCCTTCTTCTTTTTAGAGGGCTTGCCTTTGGAGAAGTGACCACTTAAGCGTAATGACTTAAAGCAATATTTACTTCGGGTTACTATATCAAAAGAGTGAAAGTGAAAACTAGAGCTTAAACTTGTGATTATGTATCGTGAGTGTCAATTAATAGGGGGTATATGGGATCTAAGGTTGTTTCCTAGAGGATTAAGTGTCTCACTCCCAAATGTGAATATGCAGGTGTCCTTGAATTGAGACTAAACAACATGTTTTAGTATTCCAAACATTTGATTAAGTGTTATAGTGATTTTGGTGCAAGGGAGTAGCATCACTCCTTGAAGATACTCACCATTTGTATATCCTTAAGTTGAGATAGAAATTTAGATAGGTTGTATAAGTAGATTACAATTTCTAGAAAGAGGGTGATCGAGTCATGCCTCCAGCCTTGGGGGCCCCTACCTAACCTTGTCTTGAAAAGAGAATAATGTAAATAAATCCTTAAGGTGTTGTGCATTTGAGTAGAAGAAGTACCAAGTGCAAGTCTAATTTCACTACAATATGTCATGTATTTTAAGTTGTAAAGAGTGATTGAAGTATTTTCTATTGTACTAGATCAATGGAAATTTGGGCTTTGAGAAGCCTTGACCATACCCTTATTTTTTTAGAGTTAACAATCATATCGTTTGATGTGTTTGTTAATAAAATTTGATCAAAAAATATAACAAACCCTACACAAATTAGAACACCACAATTATTAAACATAACACCACTCATGCTAAATTTATCACAATTGCTAAAATCTTCATTGTATTTATTAAAATCAACATTGGATTCATCAGACACAGTACTAAAACTATAAAAAATTGCACTATATTTATCAAGTTTATCATGCATCTACTTGGTAGAATTAGGGTTTATAACACTAAAAACATAAACTATCAACTAAAGTCCAAATTTGCAATTCTTAAATCTTATAAGACTACAAAATGCAACTTAGACCTAAAACTTGTATATTCATTTAGTTTTGCATTCAAAATCTAGGTTTGTACCCTTAGGTTAAACACTGTCTTTAATTTATCTTACAAAATTGCATCTAGGTCATATTGCATTCACCATTTTTTAGTTCAAGATTGTAATGCTCATTAGGTTCCAACATAATTTAGGGTTTAACTTACCTTGTATAGTCCAAAACATACATGTTAGATCATACTTTAATTCTCTTCATTTCGATTCTTGCATTTCAAGTCCAAAATTTTAATCTCAATCGTTGCATTCCAATCTCTAGTATAGATCTTATACCCATTGGATTTGTACATTAGTCCTAAGATAATCTTTGAAAACTTGTTGATGAAATATTAGGTCTTTCCTTTGTCATTAGTAAGATATCTTAACCTCATCAACACTCTTTTATCAATCTTTCCAATTAGTCAAAATCATAGCTTAATAGCCTACTAAAAGGTAAGACTTTTATCAATCTCCATCCCCGTCAATTTTTGTCTTTGAGGTCTAGGTTCCCCTTTTGACCATTAAATTTTGCACTCATAAGTTTGCATTCCAACATTCACAAAAATTTAAAAAACTCCAAAAAATATAGAATTCATTATTATTCCTTAGCTCGACTGTCATTTTCATTCTCAAACATAAAAAAAAATAAAAAACATAGGATCCACTGTCATTCCTTAGCTGTACTATCATTTTCATTCCCAAAAATAAAAAAATTCAAAAAACATAGGATTCATTTTTATTCATTATTTATGTCATCATTGTCATCCTCAAAAATCAAAAAAATCCCAAAAAACGTAATAATGACTTCATTTTAAGGTTGCCAAATTTAAGCCAATGCAAGCAGAATCAAACATGATCAAGCAGGGAAGTCCAAAATCACTAAAATGAGGCCTAAGTGAGCATGAAATTGTATAGGGACACAATTTATTGTTGTATTTATATATGTTTGAGGTGTTAGTTACCTAGTTGTCATTCATGTAAAACATTGTGGTCTAAAGGTATTTGAGGTCTTTGCTCAAACACTATGGTCAGGAAGTATTTATTGATAACATGTATATTTGAAGAAGGAAGTTGGTCCAAAAGAAGTAAGATATTGTGCCAAACATGTTAGTGGAAGTTAGGTGTCTGTTATATTTTTAGTGCTTTATAACAATGGGAGACAAGTATGTATTCAATGCTACAGATCAGTGGAAGATAGGCATGTACTCAATGCTACAAATTAATGGAAGATGGGTATGTATTCCGGAGATCATGTGAGAATATTGTTTGTTAGTGCTTTAATATTATATCCTTCGGTCTAGAAGTTATTAGTTCAATAATAGTGATATACAGTTTAAGATGACAATTGTGTTTTGAAGATGGCAGTTGATTCAGATGTGTTTTCTAGAAGGTTTTACCTCCAAAAATTAAGGTTGAAGATATGCATATGTATTTGAATTATATTCAAGTTTTGGTCTTGGTTGTGGTTTTTCCTAGTGGTCTAGAAACTATTCTTGATGATCCAAAAATAATGTTATCAAGTGACATAGTTATGATTAGTTTATGATCTGGTCTAAAATGTGTTGTGATGGCTTTAGATGTGGACTCTTAACAAGCTATATAGTTTTTTATGTGGCGTGTAGATCTCTCTATGGTGTGTAGAGATCCAGATATAGCTAGGAAGTATTTTTGTTCTTTGAGTTATGTGATGTTACACATTTGAGATGGCTATGGAAGTTGTTCCAATAATTATAGATTAGGTATTTAGTTGTGTATAACATGTTCATGGTCCCTCTCTCTCCTGGAGTGGATCATGCTTCATATTTTGGTTTGGGCATTGAATTTAACATTTATCTCTTATCCTGATGGGTTTAATGCTATGTGTGACCTATGTATTTAATGTTCATCTCTTACCCATATGGGTTCATGTTAAGTATAATATATGTTTTGGTTTGGATTCTTTTGACATTGAACCTTATTGTAATTTGTTGTTGATGTGGCCAACCTGTAATTTTCTTTTGGCATGGCCAACCTTGTTGTAAACTCCAATAATCTATCTTGTATATAAGTATAGTGTGTGCTTTGGAAAAATGTAGGAGAGTGTAGAGAGTGAGCAAGTGAATATCAATAAGTAAAGTTTTGAAAGAGCGGAGTACAACTTATGTGATAAATATTTGTGACTGTGGTGGATAAGTAAAGGTAGAAATAGTGTGTTGCTAAGGTTGATAGGGTTGTACATAGAAATTTTACTATTAGGAGATTTCTTCTTTATCTTTTGAGAAGAGTCATATGTATCTTTCCCCTAGGACAATGAGTCTTGGATGTACAATTTATTTTCTTTATCTTGATACTTTGGTAGTGAGTCTCTATTCGCAACTCCAAAGTAGTGAGCTTCTATTTATATTTAGTATTGTATTGGCAGTGAGCCTTTGGTTGCAAATCCAGAGCAATGACCTCCTACTATCTTTGTAATTAGACTATATATCAATCATTTATCTCTATGGGAAAGTGTTCATCATGATTTTTCTCAGTTTGGGTATTCAACATCTAAAAATCTTGATGTTCATGCCTTGGTGTTTTCAGTTTATTATTTTCTTAATATTTTATGTGGTGAATATTCAAGATGGTTGATTACATAAGTAAGGTTTTGGTTTATGTTGATTATCCCCAACCCCTCTCAATATTTGTGTATATTCAAAAATTGGTATTAGAAGAAGGTTCCTCTTAAAGAAGATTAACCACTTGAGGCAGATCCAGGATGGTGTAGAACTTTTACTTTCAAGCTCTGGTATTTAATGGGACATTTTTTTCTTATTGTAAGGACAAGATGGAAGGATATATGGAAGCATTTCATAATGATATTTGGGAGGTTATTCAAATTGGTTTCAATCCATATTCTACAAGACCTTTGACTACTGGTGAGGAAAAACAAAAGGAAGCTAATGTGAAAGCAAGAGCAATTCTTTTTAGTAGTTTATGTGACACATCATTTGGGAAGGTAAAAGGTTTAAAAGGTGCTAAAGAGATATGGGATAAGTTGGTATTGGTATATGAAGGATATCTAAAGACAAAAAAATAAATACCAATGAACCTAAAATAGAAGTATGAGGTCTTAATAAAGGTAGAAGATGAGAGTGTTGAAAGCTACATATATAAAGTCATAGATGTTGTTGATAGAATCAAAGCTATTGGTGGACATCTAGAAGACATGTATGTTATACTTAAGATCTTATTAACCCTAGTGAAGGAGTTCATCCCAATGGCATGTTCAATAAGGGAAAATAATTATTTAATTCAGTATTCAATTGATCAACTTATTTATTCACGTTCTACATTTGAGATTGCAAAAGTTGAAAGGGAAAAGAGAGTGACTGCATTCAAAGTTGTTGAAGAAATTGAACCTAGGACAAGCAAGATGTTGGAGGAAGTTGAAGAATTTATTTTAAGAAGATTCAAGCAAGGCACTAGAAAATACAAAGGTAAGTTACCTCTTGAGTTGTGGAAGAATAGGACATTTTGCTAATGATTACAAGTATAAGGAATATTATTGTGATTTAGAAGATGATGATAGAAAAAGAAATCAAAAGAAAGGTGATTTCAAGAAAAGAATAAATTTCAAAGGCAATTGTAAAATGATTTTATGTTCCATGGAGGAACACTCCTCTAAAGTTGAAGATAATGATGAAACTATTGAGGAATCTATGTTTATGACTATTTCATGAAAGAGAAAGGTAAAGAAAGAGGAGACTAGACTATATGCTAAAGTTGTTACAGTTGCATGGATTATAGATTCTAGATGTTCAAATCATATGATGGGGGAAAAGAATAGATTTGTTAAGTTTGAAGAGTGTGTTGGAGGAGCAATTAGATTTTTAGAAGTAAGTACACAAATCAAAGGCATTGGAACCATTTCAATATATGGTAAGCATAGAATTGATGTTGTTTATTATGTTGAAGTTTTGAAAAAAAATTTGTTAAGTGATAGCCAAATGTGTAAGAAAGGCCCTGAGTTTATGTTCAAAAGTGGTGGTTGTGTTATTAAAAGGAAAAGACTAGTAAAGGGGTTGTAAAAGGTTTTAGGACTGCTAGGAATGTCTATTGTATTAAAGACAAATGTGAGAATTTGTGTTTTCTAAATCAATACAATGGAAAATGGGGAGATGAAGTTGATAAACTCAAAATGGAGCTCAAATGAGAAAAAGTGTATTTTGCATTACTAAATAACACTAAGGAAAGAAATAAATGGCAAGGATACTATTTTTGGGAAAGAAGTGGTACAATTGAAAAAATTAAGATTTTGAGATGCCTGGTGGCTTTGGAAAGAGTTTTTGATAGAGATGATGGAATTTATATGAAGCCAGTAAAAATGAGGATGTAGAGGAAGTTAATCTCATAATAGAGATGCTCCTAAGAAAGTGTATATTGGAAATAAAATTACCCCTATAGTAAGGGAAATGTTGATATCACTTCTGGGGAAATATAAGCACATATTTGCTTGATCTTACGATGACCTTAAGGCTTACAAAGAAGATTTATTCCAACATGAAATTCCACTTAAACCAAATTCTAAGCCTTTCAAACAAAAACAAAGACCTATATATCCAACCTTGGCACCAAAAATGCAAGAAGATATTATGAAGTTGAGGGATGGGGGAATAATCAAACCCATAAGACATTCTACTTGGGTCTTGAACTTGGTACCAATGAGAAAAAAGAGTGGAGCTAATATCAGGCTCTACATTGACTTTAGAAACTTAAATATCTTGTCACTTAAAGACAATTATCCATTACCAAACATGGATGCTCTATTGCATAATGTTACTAGATGTGAGTTATTATCCATGATGGATAGATTTTTGGCTACAACCACGTCAAAGTTAAGGAATCAAAATAATACAAGACAACTTTTACCACACCTTGGGGAACACATGTCTATGTTCGAATGCCATTTGGACTAACAAATGTTGGAGCAACATTTCAATAAGCCATGGATGTGGATTTTGCAAAGTTAGTAGATGTTATTGTGCTAGTTTACCAAGATGATCTCATTGCATACTCCAAAAAAATAGAGGATCATTGTGCTCATATAGAGAAGATATTCTTAAAAGTATTTGAGTATGGAATTTATTTGAATCCAAAGAAGTGTCACTTTGCACTCACAAAAGGAAAATATTTGGGACATATAATATCTTAAGATGGAGTAAGAATTAACCCTAAAAGAGTTGCATCTATTGATAAGATCCATATCCCCAAAATAGTAAAATCCATCCAATATTTCATTGGATAGATTAACTTTGGTAGGAGGTTAATATAGAACTTTATAAAAATAGAAAAACCAATATCTAAGATGATAAATAAGGGAGCTAAATTGGATTGGCCATCTGAAGCCTTGGATTCCTTTGTAGCCATCAAAAAGGCCAACAAGGAAACACCAATGTTAAAATCTTTAGATTTTACAAAACCATTTCAATTTTTTTCCTTTGCTTCTTTCCATACAATTGTTGCAGTTATGTTACAAAAGAATGAAGGGGGCTATGGGTGACCTATAGATTTCTTAAATAAATCACTCCAAAAAACATAACTAAAATAAGTCAATGAGAAATAAGCATTTTCCTTGGTCAAGGCAGTGAAGAAATTCATACCATACTTGGTAGGAGAAGAAATAATTGCCTATGTTCCAAATGCAGTAGTAAAGGATATACTTAGGCAAATAGAAGTGTTGGGAAAAAGATCCAGATGGATAAACCAAGTCTAAGAGTTTAATATAGACATTCAAATAACAAATCTTGTTAGAGGACATGGATTGGCAAAGTCGATGGCTGAGTCTAACTTGGAAGTTTTTCAAGAGAATGAAGTTGAATAGGACAATGTTATCTTTAGTATTCAAGAAACTTCTTCGTATGGTGATATAATGTACTACTTGAAGTATGTGAAGTATCCAAAAGGGTTGGATGAGAATTAAAAAAGATCTTTAAAACTGTAGGCATCTAAGTATGCGATAATTGAAGGAGACTTACATTGGAAGAACCAAGATGGAGTGTTGCTATTATGTTTAGATGAATGGTGATCTCAATTTTTTATAGAAGAAATATATTATGGTGTACATATGGTGGACATTTTCAGCCAAGACCACTATTCATAAGATACTAAGATTGGGATAGTATTGGCCTTACATTTTCAATGATGCTCATGGTTATGTCAAGAAGTGTGAAGCTTGTCAAAGAATCTCATAAAAAAATTAAAATATCAGGGAGCATTACCCTTGAGACCCATGGAAATAAAAGCATCATTCAATCAATGGGGTATAGATTTCATAGGAGAAATATCAAATAAGTCAAGTGGAAGACATAGATGGATCCTTTTAGCCACATATGATTTTACCAAGTGGGTTGTAGCAATCCCAAATAAATAGGTTACTAGAAAAATAGTCATTAATTTTGTGATGGAACACATTATTAAAAGGTTTGGAGTACCCACCAGATTATCACTAATAATGGGATATGTTTTTGCTTTAATGAATTCACGTCATTCTGTGATAACTATGGTCTAACAATTTCATGTGCATCGCCCTATCATCCTCAAATGAATGGGTAGGTAGATTACAATAACAAGAACATTCTAAAAATGATAAAGAAAATACTAGATTAGAACAAGAAAGCTTGGGACTCAAAATTAAAATTAGCACTTTGGGTAGATAGGATCACAATTAATAAATCTACTTGTAAATATCCATTTGAACTAGTTTATGGAACCCAAGCAAAAATGCCAATAAATGACCTTATGTTAATATGAAGATTTATAATTGAGGAAGGTCTTGATATCTGTTGGCCTCCTAATATGATTCAATAACTAAGACCTAAGTTATAACTCAGAAATTATATATTTGCACTGAGTAGTTATCTCACTCATCATGAAGGTTCATTTAATTATCAATCCAGGAATGCGACCTTAAAATGGGTCTACACTATATGGTCTACACTATTTCATCTTCTAATTCTTCTTATCCTTCCTCAGCTTCCAAGTCTTTCAAATCTTTCACAAATCCTTCATCCAACAAAGTTCCTAATACTTTTCATGCGGTTCCCTATAGTTTTCCTCAAGGGCTACCTCTTAAAGAAACTCAACCTAACCTTCCACGTCCATCCTTGGACCTCCTCCACCAATACTAATGGCTTCACGTCTTCCTTCCATTTTGGGCCCTTATGTCCCTTCACTTTCCCCTCCTAACTCTCCTAATTCATCATCCATCTTGGGTCCTTACGTCCCTCCATCTCCTATCTTTCCTCAAGATCAACTTAGTATTCTACTCCTTAAAGATTCTACTTGTGTATGTTCTCAAAATGTTTTTCCAATCATGCACATAGTCCTTTGTACATACTTATTGATCCTAAAAAAATCCAAAAAAATGATATATTGTCAAAAATTCTAAAAATCAGAAAATGTCCTGAAAAATGATCATCTAGTGCAAACCTAGCAATAGGCGCTTTGATGTATCTCCAATATATATATATATATAATATATATATATATATATATATATATATATATATATATATATATATATATATATATATATATATATATATATATATATATATATATATATATATATATATATATATATATATATATATATATATATATATATCTATATCTATATCTATATATATAGATATATATCTATATCTATATATATAGATATATATATATATATATATCTATATATATATATATATATATATATATATATCTATATATATAGATATATATATATATATCTATATATATAGATATATATATAGATATAGATATAGATATATATATATATATATATATATATATATATATATATATATATATATATATATATATATATATATATATATATATATATATATATATATATATATATATATATAAATAAATTTTTTTTTTGAAAAAATCAAAAAATCTGTCAAGTGGTGAAAACTTGGAAACAGGCACTACTTGAGGCCTTTGCACCCTTGTTTCTTAGCACTCATCCTCGACACTTAGCCTTTCTCCATCATGCCTTGCCCTTGTTGCCTTGGTTTGGAATTGGTCTTTGTCTTTGTCTATGGGGCATAACTATGTTAGCTTTGGTCTCTTGGATGTGTTAGTCTTTAGGACATCTTGTAAACAGTGTTTTTCAACACCACCCCAACTGTGTTTTTCAACACTTCCCTAGCGTCAAGTGTTTCTCAACACTTATCAGATATCTTACCTACCGTCTAGAATGATACAATATTTTCCACTGGCAGATGCGATACTCAAAGTTTGACTCTATGACCTACACACATGCACTTAAACACTTGACTCGCTGATACTTGCTTGACTTTATTTATTTGTGTGTTGTCTATGCTGATTTCTTTGATGAGTGTTCCCTCCTCAATAATTTTCGATGATGCATGACTAGAAGACTGGGGACACGAGGGCATATTTTATTTCTTTTTCTGCTTGTGGGTATATTTTGTTGATCTTAACTGTCATAAGCATTTATGCTTGTTCCACTTGACACTTGGATCTACAAGGTATTATCCTTGACTATTTTTCGCAAGTGCATGCTTATAGTCATCTTGACTTTCTTGTGTCTCGATGCGAGCATAATCCTGCTATACTAAACTTAGGGAACCTCACTGCACTAGTCATCTTGACCTACATGTCTTTGATGCCTAGGTGGGATTCCCACATATCTATCTAATACAGATCATATTCATATACCCATAGTCATACTAGTATATATTGTATGATCTTGCGATGCTACCAATAAAGCTCGATGATGATTATTAGAGTCTAATGGCTTTGTGACCTTGCAAGTAAACCACTTTTCATAGTAGCTTGCATTCTTAAGTTCATGTTAGTTTAGGCTTGCATCTTGCATATGGAGAGAGATTTTCCTTCATTTTTCTTTTGGAATTTTAATCAACTGTGGTCATATTTTGATCTTCATTTCCTTATCTTCTTTCGTGATCTCAATCAAAATTTCCTATCTTAACCAGTTGATTGATTTTGAGGTATTCTCTTTCTTCCATCCATTTCTTTTCACCTCTTCCAAACTTCTATCTTCCATTCACTTTCACCCCACTTCTTTTCTTCTAATTCAACCTTGGGGCATAACCTTTCATGATGATCTACCTTGGTTCTTTGATCCTTGTATCTTTCATTTTACATCAATAACCTTATCTTTAGTTTGATTTGATCAAATTTATCAATTTGTTATTTTTCCTCTATTTCATTTCGATTTCGATCACAAGGGGGCAATACCTATCAAACTTCAATCCTTGATTCAGTTTATCAAACCTTGCTTGAGATTCTTATCTCTTATCTTAGACTTGACAATTACCTATTTACAGGGGTGTTGGCCTTGTCTTTTTCAATCAGCCTATCTTTGTCCTGATGTGTTCCCATCTGTCGAACACATGTCTGGGTTGTTTTGTGATCCCAAATCAATCTCACATTTCAACTTCATTCTTTGACTACATGTGATCCCAAATCGATCTCACATTAGTCAAAGAGGGGCAAATGTATGCATCCTAAAATGGTCACCTAGACTTTGGGCCCCATTCTTCAATTTATCAATTTTCTGAATCAATATTTTTAAATCAATATTTTCAATCAAATCAATTTCCTTGATCAAATCCTAATTCTATCATTTATTTGATTATATTCTATGGGCTAACCATTTTATCCTAAGTCTTTATTTAATTAAAAGGAATTCCCTCCCCTTTTATTAAATAAACAGCCCCCACTTTCCTCTTATCCTAAGTTGCACAAATAAAGCATTATTCTTATTTTATAAAAAGGAGAAAAGGCCTTTTTGTCTCACATGAGGCTCAAAAGTCAACACTTCTTTCTCATTGGAGGAGACTTGTGCACATGGATTGATCCCTCTTTCAAACTCCACCCTTGATCGGATCTTTTGCCTCTTAATCTCCATCATCTGTTGATTCTCACTTTCTTTAAAAGGAGAGCTCTCTTCTCATTCTAGGATCCATTCTTTCATACTAATCTTATGCTGTAGGATTTCTTGGTGACTTTGGAGCTTTGGAGATCTTCTTGCATTCTAGCTTTCATTCTTGCATTTAGCTTAACTTTCATGGCATTTTAGTTTACTTTTCTTTCATGTTTCTAGCTTAACTCACCTAGCATAATTAGTAAGGCTTGTAATACTTTCATTTTCATAGCTTAGTTGCATTCTTGCATCTTCATTCTAGCATTGCATTGCATTGCATTTTCATCTTGATTCTTGAGGATATTGGCATTATTGCCCTTGTCTCTTTGAATCTCCCATTGAATGGTTTACTAGCAAGGTTATTGGCTTAATAGCTCTAGCTAAGAGCATTCTAAACACCCTCGTGACTCCATGCCTAGGGAGCTCTAGGTCACTTTCTCAAGGTTTCCAATCCATTGATGCCCTTGGAAGCAATGACTTAGAGAAGTGCACATTTTGAGTGTTCAAGATCTACCTTGTGAAATGATTTCAAGACTCTATTAAGATCTCACCTGATTAAGGGATTTACAAAGAGAACTTGTTAAAGTTCACCTGGTTAAGGGATTTGCTTGCTATAACTACTAGGGACCAATAATTTGAATAATCTGAATGCATTGATTGCTTGACATATTGAATCCTTTCTCTAATCTTTATATCTTCTCACAACTCTGACTTTATCAAATCTTTTATCACAACCTTAAAAATTTCACAATAACATCAATCTCCTTATTTCAAAATATCATCATATTTTCAATATGAGCAGTACCACATATATATACGCTTCTACATAAAATTAAATATGTTCCCATCAAATTGATAAACTCTATGTAAAACACATTTCCCTATGACCACGTCTACCTTCAATAAGTTCTGCTTTTTAATTCTCCAAAATATTCAAACACATTTTGACTTCTCCAATGAACTGCTTTAAATCTTCCTTATACAATAGCATTGATCCCAAAAATAACACTTCATTGATTTTATAACCATTATTACACATCATCATAACAACAAGTATCATTGCAACCCCTAAACCACTTACTGATCTAGAATCTTCTAACTGATGCTCAAGAACACAAGTGTTCTTTCCTGTCTGAATGACTGTGACACCAATATCTCTTTCATCGATCAACCAAGTGAGTTGTGGTCGAAACCACACTATATTATGACCATGTTAATGTTGTATCTATGACTATACTTTGTAATTCTTCATTTGTCACGACCGCTACCAAAGTAATGACCTCTCTATCCACTGATCTTCTAGACTTAACCAATTTTCAGCATTACCGATTTCTTAACCTGTACATCAATTGCCTTATGCACTACACCGATTGAGATACATGACTGATCTGACTTAATTTCCATTAATGACAACCAAACCAGTTACTACCTATGACTGCAACCCATAATGTCAACAAACTCCCCCTTTGGCATTGATGGAAAAAACCTTATGCTCACTAACATATTCTCCCCCTTTGACAATAATGCCAAAGGTGCAAAACTGAAATATGTTTAACTATGCACCATTCTCTTACAACTTCTCAAAGATGACCTTAAAGTTTACCTTTGCTAACTCTAACGATGTCTCCCTATGTACTAGAATTTGTACCTTCATAAGGTTAGTATCATCAATAAACTCAAATAACTATTAAATTACCACAATTAGCAATCTATTTAAGCTATAAATTGACAATTAAGCACTCTATGGTTCTCTAGCTAGGGATGCTAATGATAAGCTCTTAGCAAGCCTCCATTAGTGACAGTCCTAGAATGAGAATTAATATGATAAAGCAAATAACAATGTTAATTCCAAATTGAATACAACTATTTAGCTCTAAATTGCCTTTCTAGCTCTAATTTGCAAGAGGTTTGATGCTATTCTCAGATTTTGTGGATGATTTATGAGTGATTTATGCCTTGCTTTTATAGATTTTGGCAAGGGTAGGGAGTGTACTTGGATTTGATCAAGGTTAGGTTGGGGTTAAGTCCTTAGCTCCACCCTTTGGAGACAATTTAAATATTTTGTCCTCGAAGCTTGGGACAAGAAGACAAGATGAGTGGACAAGATGTTCTTTCCAATTGAGTGATTGAGATTCATTTTGGCTTGATCCATGTGAGCTCTTTCCTTAAATCCTATTGGTTGAGGCTTTTTCCTCCCATGTGGTGTTGAGAGAAAATAGGGCTTAATTAATTGAATTTAATTAAATTGTTTAGCCATGTGTACCCCTTGAATGGGTTGATTTGATTTAAATTGAACTATACAATTAATTAGATTAATTGCACATTGATTTGATTTATCATGATTTTATCGATTTAACTTGAATTTATGGCTTTGATTTTTAATTAAATTGAATTAAAGCTTGATTTGAATTTTGATTGGCTAAATGCTTATTTTGATTCAATTGCCTTGATTTTTCCTTAGTTTTGCCTTGATTAATCACATGAATGATCTTGTCCATTTTTCAATGATTACAAATGCCCCTCTTTGAGTCGACATGTGAAGCGTGTCGATTCAAAGAATGTTCTGATCCAATCTGATAGAAGGTCCTGATTCCTTTGATGGTCGATTTCATTGTTCGATATGAGATGCAGATTTTGATGATAGGATTGATGCAGTTTTGATTGATTTGATATCCTGATGGTCGATATGATGATAGATCGCTGATATGGTACCTGATTTAATCCAATTCGATGTTTGATGCCCCTCTCGATTGATTAGCAAAAAATTTCCTAATAAAAGATTACACTCTAATTTGATGGTTGTGCCCCTAATTTGATGATGTTGTTGTTGTTCTTGTTCATTCGAGTGTATGCCTCCTCGGAAATGAAACGAAATCTGATCATTGTTTGAAAAAGTTTAACGATTTAGGTCAATTTGCGTTGATTAGGTTAAATTATAAATGAATTTTAATTTCATTTCCGATATTGTTTTTGCATTCGTGTGATGACAAATGCCCACGTTTTGGCAGATTTGGTGAAAAATTTGGGTCCCCGGGCATTTTCTAGTCAAAGATGCCCTTTTTAGGTAAAAAAGGTCTATATAAAGGTGTAAAAAGTCATTTTTCACTATTCATTTTCACTTTTGACTTTTCACTTTTCTCTCTGACTCCTCTGAGCTCTTCGTAATGGTGATTCTGATTCGTGAGCACAGGTTCGAGCGCAGGTGACGGTTTCAATGACCACTAACCTACAGACCTTTGGTAAGTGCCTGATCCTCTTACTTTTCAATATCATGCTCTTAATTTCATAAAAATTGAATTTTTGATTGAAAAACCCTCTTTTTTTTCTTTTTACTTTTGAAATAGCACATTTAAGCATTTTATTAGCACTTTTAAAAGTTTTTTAGCGCTTCCGCACAATGAAATAGTGCGCCCACATTGCGGAATAGCACATTTACACATAGGATCTAGGGTTTATTGCACTTTTGAATTTTGGATTAGCGCATTTGAAAGCCTTAGCACTTTTGACATTTTAATTAGCGCGTTCAAATTTTATAATAGTGCTTCTGAATAGTTTTAGCGCGTTTGATAATTTTGATGGCACTTTTAAACTTTTAAATATCACTTTTACATTTTAGTGCGTTTAAGCAATTAAACAATGATGTTACCCTGGTAGGAAATTTTTTTAAATGCCTTAGTCAGTTTTGTGATTTGCTCAGTATCGTCGATCAGTTGATTGGCATAGGTAATAAACTTGATTTGGTAGCAAGTTATAGGATGTCAGTTTTAGTGAATTATGATTTGAATGTTTAATTGTCAATCTCGATTTAGATGATGGATGATGATGAATTTTTTGTCCTCTCTGAATAGAATCAGGAAAATTGATTGTGGTATGATATTTTGTAAATGTTTGATTGACTTAGGATAATTCAAAAGATAACTGATTTCAAAACTGATGTGGTTCAACTTGCTTTTTGCAGACAGTGCTTAAGTCACTGGGTGTTCATGGTTTGTACCCATTACCTTTTAGTATGATCGATGATCTGAGTGGTACAGATTAGAGACAGATCGACCGATGTGGATTGTCTTTCCTTCTAGTTCTACCTTGATTATGAGTGAATCAGGGATTGATTACTGCTATGGCTGAGAGGTGGCACTCAGACCATAAGATGTTCCATTTTCCCTTGGGTGAGATGACGATCACCCCTGAGGATGTGTACTAGCTCTTGCGTATTTTGACTCGAGGAGAGTTGGTTTTCTATAATTAGGTGTATGATGGTGTCGCGTGTCGTTGGGTCTTCCAGGATCCTACCATTGGCAACGATCACATTCAATGGTCCTAGTTCCATTTGTTCCCAGTTTTGCTAGCAGTTTTGGGTGCCTTGATCAGAGGATTCCTCATACTAGATTGGTGAGGTCATGGATTTGCAGTTGGTTGGGGTCCTATTCTAGAGAACTTGATGGCCCAGCCCCAACGGTTTGATTGGGGATCCTGTGTTCTTGCGCAGCTCTATCATGAGTTGCATACAATAGTGTATAGATGTTCCTCCACTCTCTCTGGAAGAGTTATTCTTCTTCATCTTTGGACATGGGAGCATCTCCCAGTGACGAGACCAATTGCAATGCATCATTGAGATCCAGGATGGTCGTTTGCCTGGATATATGAGGGTATGGTTGTGCAGGCCCATATGGGCAAGGTTGATTACTGGCGTCATGTCAAAGATGATATTGATTAGGTCATCTAGCGGCCATATCTTGGATGTGAGCTGTGGCCTGAGGATGACTCAAAGCTTCCTTTCATGTTGTCTCCCCGATGGATGATAGGGCAGTCATCTCATATTATTGAGAGATTTTACTTCCGTCGAGTGCTGTGGTAGTATGGCCAGGTACAAGGTATACCTTAGGTTGTTGTGATGTACACCCGAGTTCAGGTAGAGAGAGCGTTATGGTGTCCATGTGTTGATTTTAGGATAGCCTGAACAGTTGGGGCATCTCCCTTGGGATATGAGATCTTTGATTATTGATGTTGGGATGATAAATGACTATGCTGACTGTTTCACTCGGAACCCATTTTTGAGGTTTACAGATCCCACAAAGAGGATTCCAGGTATTGATGAGGAGTCTAATGATGACAGTGGTGATGATGGTGGGGATGGTGGTCAGATTTGAGGACAACAAGGATGACCAGGTCGTCGAGCAGCCAGAGCAGGGAGAGTCATGATGCCAGTTATTATTGATGCTCCCATTCCTCCTAAGGGTGGTGGTCAGGTGAGGGGTCATGGTGTTAACATCACTTTACATCAGGTTACTAGGGATCTAACAGGTGGATAAGGTCATCGCAGGGCTAGGTGTCAGAGGCAGATGGATGCCCAGGTAGCGCAAGAATTATTAGATCAAGCATAGGGCCAGTCGGCACAGGCTCCTCCACAGGTTCCTCTAGTTGTTCCATAGGTTGTTCCACAGGCTCCTCCAGAACAGGCACTTGCTTCTGCATCTATGACATCTTCTTCATCTCGTCCATCTTCTTCTTCTTTCATTCCATCGTTATCTGTTCCATCTTCTTCCATGCCTTCTTCATCTTCCATGCCTTCATCTTCTTCCATGCCATCTTCGTCTATGCCTCCACCACATACTCTTGCAACACAAGCTCCTAGTTCTGAGGCTCCCATAGTTGCACCAGAGGTTTGAGCTTTACAGTTGGATGTCTCTGAGATTAGACATGAGGTTAGGTAGCTCAATACTATGATGCAGGCCTTTATGGTAGCGATGAGTCAGCATGAGTTATAGCCGAGCTTGAGTCGTCCTCCTGATAGTGCTCCTAGTCCTGATGGTGATGGTGCTGGCGGTTCAGCCAGTTGATCTATGATTTGAGATTATTCATGTTATTCTTTCATTGATGTATAGGATCTCATTCATTTGCTATATCGAGACATTGGACTCTCTTATATTCTTTTGGATTAGTTGATGTATTTCATGTTGATACTTATTGATACTTTGATGGACTTTGATTTCCAGATGTTGCATGATATGATCATTCCATAGACTTTGATACTCAATTGATGTTTTGATGATGATACCATAGACTTTGATGCTTATTTGGATAGATTTACTTATATGATGTCATGATGTGTTGGATCTCATTTTCAGGTGTTTTACCATGATATGCAGATTTATATGATATGTCTCCTATATGTTTTTATTTATGCTTTTCATAATGCAATTTTATAATGGATGCATATGTTCTATTTATGCTTAGATGGTTGTATTATGTATGACATAGAATAGATGAATGGATGCACCTTGAATTTAATGATGTGATTTAATGATCCTCATAATGATTAATGATATTTAATGCTTTATGAATGCAAATTATATATAGATGTGTTAGATGATAATGCAATGGTTTAATGGATGTAATGATTCAATGGATAATGGATGTATTTATTTTGATATGTGAATGCAATGGATTTTATGGTATGCAAATGTGATGGACCTATGTAATGTATAATGATTATGGGTACTTAATGATTAATTTTTCTGAATGTTATATGTGATATAGATGAATGATGTTAATGAATGTCGTGCAATGATAGTGTAATGATTAATGATATGTAGAATGATACTAAATGTATGAATTTAAATGAATAATTCAAAGTGCCATGTTCTTGAATGTACTAAATTATATGCACCTAATGATGAATTAAAATGATTTTAATGGATGCAATGAACATTAACAAATAAATGTAATGATAAATGCACTTAATGGATTGACATGAATGACTTAAAGAACGTACCCTAAATGAGATGAACTTTAAAATGAATGAAACCTAATGCAATGAACTTAATGAAAAATGATTTAAAGGATGAATATGACTTAATGCACTTAATGCTATGAACTCTATGCATGATATGAATGATTGAATGCAACTTAATGCAATTAATGTTATGAAGATGGTTTAAACTATATGGAATGTTCTTAGATTAAAATGAATGTAGCTTAATGCAAGCTAACATGAATCTAACAAATGCTCATGAACTAATGGAATGCACCTTTGTTTTTTATTTCCAACACACTTGATCACATATAGTTTTTGCTGCTCTTTTGATTTTTTGATTTGACCACACCCCCTTTATCTTTTCCTCTTGCAAATTAAATTTTGAAGCTAAGAAAGGTAAATACTTTAAATGCATTTAATTTATGATGTATGCAACTAACTGTCACTATTCAAAAATTTGGAGCTTATATTCATCATTGAGCAATTTTTTGGAATCCCGATTTAGTGCAACCATCACTAGTTCAACCATGATGATATGAATACTTTTTGCACCTCTTTTGTTGTTTTCCCATATCTTTTCTGGTATGATTATCACTAATTGAAGCCAATCATGAGAGTGCAAATACCAATTTTATCAGATTCTATGTTGCGAGTGGATTTTGGTATTATGAAATTGAACATCAAGATATCCAAGGTATCCTTTTGTGTAAACAAACAAAAATCTCAGTTTCATCCTATGTACAAGTCCTCAATGATTCTTTGATGATCACATCCTTAGACAAATAATACACGCTTTAAAACTTTGATATTAAAACAGTCATTCAGAAATCCATAAAATATCACGCTTTCATCATAGCTTGTCTAGTTTAAAAACTTTCATCGATTCACTAGAAGGACATGATTTCATCAATTAAGTCAACACTTTAGAAAAAAATTTGCAATACTTTTCAAATCCATATTTCAAGTGTAGTTCCATCCATTTCATACTTTTAATCCAGATAAAGATAGGGCCACGTAAGATCTCAGATCAAATTTTGTGTTTGGTTTCAAATTGGATTAGAATGAGAATTTGATTGAGTGTTTGACTTGCATTTTTGATGAATTGATTCGATGATTGATTGAAGTTTTCTTTTGATGAATCATTCCTCCTTTAGAGTAGATTGCCCCCAATTTGATATGATCTCAAAGTTGGACTTAGGACAATTTGTAGATTAGGTGACCAAAATCTTTAGGTACTTGCAAATGCAACTGTTGGGTTTTATTATGTAATATATACAAATGCTGGTGAATGAAATATTTACAAGGGTGACTACTAGGTATGCTACTGACTTGGAATTTCAATGCCGCCTATTTACCAGGTTTTCACTGATTGAATGGATCTTGCTTTCTTTTTCTATTTTTAAAGCTTTTTTCCTTTTTTTGCTACCAAGGCACCTATTTGCTAGGTTTTCACCAAGGCACTTTTTCTCTTTTTTGATTTTTTTGTATTTTCTCTTTTTTTTCAATTTTTTCCTTTTCATATCATCAAGGCACCTATTTGCTAGGTTTTCACCAAGACAACATCTTTTTGAGGATCATATATGAATGTTTTTGGCTTTCTTCATGCTCAATTTTCCACTGTTTTTGATCTTTTTTGGATTTATGATTTATTTGTTCTTTTCTGGTTTTTAATGTTTTTGGTATTTTCAAGATCTCTTTTTACCATGTACCATAAATATGATGCTTTTCATCTAATTTTATGATACACTTTTTTTTTCTTTATCCTCCTTCACCTACTTCATGTGTAGAACCTTTTGAGATGAATGTTATTGATAGGTTCTTGTAACTCTTCTCCATCATAATCAGCTAACGTATAAGCGCCGGTCCCAAAATATGAAGTGATCACAAAAGGTCCTAACCAATTTGCTTCCCATTTTCCTTTTTTTTCTCTTTCTAATTGATTCTTGGAATTCTCTTGCAAAACTAAGTCACCTATTTGGAATGTTCTTGAATTGATGTTCTTGTTATAAGTCCTTGACATTCAGTTTTGATATACTTTCAAATGATCAAATGCTTGTTGTTGTTTCTCATCTAGTAGTTCTAGTTCATGCAACCTAGCAACACTATAATCTTCCTCACTTATCAAACCATGTAAAGATACCCTTAAGGATGGAAGTTCTACCTCCAAAGGTAAAATTGCTTTTGTTCCGAAGACTAAGGAAAATGGTGTAGCTCATGTTGGCATTCTGATACTTGTCCTACAAGCCCATAAGGTTGGGTTTATTTTTATATGCCAATCTCTACCTGAATTGTCCACAATTCTCTTCAATATATTTAGGATATTTTTATTTGTTGCTTCTGCTTGTCCATTACCTTGGGGGTAATATATTGATGACGAGTGGTGTATCATGTGGAACTTTGTGCATAACTCCTTTGGTTCCTTGTTTTTGAAGTGCTTTGAATTATCCGTTATGATGGCATGAGGTACGCCATATCTATATATTATGTGGTTTAGGATAAACAAGGATATCTTCTTTCCTGTTGCAAATGATAAGGGTACAACTTCCACCCATTTGGTAAAGTACTATGTTGCCGTAATAATGAGTTTATGACCATTTGAAGATGGTGGATAAATCATTCCTATTAAATATAGACCCCATTGATAAAACAACCAAGGTGTCATCATAGGATGAAGCTCTTGTGCGGGCACATGTATCAAGTTTCCATGATATTGACACTTTCTACAAGTTTTAGCAAAGTGACAAGCATCTTTCTCCATCGTAGGCCAAAAATATCCTATCCTAAGAAGTTTCTTAGCTAGGGTTAAACCATTCGAATGTGACCCACAAATCCCCTCATGAATTTCTTGTAAGGCTATATCTAATTCCTCTTTCTCTAGACATCTAAGAAGCATTCCGTCTAGACTCTTACGATACAATGTGTCGGATATTAGGGTATAATGAGCGACTTGTCAGATAAAGCTTTTCTTTTGGTTCCTGGTTTGGTCAATGGGTAAGATTTGGTCTTTTAGGTAAGTGTAAATGTCTCCATACCAAGGTGATTCATGTCTTGTTAGCAAACAAATGGTATGACGATGGGTAGGGTCAATTGCGGGTGTAATACCCCAAAATTGTCACCTATTTAATTTCATCAATTTTGGTGCATTATCTCGATTTTACATCACCAAAGTCCTAGTTCCCTAGGCAATTTTCTCTCTCCTACCTGACTTAATTTGACTTGATGTCAATTGCAAAGACCATAAATTACAATAATCAAATATTAATATTAATTCCTAAAGTCCTTGACTTTAATTAGCTAAACTACCTCTATGATAATTTAATTTAGTTCTAAAGTCCTAAGCACTTTGAATTAAATTAAAATCTACCCCTTTGGCTAATTACCCTTAAAAAGGAATTAATAAATATTTAGTTAATTGAATGGACACCTCTTTATTTGAATTTAATAATTCAAATTACTCGAAAGGTCACTCCCCACATGTGGCAAATTTCATTCTTTTAATTAAATAATTCATACCTTTTTGTCTCAAAGGGGAATGAAGAGTCCACCGTTTCGAATCAAGAAACTCTTCATTCCTCTCTGGGCTTCTCTATTTAATGAACCTCTTTTTCTCATTCAAGAGAGAGCAATTTTTTAGAGCATCTACACTATAGGCATTTTTTAGTCTCATTTGATTCATTATTTTCAAAGCTTTTTATTGCATTTATTAGATTACTATCTCATTATTAGTATAATATTTGCATCACATTTTAGACTAAATTTGCTTATTTGTTCTTAGTTTAATATCATATTTGTTTCAAGTTCTTAGATTAAGTTGCATCTCATCTTTATTTTCAAGCTCTTAGATTAATTGCATCCTCATTCTTAGATTAAATTGCACTTCATCTTAGATTAATTTCATCTTGCTCATCTTTATTTCTTCTTGGAAATCCTCTATTGTTGAATTGGTCTCCCAGCTGTTGGCTCTTGTTCTGAGAGTATTCAAACACCCCATTCACATAGGAGGCAATAGGTCGCCTCACCATGGAATTTGGATTGAGTTCTTCATACTCTCTCCCGAATTCTATCAAGTGAATAATGGACATGTTGTTTGTGTGTTGAATTTGAGGTCACATTCACTCATACACATTTTGGCACCCACCGTGGGGCAGAAAAGATCAATTTCTGGCCTCATTCTTGATTGGTTTTTCAATTTTAGTGTTGGTTCCAGGCCTTGTACAGCCATATACAGTCTGGAAACCTTGTAATATAGTAATGAATGGATATAATTATGAATCCTCTTTCTCATGCTTTTGTTTTGGTTCATTTTTATAAAGAAATGAATAAGTTATGATCATTTTGGTGAAAGTGGGTATTTGCAGATTTGAGATTCTCTGAATACAGTCAGATTGAAATGTCTGGTACAGAAAAATTGTAAAGATTCAGGACCTATAATAATATTTATTGGAAAGATACGTGAATTAGCTTTCATTTCCTTTTGGTTTGAGTCATTTTTATGCAGATTTGTGAAAGTTATGGGCATTTGAGTGAAAACTAGTTTTTAACAATCTGCATTGGAGTTGCAGGCAATGATTTGCTCTTAGAAAATGATTTATGAATGGAAAAAATAAATGGATTACATATTTTGAAATGAGATTCATTAATAGTTACTATGAAATTATTTTTGTTTCATTTGGATTCTTTTTGAGAAAGATATGTGATTCCCTAGGCAGGGTTTGGTGTTTTAAATCTGATTTATGACATAAAAATTGCAGTCTGAAAAGGTTATTGGTTGAGGAACCAAATGGAATCATAAGACCTTGTAATTTTTGGAAATGATAGTTCTTGATGTTGGATAAAAACTTTATTCTTTCCAAAAAATTTAATATTGTGATTTTATGGGTCAAAGAAATCAATCTTTAAAGATTGTCTTGAAGACAGCAATGTTACATATGTTAAATCAAACTCCTAACAATTGATTTTCATATCTAACCATCTTAGGGTTTGTATAAGTTGGATATACATTGCATATCTTATTTTCTTGTTTTCTTATCTTGTTCATTTGAAGGTTCATGGTTTGATTTCATGTAAAATGCTTAAAACAAACAAAAAAAGAAGGTAAAATCTACTAAGCGCGTTGCGTTGGACTTGAGGTATTTTGTTACATCTCTACAACATTTGGATTTTGGAAATAAGAATGAACCTCTCATGTGTTTGGCTTGAGTGTTTACATGCTTTCATAGAACACATTTCAATTGATTCTCTTAATGGGAAATGAATGAACATAGATTTGCTTTCATACAAGTTTGTGTAAGTGAATGCTTGTGTTTACACCTTAAGTAATTCTTGGTTCCAATATCAAAAATCTCATTGAGTAATTTAGGGCATGGATTCATTCCTTGTTTACATGAAGAGTTAAATGCACCACTTTGTGGACTCACTTCATGTTTACTTGGAAAGTTAAATATTCCATGGTTCAAACCCTTCTGCGCTTGTGAGTAGTATTGATAAACAATCTTAGAGTACTTTTGATTGATCTTGTTAGCTAAATTGGGTTGTTGGACTCGCTTATTTCTAATCGCCCCTCATTACCACCCTTTGGATGCAAGGTCAACATTTATACATAGGGGAGGGGTCTACTTGAAAAGAGCATTAAGTGTTCCACAAAGTTTCTCCCTTTTTATGCTTTCTTGATCTCATTAGTTTTCTAAGGTGTGGACTCACTTTGAGTTTGTGTGAGGAGTTAAATGTTCCACTTTTTGGACTCACTTCACATTTACTTGAAGAGTTAAGTGTTCCACCTTTAGTGCTTTAAATACTTTTGATAGTGAATTACTTACTTTTTTTATTTTTAGAAGGCCTGCTTGGGGATTTCATCACCTCAAGGGATGACCTTAACTCCCGTGTTCCGGCAGAGTATAAATATCGGGAGGTGAATCCAAAGACACCTCTCTTGGGAATGAGTTAGATTTCACTCTTGGCTAAGCCTCAAAGAACTTTATACCTTTGAGAAGTGAAGGAGGAGATTTGGGTTATCGCCTCCCCCCGACTGTTTGATTTCAGATTCTTCTCATCTATGGATTTGTGCCTCACGTACCTTACGTATATCAAGGACTCCCTTTAGAAGAGCCATGTATATCCTTGTAGACAACTTGCTAGGATGTTGTTGTGTTTTAAGTTCCTACTAAAACATTCTCAAGAACATACACAAGTAGAGTCCTTAGGGAGTAGAAATACTAAGTCACTATTCCTGTTTGTGCGCAAGGTTGCTTTGTCCCTTGCCCATTGCTTGAAGACTGTTTGCTTGAACTCCTTGATTTCTGTCTTATGTGCTTGATCAATGACATAAATCTAATCTGCCTTTTTGTCCGTGATCTATTTTTCTATTTTCTTATCGTTCACTGTCAGAAACTAGTTGTTTCGAGTTAGGAATCGATTGATCTTTGCTTTGACTCGTGCCGTCTCTTGTCGGTTTTCATCTTATCTCTTTATGCCTTTTGTACCTCATGTTGCGATAGTCTTATCTCAGCTATTCTAGCCATCTCTTTTTGATAATTTGTACCAGGTTCATCTTGAATCTTGGTTGTTCTAGCCATTTATCTCCTTTTCATTATCTTAGAGACAGAGTCTAGCTTTATCCTGAATCTTTGCTCATTACATCTTCGTCTATGACTGTCACGACTCGAAGTGGCAAGACTTATCCCATTCAGAATGCTGATCAAGATCAAAGTAAACCTCGTAATCGAGACATAGGTCATCCTAAATTTGTTATGAAATCTAAACTTTGTGAGAGATCCTCACATTCCTCCTCATTCCAAGAGTATTACAATCCATTGTTTCAGATACAGTCTGACTTATTATTTCAAGAATATTATAACCCATTGTTTCAAGACTAGCAAGACTCTGAAGGGTCACTTTCTAAAATCAAACCTATTGATTCTTTTGAACCTATCAACTCTTTCATAATCTCTCAGAATACTACCAACAATATGGGAGATCCATTCCCCTTCCCAAGGGTAGATAAATTCAGCGCTAGTCATAAGCAATCTCCAAATGACCAAGGTCATGGTCAGTCTCAAAATGACAAGAGTTATGATCAATCCCATAATATTCAATATCGGGTCAACATCCGAGACCTTCACAATTTGAAACAACGACAAGGGGAGCCTCTCCTAAAATTTCTCCAGAGATGGAGACAACTATGCACGAAGTATCCGCATGAATTACCTGAGTCTGAAAAGCTCGATATCTTCTTGGACAATCTTGTCCCAAATTTTGGATACCAAGTACGATTACAAGGTCCCCTCACTTTTGATAATATGATTAGGTGGGTTGTGAGGATAGAAGCGTTTATGGTTAAGAAGGGAGAATTGACTTTGAACAAAGACAACAAGCAAGGACCTTCTCCCTAAAACAAGGATAAGGATAAGATTGTCAACAAAAACATAGATGTTATGAATGACAGGGTTGTTGACAATGTGATGCCAAAACCCTCAAAGTCTGTCATTAATCTTAGCTCTAGCATGCAAATAGTCAATGCCATTGAGAAGGCTACAATAGAAGCTCAACCGCCTTCTAGATTTGCTAGAAACAAACCTTGGATCTCTCACTATGTCATGATCATTGCTCCAGGGAGTGAGGATACTCCTAAACCCAAAAATCCCTTTGTCTTGCAAGGCCCTACGCCTCCCTCTTATAACTACGCACAATCTCCAGCTTGTGCGAATGCTATCCATCGATCTCATGCAAAGATCATTCTCCAAGGTCCCGAGCCTTCAACTTTCAGACCAAAACTATCTATGGATAAAGCCCTCACCAAGGCAAACATCCCCAAAGATCTCAATCTCGACCAGTTTCAATCTATGGTGGGTCATTTGACCTCACCTCATTATTTATCATTCTTTGAGGAAGATGATCACTTGCTAAGCCACCCGCATACTGCTCTCCTACACACTGAAGTTATGATAGGCCCCAAGAGTATCCCCCGCATCCTCATTGACAATAGTGCTGGCCTAAATATTTTCTCTACTAAGCTGCTTACCCAAATGACAGACAACCTTGTTCCCGCCAATAGAGAGTCCACTGAGTTCTATGATGCTAAGCTAAAAGAAATAGAAAAGATCCTAAAGATAAAAGATATTGGCATGGGGGAATATCAGATTGAATTTGTCTTGTCTTTGACATCTCTCCCTCCATCTCCACGTTCTTGTGAGGAACCTTCTGAAGACGGATTTGGTATTGGCTATCAGAGTTATGAGCTTGACTAACCTAGCTGCAGCTTGCACTCACATGCAGATTTAGATGATGAATAAACATAGATTCAACCTATGACACATGAGGGACCCTTGAATGATCAAAATTCTGATTCAAACTACTAGAAAGAGTCTTATCTACCTTCTCAAGTACTTCAAGAACATGATCTTGGTCCTCACGAGGAGGATTTTATACACTCTACTGAACAGATTTCTACTACTATAGCTACTACTGAATATGTCGTTGCCTCTAATGGCACACATACTGATTGGGAGCAACTGTTGGATGCTTCCCTTATCTTGGGTATGCCTCAAGGTATGCCTATTCTAGATTGTTCCACCACTTCTGCTATTGAACAGACTCCTACTGCTGCCAACTGCAATGGCACATTTACTGATTGGGAGCAACTGTTGGACACTTCCCTCCTCTTGGGTATTCCTCAAGGTATGCCTATTCTAGATTACTTTATTGCTTCTACCACTGAACAAGATCCTACTGTTAAAGAAACACTTCCTATATTAGATGACAACAATGAAGAAATTTTGCCTCCGACTATGTCTCTAGCTGAATGGGACTCTATATCAGATGCTACTATGGAAATACCAGTTGATGCTATGCACCTATATGCTAGTCTTAACAACTCAGAAAGAGGAGAAAGTTATGATCCTCCAGATCAAGCTATTGATGATGATCCTTTCCACCCTCCTGTGGAGATCATTCCTATGGCTCCTAGGCCATCTACTCCAAGCTACACTCCTACTGCTCCTGCAAATCATGGGTATGTAAGACCCCATTCTATTACAGCTTCATGGAATATTGGTAGATCCAGAATTGAAATGGTTCCTATTCGTGCACTCTTACCAACTGAAAGGGGACCTGACTCTTGGAATAGACCATCTTGGTTAGGCTCACATAATATTCCTCCAAACTTATCTGACTCTTCTAAGACGACTCACAATTGACAACGCTTTATGGAAGATTACTTTCTTGATCTACCTGATGCATTCATGAATGATGAGGATGATACTGATATATTTGCACTTGAGCCCATCCCATCGATTTCTCTTCCCTCTTCATCTCCCAGAAAAGTGGCCCGTCCACTTCCATTTCCACCTCTCCACTTGAACCAGTCATATAAGCCTCTTTCATCCACCATTCCTGAGTCTTTTGGAAGTAACTTGGATGTGCAACATAAAAACAAAAATAACAAGAATCCACTTATATCTCAAGGTCACCATGTCCCATCTAATTGACATGTGACTACGAAGAAAGGAAAGCAAGAGGAGTGTTCAAAAGATCGCAAAGGTCCTCAAAAAGATGAAGACAATCAAAAGCTAGAAAATAAAATAAAAAATGGATCTCGAAATCCATTCTATAGGCATTGTCATCAAAAGCACCTCAAAGTAAAGAAAAAAAAATTCAAAAGCTATGTGGATTCCAAAGAAAGAAAAAATCAAAGTTGTCATTCGAGCTTCCAAAATTCTCATGCTTCCCTCCATTCCATCACCCTTGCCTCTCATACTTTACACTCTTCACTCCATCTTGCCTTTTCCCAAAGTGTGTATCAGTATCTCCTTATTTCTAATGGCATGACTAAGAAAAATCTAGAATGTACTCTTCCTAAGTGTTTAGAGCGTGGGAAATCTGACAAAGAGTTAAGGTGTGTCCATGAGGATATTTGTGGGTCTCACTTAAGTGATCTTTCCTTGACTGTGGATCTCTTGACTATTGGACACTACTGGTTGGCTCTCCTGTTACTGCTACAACATCTGGTTCTGATTCTGCAACTTCTCAGCTGGCTACTACTATAAATGACTTTGTTTCCAGAGATCACCATTGAAGGAGAGAAACTCAAAGAGCCCATCAACGCTCTTCATCTAAAGAAGTTCTATAGCTGACATTCTCTATGTGCTCATGTACATACTTATTGGTCCTGAAAAAAATCCTAAAAATTGATACATTGCAAAAAAAAATCCTAAAAATTGCAAAATGTCCTGAAAAAATGATCATCTTAGTGAAAACCTGGCAAACAGGAGCTTTGATGTATCTATTATCCTGGTGAAAACCTGGTAAACAGGCGCCTTGATAATACAAAAAAAAATAGAAAATGTGAAAAATACAAAAAAAATCAAAAGATCAAAAATACAAAAAAATGAAATATTCAAAAAAATACAAAAAAATCAAAAAAAGAGAAAAGTACAAAAAATTTGAAAAAGAGAAAATTGTGCCATTGATGAAAACCTGGTAAACAGGTGTCATGGTAGCAAAAATAGAATCTCTGCCAAGATGGTGAAAACCTGGTAAACATGCACCTCTTGTTTCCTGAAGCTGCATCTCATCTCAGCATCGCTTGGCTCTTAGTTTCCTGCTTTAGTTTCCTTCCTTTCCTGCTTTAGTTTGTTTTCCCGCTTTCCTACTTTAGTTTGTTTCCTACTTTGGTTTGCTAGCTCATGCGCTTGTCTTTGAGTTTTCCTTGACTCTTCATGGATTGGAACTGGTCGTACTTGGGGGCATCTCCCTAGTCTAGGGGGCATTGTCCTATCACTTTCAGAAGATTCATTTGTGCATTAGTCACCAACATTTCGCGTTGTGTCTGCCTGCTGATGCCTAGCTACTTTTGAGATCTCTCCTCGAGGATCTCTCATGTATCGGTCGCTAGTGGTTCTCACTGTGCCTACTTGCTGATACCTAGCTCTCGTTTGACCACTCTTTTTGGGATCTCCTTCTTACATCAGTTGCCAGTGGTCCTCACTATGTCTGCCTACTGATGTTTCATTCGTGTTTCATTCTCTCTTTTGAGAATCTTCCTTGTATCGGTCACTAGTGGTTCTCACTGCATTCACCTATTGATGCTTGGTTTGCGCTTCGATATCTTCTTGAGACTTTGTCTCTCACAATGGTCACCAGTGGTTTTCCACTGTGTCTACCTACTATCGCTATCCCATTGAGACTTTGAATGTTGTTCACTTCCGATTCGACTTCAATCTGCTTGAACACAAACGTAAATTGAAACTAAAACTCTTTGTGTGTTCCTGTGCAGTGTACAAAGCTTTTCTCTTGCTTGTTTGTTTGCTTTATCATTTCCCCTCGAGTGAATCTAAGATGTCTTTCTTGACTGAGAAACACAAAGACTGGGGGCATGATCTTTTCTTTGTTTTCTGCTTGCTGGTTTAGTTTCAATGATCCAAGAAATCTACATAAGAGGGGTGTCCGTCTGTAAGAGCCTTCATCTTGTATTGGATGGCCATGTGTACCTCGACTCCTTTTATATGGATGCCTTGGTGAGGTTGGTTCTTCTCCTTGTTTGTTGTGAGTGACTTCTTTTGCTACATTTGGAATTGCTAACGCTCATCTTGCTAAGTGAACGTAGGGGTCACTGCGAGCACTCTTTGGCAAAAGAAAGATCTCTCGCGTGTTTGGTGTGTTTGTTCACAAGAGACATTCAAGTCATTCTAGAAAATGTGCTTTGATGCTTATGTTAACTTGATAAATTAAAAGGAATAGGTGTTCGGGTCATTTTGGCTTCTTGTGCCTTAATGCTTACACCTCATTCTGATAAATTTAAGACTTATGTCATATTCATATTCTCATGTTGGGGAGAATTGTATGGCATCTTGCGATTGTCCCGTGCTTAAGTGAACTCAATGATGATAAATATGATGAGTCCAATAGCAGAGTCCAGAGGATTGCATTTGTTCATCCTAGGCCTGCATTTAGACTTGAATCTTTCATTCTAGGCTTGCATTTGGCACGCTTTCTTGTTGCTCTCTTGATTGCTTTCTTCTGGATCTGC
Organism: Chamaecyparis obtusa; assembly: GCA_027943335.1. Taxonomy (NCBI): domain Eukaryota; kingdom Viridiplantae; phylum Streptophyta; class Pinopsida; order Cupressales; family Cupressaceae; genus Chamaecyparis; species Chamaecyparis obtusa. The sequence continues at coordinate 726,588 of BSBK01000295.1, forward strand.
TCATCAAAGGTTCTCATCTTTTGTCCCAGTCTCATCTTGGCTGCATCCTTTTTCGAGATTGAAATCAAAATCTAACATCTCTAAGTGGCTCAAAATTGCGTTTTAAATATTGGACTCCTTATGGATCGGATGCTTGTGCAGTCAGTCTTCTGGTGTCATCTTCCTGCCAGATCCTCATCTTTGCATCATGTTCTCAAATCTTTTCTTCTTTTCATCAAGTCAACCCTAGTCAAAATTTGGTCAACCATGGTCAACTATGGTCAAACTTGGTCAACAAGACCTCTGCTTTGCTTCGATTCACTTCTGCAGCTTCACGAATCTAGTCTAATTGCTTTTGCTCTGCAATCTCTTGTTGTTTATCATCCTTCTGACATGTCATCTTTCAATTTCACTCCCGAGGGGGCAGGATGATTACATCATTTGAATCTTGTCGAATCTATTCTTGAATCAGTCTGATTTGAATCATCAGTCCTCATTGCTAGGGGCATCTTCACGCCTCACATCTTGTCATTTGGAAATCTATCTCTTAGGTATCTGAGCAATCTATCTCTGAGAAATCTATCTCTGGGCTTCTCTATTTAATGAACCTCTTTTTCTCATTCAAGAGAGAGCAATTTTTGAGAGCATCTACACTATAGGCATTTTTTAGTCTCATTTGATTCATTATTTTCAAAGCTTTTTATTGCATTTATTAGATTAATATCTCATTATTAGTATAATCTTTGCATCACATTTTAGACTAAATTTGCTTATTTGTTCTTAGTTTAATATCATATTTGTTTCAAGTTCTTAGATTAAGTTGCATCTCATCTTTATTTTCAAGCTCTTAGATTAATTGCATCCTCATTCTTAGATTAAATTGCACTTCATCTTAGATTAATTTCATCTTGCTCATCTTTATTGCTTCTTGGAAATCCTCCATTGTCAAATTGGTCTCCCGACTATTGGCTCTCATTCTGAGAGTATTCAAACACCCCATTCACATAGGAGGCAATAGGTCACCTCACCATGGAATTTGGATTGAGTTCTTCATACTCTCTCCTGAATTCTATCAAGTGAATAATGGCCATGTTGTGTGTGTGTTGAATTTGAGGTCACATTCACTCATACACAGCGGGCTGCTCAACTTCTTCTACCAGGAATTCATATCTGCTTTGATCTGGTATTTGGAGAAGTGATGCCAAAGTTGCCGTTGCATCTGTTGCTTTATTCTTCTCTCTTGGTACTTGCTCAAATATGATAAGAGTGAATTATTTCTTGAGATTCTCAACCATATTATTGTAAGGTATCATCTTGTCATCTTTTGTTTGATATTCATCATTAATTTGATTGATAACTAATTGTGAATCTCCATAGACTTGTAGTTCTGTCACTTTCCACTCTAATGCCAGCTTGATTCCAATGACCAATGCTTCATACTCAGCTATGTTATTTATGCATGGGAATAGAAATTTGTGTGATTTAGGAATTGTATACCCTTGAGGAGTAATCAAAAGTATGCCTGCTCTCGATCCATGTTGTGTGTAGGAACCATCAAAATATAGTTGCCCATTTTTTGCTTCCACATTCACAATTTCAAATTCTAGAAATTCCAGTTGTATTGGGTGGTCATCTTGTAATGGTGATTCTGCTAATTGATTAGCTATGACTTAGCCCTTGATAGATTTTTGATCCACATATTCTATGTCAAATTCACTTAGCACCATGACCCATTTGGCTAGTCTTCCATTCAATGTTGTTTTGCTAAGAAGATATTTCAAGGGATCTATTTTCGCAATGAGTTTAATCTTGTGGGATAACATATAGTGGCACAATTTGGGAAGCAAAAACTACGACCAAACATGATCTTTCAATGAAGGTTTAGTTCAACTCATATTTTACCAAAGTTCTACTTATGTAGTAGATGGCCTTTTCTTTTCCTATTTCATCTTCTTGTGCCAAGAATGCCCATAATGAATGCTCGATCGCTGAAATGTATAGAATCACAGGCTTGCCTCTTATAGGTGGCATCAAAGTTGGAGGGTTCATTAGATATTTCTTTAACATGTTGAAGGATTCTTCATATTTTTCATCCCATTTGAAAACTATGTCCTTATGAAGGAGTTGGGTAAAGTTATGGCACTTTTCTGCCAATTGAGATATGAACCTTCGTATGGATTGGATCCTGTCTTGAAGAGATCTCATATGACTTATGTTTCTAGGTGCTTCCATTTCCATGATGGCTTTGACTTTAGCAGTATCTACCTCTATTCCTTTTGCTGAAATAATGTACCCTAGTAGCTTTCCTGATTGGACAACAAATGCACACTTTTTTCGGATTTAGCCTTACTTTAAATTGTTCCAATCTTTCAAAGATTTTCTATAGGATTGGTAAATGTTCATCTCTTGAATGGTATTTTTCAAGTATATCATCTGCATAATCCTCCATGAACTTGTGCATCATGTCATGGAATATTCTTGTCATAGCTCTTTGATAAGTTGCCCTGAAATTCTTTAGACCAAAGGGCATAACATTCCAATAGAATGTCCCCCATGTGTATGTAAATGCTATTTTGTCTTGATCCTTAGGTGCTATCTTTATTTTATTGTAGCCTCTAAAACCATCCATAAGAGAGAACATTGAATGTCCTACTGTTAGATCCACTATGGCGTCTATGTTTGGTAATGGAAAGTCATCCTTAGGGCATGCAAGATTTAAATCCCTAAAATCCGTGCAAATTCTGATGGACTTATCTACTTTTGAAACTGGTACAATGTTTGAAATCCATTGGGTATAATCAATGGCTCTTATAAACCCAACTTTTAGCAATTTTTCTAACTCCACTTTTACAAGCAAAGCTATGTGAGGATGCATCTTTCTCAATTTTTTCTTGACTGGTCTTGCTCCTTCTTTTATGTTCAAGTGATGCATGATTAAATTTGGATCTAATCTTGGCATATCATCATAAGACCATGCAAAATTGATTTGCTTTTCCTTGAAAAATTTGATGAATTCTTTTCTTTCCTCACTAGATAAAGATGCTGCTAAGTGTATGATCCTTGGTTCTGATTCTGGTCCAATGTTCACCTTTTCTGTTGGTTCAATCAAGATAGAAGATCTTTCCTCATAGTTCTCAGGTAAAGTATCCAAAATCCCTTCCTTAGGCACCTCAATTGGGTTTTCACCTTTGGAATCATTCTTTATTTCTTTCTCTTTTTGATCTAATGCTACCACAATGTGGTTTTCAAAATTAGATTCTTTCCATTTTTAATTTTTTTTGTTGTTTTCATTTTTTATTGAATTGAGAGTTTGGATACCTTCATTTTCCTCTTCTTCCTAATATTCCATGGTAGAAGAAGGTTCAACCACATTTAAGTATTGGGACACCAAGTTGTCATTCAAAAATGTTGGGAGTATGGTAGGTTGGGTGGAATCCCATTCAATTAATTTCGGATGGATTAGGGTCAAAGGATCAATGTTTTGATTTAAGCCAATATGGTTTAAGGACAAGACTTCATTGGAAGGTTCAAACATTGTATCACTTAAGTATATAACATGTGCCTCTTCGAGATGATCTAGAGAACTAGGGTCAAAATCCTCCTCACTAGAATCCACTAAGGTTTCTATTGGGTAAAATCTCATGGGTTAAACCTAGTGTTAGATTCTTCCATAGCAAGTCTCCATGATTGCATGTAGGGTTCTCCTACCCATTGATTTATTTCAATTTCTTGAATTGGTACATTATCTAGGACCACTTGGCTTGAGCTTGAAGCTTAATTTGGACTTGATTCTGCAATGGATTCCTTCCCTTTGCTAGGGGTGTAAGTATTAATGACATCAATACCTTTATCTTGGCATGATTCATTGGACAAAGTATCCCATTCCCACTCATTTGAGTCTTCGTCACTATGTGATTCTAATTGTAATATTTGATCATAGACTTTAGGATAGTTCTTTTGAGTATATCCTTGTTCTAGGTAGCCTAATCCTGTCTTCTCTTTACTATCTCTCCACATCATTTCAATGGGTTCGAGGAGTCCTTCGTTTCTTGTTCCTAAAGGTCCTTGTCCTTTATATCCCATTTTTTGCATAATTTGAAATCCCTTACCATATTGATGTGTGGGAATGCTTATATTTTGTATGCGCTTCTCATGGGTACTCGATTCTTCATCTTTGTATAACCAGTTTAGGATTTCATTGTCCTCTTCCTCCATGAATGACGATGTATTATCCCTCACGAACTAATCATTGTATTTATGAGGAAAATTAGATGGATTTCCATATGACCTTGGAGATAAGGGTAGGTCCATCATGGATAAGGAGTATTCACCTACTCCATTTTGTTTGATTTTACATTGTTTCTCAAAAAATTTCATCATGTGGTCCATCTTTTGGTAATGAGCCTCCTTAGTGTAGATTTGAATGGATCTATCATGTTCTTCTTTCTTTGTCTCAAGAGTACTTTCCTCACTAACCTTTTCTTTCCCTTTTGTTGATGTAGCTAGGTTAGTGGGATTTTGGCTGTTTTCAACAATAACTTCTTCTTTTTCTTTTCCCTTTAAAAATGGGAGATCTTTAGAGCTTTGACCTTGCTCTATTCTTAGGGGTATGGACCCTTCTACATTATGCGGGACTAGAGAATCATTGATATGCTTTAAGTTATTACAATATTGGAAGGGTTTTGAGTCCCCGCTTACCATGATTTCCTATCCTAGATAAGGGAATTTAAGACATCAGTGATAGGTAGAAGGCACGGCTTGCATTTCATGAATCCACGGTCTCCCTAGTAAGATATTGTAAGTCAGCTTTAGGTCTAGGACTTGAAAAATGCTTTCTTTTTTCATTGGGCCAACTCTAATAGGAAGTACTATGACACCCTTAGAAGCTCTTTCTTCGTCATCGTAGGCTTTTAGAGTTATCTTTTTCTTTGGGTCAATAGCCTCCTCGGAAAATCCTAAGGCTTTCACCAAGTTTAGGGTACAAATATTTAGGTTTGCCCCTCCATCAATAAGGACTCTTTTTACCCTATGCTTATGAATTAGAACCTCTATATGCAAAGGCAAAAGTTTTGTGGGTGATTCAACGACATGTCATCTTGCTCTGAAAAAGATATGCAATGAGGTGCAATAAGATGTCCCACCATATTTTAAAATTTATCTACCTCCAAATTTACAGGTACATTTGTCTGTACCAAGGCCTTTTCGAGAATTTACTTGTGAGTTGGTGAGAGTTTGAGCAATTCCAAAATAGAGATTTGGGCAAGGGTTCATTGTAATTGATCTACCAAATTATATTGTTTTGATGATGAAGATGAGGCTTGATTGGGTAGAACAATTCTTGGAGCATTCATAGGTAGAGTAATCTTTGAAGCTTTCCCCCTAGTCACAACATTAAATGTTGCTTCCCTTGGTTTCTCTTAGACCACAATAACATTTATGGTGCTTTCATCACCACTTAAAGCATTAATTGTGTTATCATAAGTATGAGAAAAGTTGACTTTTTCATTACCCCTTTTATTATTTTGGTTAGTGTTCGATGACTCACCCTTCTCATGGTTTAGAAAGGGGTTTTTGAAGGCCGTATGATCTTCATTGTTTTGGGGCCCTTCAAATTTGATTGTCCCATCATAAATTAAGTCTTGCACCAAATGTTTTAGCTTCATGAATTCATTGGTCTTATGACCCTTATTTTGATGATACTCACAATGGTGAGAATCATTCCACCAATTCGGTTTAATTTGGAGTTCATAGGGCCTTAACTTGGGTAGAGTAATAATCTTTTTGGCCACCAAAATCCTTAACGCACTGTCCAATGGTTCACCTAAAAAGTTGAATTTTCTCTTTTGATAAGTGGAAAGAAGGGTTTAGGCTTGTTTCCATTATCATTATTGAAGGGATTATTATTAGCATTGTTGTTGTTGTTGTTGGAATTGGCATTATTAAAAGGATCTTTATTCATTTGATTTACATTGTATGTTTAATTTGCTCCACTTGATAAGTTAAATGGGGTAGCCTTCAAGGTGTGGACTTCCACAACCCCATCATTCACAAGATTTTTGTTATTATTCTTCAACCATAACTTAGGTTTGTCATTATGATTATTGGCTCCTTTATTGTTGGTATAATTAGATAAATAGTGATTATTAATAGTATTAGTATAGGGTTTGTTGTCTTTGAATAATTTGATTTCACCCCTTTTGACCAATACATCTTCAATCTTAATCCCATTTTCAATAAGTTTTTCGAATGTAGGGGGACATTGAAGTTGGAGCCTATAGTTCATCTCCATATTTAAATTATTCATAAATATCTCCATCTTCTCCTTTTCAGGGATGCTTCGTGGGTACCTTGCAAAAACGGTCCTCCACCTTTGAAGGAACCCTAAGAAAGATTCACCATCCTTTTGTTTTGTATCACATAGTTTTAGCATGGTAATCTCATGCTCGATGTTGTAGAGTAATGAGTTACAAATTTAGAGGCTAATTCCTCAAAATTCTTGATCCCTTGTGGAAGTTTAGAGAACCATTCCATGGCTTTCCCTCCCAAACTTCTTGGAAAAAGTCTCATTAAGTACGTGGGGTTACACATAAATTCAATACTTAGAGCGCAAAAATCTCTAAGGTGATCATGTGGGTATGATTTACCCATGTATTTATCATATTTAGGAAAGATTATGTTTATAGGAAAGGTGCTATGACTAAGCTTTTGTTGAATGGGAATAGACACAAGGCTTTGATAGAGAAAGGTTTAGGCTCAGCGGTCATAGCATGCATCAGGTTTTCCTCTTCTTTTCTTTTCTTGAGTTGATCCACATCATAATCATGTGGGAGCTTTACCCCTGCTTGGGCTAGAGTTAGGAAAAATTTCTCCCTATCCCTATCTATTAGTTTGTCCATGACTTTAAGAAAATCTGTATCTTGAGCTGCTCTATTAGCCCTTTCTTCAAGTGTTTCTTTACGCTATTGGTTTGCGTTGTTGATATTATCATTATTTCCACCATGATGGTAATCGTGAAATGTGAAATTTTGATCCATTGATTCAACTCTTTTTTCAAATAGATTTGGGAGACTATCCCCTTGGTCGTGATTGTTGAAAAGACCTTGGTATTCAAATTCAGGACCTTGTTTGCAATGCAAGTGCCATCTTCTCTTAAAGATAATTTGAGTTTGTGAGAACGTGTAGAAACCAACATTCAACAAAGTTATGATTTTGAATTGATCCTCAATTTGGTAATTGTTGATATTTATGAAGATATTTTTAAACATATAAGATGAGTTTTTCAATGGATATCTCCTTCACTTGTTCTATGTATTTTTCAAACACAATAACCACAAGTACACTTGTTCTTTTTAACCCTCTACACAAAAAGTGTTTGAATTTTTAGGATGTTATCACGAGTTTTTGCACAAAAAGACACTTCAAGCAATCTACCTAGCTCAAGATTTGGTTCGTAAACATGGCTATATAAGGTATTCTTTGCTAAGTTAACAAGGTTTTAATCAGTATTCCATTCAAAATGGATATTAAACTTTCATCCTCTAAGTATATTAAGAGGCTTCCCACCACTGGTATGTTAGAGTTTTACGCAATCCCGAAGGACTACTTGAGGAAGTTCAAAAATTTAACACCCTTTTGTTACACACCCCATTAAGGATGTATGTATTTTATTTTATAGTGGGTTGGATGATCATGGAAAAGGCGATTGTATCCCACTTTGGGCTGTCCCTCTCACTGGCCTCGTTAAGGCAAATATCAAGAGGCGAGCCCAACTATTGATCTAGCATGTTCATTTGAAAGCAATAAAGTGGAATAAAGAGATAGGTTGTGGGAGTTTGATTCACCAAAAAGGTGAAGAGCATATCCCTATCTACTTCTCAATTCCCAAACACTTTTAACAAGGTTCAATTTCCAAACCCACTAATTAATGAGAATCAAGTATTTCTACTCTTTTCTACAAACAAGGGGTTGTTCAAATTTAGTGCTTGATTGACCTAGCCTTTCTTTTAATCAAGGAGTTCAACACTTTTGGAATTTTGATTCACTTAGAAAGTGAAGAGCATATGCCTAATGTCTAATTCCTCAAACAATAATAGGCTATTTTAATTACTAGATTTTGAAAACAACAAAGCCACAATTTAAGCAAAAAAAAGACTAAGTTTAGGCTTACCTTCAAATGAAGCTAGCAAAGGCTAGGGGCATTTTTAATTGATATTTCATCTTTAATGCTCACCTAGTGGTGATCATTCCTTTCTAATGTGCTTTTCCTCTAAAAAGCTAGTCAACACAACCAACAAAAATGAAGAAAATAAGATAAAATTGAATCTAAACCCTTATTTGTCAAATTTAAGAAAAACTTGATTAAGGTGAATAAATCCAATTCAATGATACAAACTTTGCTTTATATGCTTCTACAACTTTTAGATAATGTTCATATACCTTGCTTTCTTGCTAAGAATCCTCTAAAACTAGCTTAATGTGAGCTATGTTCTCCTCTTTGATCTTCTTTGTCAAGGCTTTTCCCTCAATGTTGAATCTGCTCTCTGGTTTTTTTATTCTTTTATGAACAGTCATCCTGCAAAGATAGAGAAAACATTTTTCGACAGTCAGATTCTGTAAATTTTAATTTTAACCAAAAGACTACTGAATCTATTGGAAGCGCTATTTCAGTGTTTAAAAGCATTGTAGATCTAATTAAACGTGCTATTAAAATAATCAAAACTGCTAGAACAAAATTTAAAAGCGCTCAAACTCTATGTAAAGGTGTCAAAAACACCGCAAAAGCATTAGAGAATTGAGCAAATGTGCTGGCTAGTTAGGGAAGAAGCGCTGAAAGAAGATTAGATAGAAAATAGAAGGAATCAAATGCGCTGGAATCCTATGTAAAGGCACAAAACTTTATCATGGAAGCATCATTTTAGAGCTCAGAAGCACTGGAAAACCTGGTAAAAGCACTGCAGAAAGTGTTAAACACGTTGTTTTACCTGCAAAACATAGAGTTTTCGAATAAGGTAAAAATAGGTTTTGAATGGAACCCAAAACCATTTACAATATACCAAAAAGAAAAAACATTTCAACTTTTACAAAAAGAGACACCTGCAATGAAGACAAAAGTAGGACTCGAAACAACCCGAGAGTAGACAAAAAAAAGAAAAGAAACAGTTACTAGCACAACTACCAACAACCACCCAGAACAGACTACTTAATATTAATAGTTTTCTCCACCTTCTTCTGTAGGTCCTCTATCTTCTGACTGGCTTCTTTTAAGTCTTTCATCTCCTTAGGAATTTTAGGGACCTTCCTCTAGATGTGACCCCTCGTTCTTGTTCCCGGTCCAACATTCCCAGCCTCATCATCAATCGTTATGGTGGTTTTTTCCAGCAGGCTTTTTTCCAGGTAGTTGTACAACATTTTTTCAGGTTCATAACCAAGGCATTAAGGCCCTCATTGCCATGCTTCAGGATCTCATTTATTATGTACCCATTGTAACTAATTTTTTCTATTAATTATTTAAACTTGTTGTCAACCATCATTTTGATTTCAGCAGTAATATCCTCATTTGGGTTATTTTTTTTACCTTATCCAATAACTTCTTTTCTAGTTTTTCCAACTTTGTAGTCGGGGTATTCGCAGTGTCCTCCATGGCCTAAAGGTGGTGTTTCATTTCTTGCATCTCCTATGTTATCCACTTGTCCAGGTGAATACCATAACCTTTGGTCTTCTTAACCTTCTCCAGAATTGTTGCATCCATCATGAAGCGTAATGACACCTCCTTTTGGCTATCACCTTCCTCATAGCTCGACTGGCCCTTCCCTTCCTCTGTTTCAGTTTGTTCTTCTTCTTTCTCTTCTGGTCTAGGGTTTTCTAGACCATCTTCCTCATTCTCTTCTAATTCTTCTTCTTCAATTCCTTCCTCTTCAATTTCTTCTTCTTCACCCCCTTCTTCTTCCTCCTCAACTTCTTCCATGTTTTCTTTTTCCTTCATGGCCTCCTCCTACTCATTTTCTTCAGGATTCAAGCCCTCTTTTTCCTAGGCATCCCCCTCTTTACCAAAGTTCTCTTCGACATTATCCTCTTGGATGCTTCCCTTTCCCTGAGACAAAGGGCTTTTGTCACCAACCTCATCATCACTGTCCTTGATTTTTTCCTTGTCACTTTTATTTCCAGCATCATCACCACTATCATTGGCCTTTTTCTTGTTTCTCCTTCCCTTCTTGTGGGTTTCATCCTTTCTCTCAACCTCTCTATTCTCCTTGCTTTTTCCAATGACCCATTTAGGAATCGACTCTGGGATAATGTCCCTAGCATAGTCTACAATGAGGAGAATCAACCCTTCATGCAGCACCAGGTTACTCACTTTCTTCTTGTGTTCCGTAATACTGTTATTCAAAGAACTCAATAGAAAGTATGGGAACAAGATCTTCTTGCCATGCCTAAAGTGGTTAGCCAGAACAAAGTGTAGATTATAGATTTTAGAGTAACGCCCATCCAGTGTGAAATACTTAATCAACACCTTCAACATTTTAGCCCAAAACTCCTTAATATTTGTAATATCTACAAAATCCCCTTTGATTTTAGTCATCAGGGCTTCTTCATCCACAATTTTAGGAAAAAGCTTAAAAGCTTCAGTACCTAAATGCTTATTGTCCCTATAAAAGTGCATTCTATCCATGGATAAACCAGTAATTTTAGAAATAAGGGTAAGAGTAAGGGGGAAAGATTTGCCCCATTAATTAACTTTTCCATTTACCCAGCCGTACAAAAACTTAGTAGTTACCTATTTATCATAGCCATGAAGCTTTTCAATGTACGGTGTGACCCCTCCTTTCTTCAACTTCTTCCAAACCTTCTTTTCTTGTCTCCATTTCTCGCACTCAAAAGGCTCCTCCCTTCTTAGACCACCTCCCATATTCTGAAAGTTGTTTCTATTCTAGCTCTGAATCTTACCAATTTTCCAAGACTCACTGCTCTGCTTGCTCTTATTGTTCAGAGCTCTTAAAATTACCCAGAATCCATGTCTCCTTAATTCTAAAATAATGATCCCACACTTAACCTTACATGCAACTCTCCTCGATAATTGTTCCATCCTTGTAATCATTATTTTGAGTGCCTTTTCCCTCCTTGTGATTAATTTTATCATAAGTGATTAGACTTATGATCTCAATTTTTAGATTTTCTTCCCTTATCCACATTTTAATGACATCATTCTGGGCCCCCTCATTTGCCATCCTGTCAACTGGCTTATTACCTTCATGGTATATATGAGTGATGTGGCTTTCCTCAAAAGTTTGGATTATCATCTTGATTTTATCGATTATGCGAGCTATAGTCCATGATCTCACATTTTTTCCATTAATACAATTAATTATGTTGAGAGAATCACCTTCCAGCCAAAGCTTCGAACATCCCAAATCTTTAGCCAAATTCACCATGTAGAGCGTCACCTCAGCTTTTGCCACATGGTTAGATTGAATTCCCAATGGAGCCACTATAGCTCCCATACAATTACCAACCCAGTCTCTTATAAGGCCTCCCCCTTTAGCCCTTCCGGGGTTTCCTCTCGCAGAGCCATCAAAGTTCCCTTTTAACCATCCCACAGGCAGAGCGGTCCACATAATATTGTCTCTAGGATTCAGAGCTATTCTGCTCTTCAAGTTGTCCCAAGAAACGGTATTATCATTATTGAGATTAGGATTCCACAATAAAGAGTCTTTCTTACCTATGCTTCTAAAATTTTCCATAAGGCTTCTGTACACAGAGTTAGCAACCTTATGAGAGGGTGCTATTTTTTCTCTGAAGACTCTGTTGTTCCTCTCCTTCCATATTTTCCAAGTGAAGTGAGTGAGAAAAAGTTTCCAAAGAACCTTAGAATTTTTGTCATGAAAAGGGCATTGCCATTGCTAAACAAAATCTTGGAAGTTTTGAGGCTTAACCCACTTCAAGTTCAAAGTCATGACGATAGAGTCCCACACCTCTCTTGCAAAGGAACAATGGATCATTAAGTGATTATAGGATTCAACCTCTTCACAACACAAGAAGCATCTATTCGGCATTTGGAATCATCTTATAGTGAGGTTGTCCAAAGTGAGGATTTTATTCTAAACAAGCAACCAAAAAAACATTTTAATTTTTGGGATAAGATCTTTGTTCCATACCTAAGAGAAAAGGGGTCAGTTCTCATGAGGGATGAGGAGGGTTGAAGCAAAGGCAACCGAGAACTTGCCAATGTTATCAGGGCCCCAAATCAATTCACCAAGGACATTTTCTCTAATAAACCAATTATTAAGTTGTTTATTCACCTCTTTGAATATGTTATCCTTCAATCCAAGATCAATCCATTCATCATTAATCTAGTAGTCACTCACCTTTTCCCCGATAGTCTCTTTACATTCCTAGATCGCTGTTTGTTATTCCTCATTATCAATAAGAGGCTTTTCCATTAGCCATTTATCATTCCAAAACTAGATCTTCCTACCATTTCCCAGCTTCCATCTAACACCTTTTCTGACCAGATTCTTGCCCTTGCAGATACTATTCCAGACATACGATCCTTGGACGTCAAATTGAGAGTGTAGAGTTCCTTCAAGAGAGGTAAGATGGTATTTTCTTTTAATGATAGAATTCCATTCTTTTTCATCTTCAAAGATCCTCCAACATTTCTTAGCTAATAAATCTTTATTAGTATTAGTAATGTTTCTGATGCCCAGCTCCCCAAATTTCTTAGGTTTACAAACCTTCTCCTAGGCAACCAGGCTAAGTCTTTTTTCTCTTCAACCCCAGTCCAAAGGAACCTTTTTTGGATTTTTTCAATAAGGTCAGCGTACTTTGGAGGTATTTTGAACAAGCTGAGAGCATAAACTGGAAGATTTTGAAGAGTTGCCTTCAACAATTGCACTTTTCCAGCTTGGCTTAGAGTTGCCCCTTTCCATCTTGCCAGTTTATTGTTGAAGTTGTTAAGGATTTTGTTCCAAAAAAAGGATTCAGGTTTCAAACATAGAGGCAAACCCAAATAAGGAGCAGGGAGCGTCCCTATCTTACAACCTAAAATGGAAGAGATTTTTTTCTTTCTTTCTTTAGGAGTATTAAAAAAGTACATAAATCTTTTCTCCCAATTTATAAGTTGACCGGTAGCATTAGAATAAATATTGAGGGCCTTTTTCAAATTCCTCGCTTCTTTGATAGAAGATTCACCCATAAGAATCATGTCATCAACAAATTGTTCATGAGAATACTTGAGACAAGAGGAAGAAGGTTGGAGGCCAGAAATCTGCCCATTAATGACCATACTTTTAATAAATCTCCCAAGGCTTTTAGCCATTATTGCAAAGAGGATAGGAGAGATGGGATCTCCTTGTCTCAATCCTCTGGAGGGTCTGAAAAAGGGAGAGGAATCCCCATTCACAATGATAGAGGAGGAGATCATAGTCACCAGTTGCATGATAAGTTTAACCACCCCCTGATCAAAACCTAAAGCCTGAAGAATTTTAGATAGCAGATCCCAATCCACTCTGTCATAGGCTTTCGATAGATCCAACTTCATCAAGAAACCATGTTTCCTAGATTTCTCCAAAGAATGGATATTCTTATGCACAACAATTACGAAGTCCAAAATTTGTCTCCCTAGGACAAAGCCATTCTGTTGAGGAGAGATAAGATGAGGAAGAATTTTTAAGATTCTGGAAGTAAGGACCTTAGACATGATCTTGTACATAGATTTATAGAGACTTATAGGCCTGAAGCTATCAACAATGTTAGCTCCTGGTCCTTTTGGAATAAGAGCTATAAAAGTAGAGTTAAGTTCCTTAAGGATAGACTTAGATCCAAAGAACTCTTTCACAACACAACACACATCATTCCCAATGATGCTCCAGAAAGTTTGGAAAAAGAACATTCGAAACCCATCTGGTCTTGGAGATTTCTCTCCTTCAAAGGAAAACACTGCTCTTTTGATTTCTTCATCCTTAGGGATAGCTTTGAGGAAATCATTGTCCTTAGTTTCCAACATAGGAGGAATGGAGTGCAACAGAGTGTTCTGATTCTCTTGGTTAAGATTCAGATTTTTATAAAGGAGAGAGGCAAAATAGCCCATCATTTCTTCCCTTATTTCCTCCTCTCTTGATATAGCTCCCTTGGTAGTAACCAGAGAGTTAATTCTATTTATAGCTTTATGCTTCATAGCTGTAAGATGAAAAAATCTAGTGTTTTTGTCTCCCGCTCTCAGCCATAGAGACCTAGATCTCTTCCTCCAGTAAGCCTCTCCTTTCAAAATGATGTTGTGATAATCTGCCAGGATATGATTTTCCTTTTTTTTCAGGTCCTCAGTCAGTCCTATACTTTGGATCTTATCCTGCATTTCTTTTAACTCAATTTGAATCTTGCTCTTAATTTGGAAAATATCACCAAAGACATCCTTATTCCATTGTCTTACTTTTCCTTTAACATTCGCCATTTTTTTTTCCACTTGAAACATAGCTTTTCCTTCCACTTTTATGTTCCACCAGTCCCTTATTTTGTTTTCAAGGTCGGGGTGAGCAAGCCACATTTTTTCAAATATGAAAGGGGCATTTCTTTTACCAATGAAAGGATTAGCTAAAAAGGATATAGGATAGTGATCCAATCCAATATGGTTGAGGGATGAAAGATAGCAAGAAAATTTTGCATACCACTCATGAGATAAAAGAACCCTATGAAGCTTAACCTAAATAAGATCAGCTCCCACTCTCCTATTAGTCTAGGTGTAGTTTATTCCTTCAAGATCAACATCCAACAAGCCTTCATTACTTATGAATTCTATTAAATCAACCCTACTTTCCACTTGAGTTATATTCCCACCTCTCTTATCCATTTCTTTTAGGGGGGTGTTGAAGTCTCCCATAATCATCCAATTCTCATTAGGATAAGATATCCTGAAATCATGAAGCATTTTCCAAAGCTTAAGTCTTCCCAATTTCGTGTTAGGGGCATACACATTAATTGGGGTCCACAAGAAATTATCCTTAATGCTGCTAACTTTAACTGCAAAGAAATTCTTCTCCTCTCTCAATAGGTAGCAATTATAACACTAAGAATTCCAAAAAATGGCCAGAACTCCTAAAGCACCATCAAAATCACTTCCAAAATTCCCCCCTTTTTAAAGCAAATTAATTTTAGCAACCTTATCTTTCAACATCTTAGTTTCTTGAATCAGAAGAATATCAGGTTTAGTATCTCTAACTAGATTCCTAACCACATATTGCTTATGAGGTCCATTAAGACCTCTTATGTTCCATGATAAAATATCCATTTAAGGATTGGGGAACAAACCTAATCGATGGTAAGATTTCTTCCATCTGTTATGTTATGTTTTGCTTCCAGCTCCCTCTGGTCTTTTTCAGATATTCTTCCTCTTTCTCTTTTAGGTGTACCAATGTCTACTTTTTGTTGTTGGCCTCTTGTCTGGAGACCATTTTGTTTGAATTGACCACTCTTTTTGCTTGATTTAGATGCAGAACATCCTAGAGAGACTTTTGAAATATTTTTTCCTAAGAGAGGAGTCTAGTCTTTATGATGTTCCATTTTGGGCTGGGATCTAGATCCTTTCCCTCCTGGGGATTTTTTACGTTCCTTGACTTCAATCTAGGGGTTATTATTTTTCTCAACTTCAATAGACTCAGAATCACATTCTTACCTTTTAGTTGTTCCTGCCTCAAGCTTGAGTCATAAAGGTTGGCATTCGAAGCTTCATTACTGAGTTGATCTTCTACAACGTAATCTCTTAGGTCATCAACATTCCCCTATTGACCTAATTGGGATCCGTTCTCCGGGCTGGAGTCCAGACTATCTTCAACTCTTGAGATCAACTTAGGGTCTATTCCTACTGAAGAATCAAGGGCCTCCTCTATTTTATTATTCAAGCTAATAAGATCTTGAGTCTTGATCATCTCCTCTTGGTTTGCTACCTCCTTTGGTTCTCTTGTTACTTCCTTCTCAAGTTCTGGGATTTCCCATTTCTCTGCAAGGTTAGAACAGGGGTTCTGGTCTTCAAGAGGTGTTTGGTTATCCTATTTTTTTTCCTCCACTCACATTTCTTAGCTCTTTTAGTCTCCTGTTCTTTCTTGTCTGTTGGAGGCTTCAAAGGGAAATTCTTAGAACAATGACCAAATTTCTTACAAATGAAACAAGAAAAAGACAGTGATTCATATTCTACTTCTTGTCTCCACTTACCTACCTTTGAGTTAAGTGTTATTATTTGGGGTATCTCATTGTCTTGTTGGATGTTAACATAGATCCTAGTAAACACTTGTCTGGTTTAGGCTGCATTCATCAAATCTATAGTTAGCAGTTCACCAAAGGAACCTGCTATAGCAACCAGTATGTCCTCATGCTAGTATTCCAAAGGTAAGCCTGGCAGATGTACCCAGATAGGTGCAGAAATGAGGAAACTTTCATTACAGTCCATATTCATTGACCATTTCTATAGAGATAAAGAGGATTTACCCATCATCCAAGGGCCATCACACAACACTTTAGATAGATCTTCTCCATTGGAGAATTCAAAGGAAAAAAACCTTTAGGCATAGCCGCTACATCCACCTATCCTTTGAGTTTCCATTTTTGGTGTGTGAAAGATCTAACTAGATTTATATTTGGTCGAGGACCCATAAACTCTCCTATCAGGGTAGAGGCCATAATAGAAACATTATGGTCCATGATTTGGTCAGGTATGTTAATACCTATGTCTCCCCTAATTAGATTTGAGACAATGTCTACCTTAGGGAAAGAAGATTTTTTGGTGGGTTTAACACCAAAAAGGCTCGACCATTTTCGCTTACCTCAGTTCAAGTCACCACCAAGAGAGGAATCTTCTTGTTGTTTTGTTGACCCTTCAACATTCTCAGTAGTTTCAACCTTTTCCACCTCTGGTCCCAAGACAGGATTGTTGTCCTTGCTGGGCTGGGCCAGGCTTGACCCACCAACGGATTCCCCCTCATCTGACACTAGGCTCTCAGCTTTTCTGGCTGACCCTGGCTTAGATTCCACAACATTTCTAGGTTTAGGCTTAGAATCCGCAACATTTCTAGGTGCTTCCAGCTTCCTGTCTTGCCTCAAATTCAAAAAACTTCCTCCCACTCTTTCTCCCCCTCCCTCTCGCTCCCACTCCATCAAGATTGTGAGTATTGCAAAACAAAGAGTTAAACATGCAAAAATTTGAAAATATGATTTTTTTTGGATTTTTAGAAAAATGAGGCCTGATGCCCCATGGTGGGTGCCATTTTGTGTACTAGAATTTGTACCTTCATAGGGTTAGTATAATCAATAAACTCAAATAACTATTAAATTACCATAATTAACAATCTATTTAAGCTAGAAATTGACAATTAAGAACTCTATGGATCTCTAGCTAGGGATGCTAATGATAAGCTCTCAACAAGCCTCCATTAGTGATAGTCCTAGAATGAGAATTGATATGATAAAGAAAATAACAATGTTAATTCCAAATTGAATACAACTATTTAGCTCTAAATTTCCTTTCTAGCTCTAATTTGCAAGAGGTTTGATGCTATTCTCAGATTTTGTGGATGAGTTATGAGTGATTTATGCCTTGCTTTTATAGATTTTGGCAAGGGTAGGGGGTGTACTTGGATTTGATCAAGGTTAGGTTGGGGTTAAGTCCTTGGTTCCACCCTTTGGAGACAATTTAAATATTTTTTCCTCAAAGCTTGGGACAAGAAGACAAGATGAGTGGACAAGATGTTCTTTCCAATTGAGTGATTGAGATTCATTTTGGCTTGATCCATGTGAGCTCTTTCCTTAAATCCTATTGGTTGAGGCTTTTTCCTCCCATGTGGTGTTGAGAGAAAATAGGGCTTAATTAATTGAATTGAATTAAATTGTTTAGCCATGTGTACCCCTTGAATAGGTTGATTTGATTTAAATTGAACTATACAATTAATTAGATTAATTGCACATTGATTTGATTTATCATGATTTGATCGATTTAACTTGAATTTATGGCTTTGATTTTTAATTAAATTGAATTAAAGCTTGATTTGAATTTTGATTGGCTAAATGCTTGTTTTGATTCAATTGCTTTTATTTTTCCTTAGTTTTGCCTTGATTAATCACATGAATGATCTTGTCCACTTGTCGGTGATTACACTCCCATACCTTTTTCATGTGTTCCAAGGCAATAATTTTCTTAATCAAACTTGATACTAGCTTTTCCATACTTTCTAGTGTACTCATGTTTGATAAGACAAGTATCTCTTATGCCTTCTCCACATGTTGTTGCATTATCTCCATTGCTGGGGATAATAATGATTGAAGCTCAAGTATATTGACTAACCTACTATCTTTCTCCTACTTGATCTATTTCATCTTTAAAGATAGATGCTTCACTTGACTATTGAAAGTAGTAACTAATCTTGAAGTAGGATCAAGATGACCAGTTAAGCTTTCTAACTCCTTTAGGACTTCAACTCTTTTCTCCTCCAAATATTTTACAAACTATGAGTGATTAGATTCTTTGGTGAAAATTTGTCCTACCCTTACCAATAAAGTTGTAAGTTATTTCACCAATCTTGTTAATTTTTCCTTGTCCTCAGTGACCTTCTCCTTTAATTTACCTATCATCTTCTTCTCTAACTTCTCTTCTGCTATCTTTACTGTTGTAATCTACAAATTTGGACCTTGATTAGAGATATCCTTAATCAAAGTATCAATTGATCTATAATGGAATAATCTTCATCATATTCAGTTTTAGGGACCAACTCTGTAGGATTTCTCTTGCTTGATTGAAAACTCTAGATTTCTTCTTCTTTGTGTTAATTTTATCTCTCTCATCTTTCTTCATCAACTATTCTAAATACTTCATCAATTCCTTAGGTTTTAACTTGGTTATATCTACTGGTGAGGTGAATATTTCCTCCTCTTCTACTTCCTCTTCTTTTGTTACTTGCATTGGTTTCTTTTTCTTCTTAACACTAGACTCCCCAAGGCTCAATTTCCTTTTCACATCATATGCCTCTTCAACCTCTTTTTGACTTGTTGTTTTTTCTTCAATCAATCCTTCTGAATGCTTCATAGGGGATGGTGAGGGTGAATCCTCTTTACCAGTTATGTCTTCCATTATTACCTTGTCCTCACTGGTGTGACCTTGTGCTACTTTTTCTCTACTGGTTTGGGTTAACTCAACATCTCAATTATAATGTCTTGTACTTGAATAGGGATGTCAGCAATAACATCATTGATGATCTCTTCACGTGTGGATATGTCATCAATATCCTCAATCACTTGTTATTTTCCTTGTTTTTGTTCATCAACAATTTTTTCTTTCTTTTGTCCTTGTTCTACTTAATTCATCATTTGGACCTTTTTCCTCCATATCTCCATGGTTTCACTTTACACAATTTATGTTTCACCAATGAGTATACTTGAAGCTCTATTTTTTTATTATAAACTCATGTCTGTAGGCTTCAACTAATATCTTTACTTCATTGGGACTCAGCTAAGGTCGCACTTGACTAAGTGCTCTCTCCATTATTTCTCTATCCATTCTTAGTGCACCTTCCCATCTAGCATGGATAAGATCATAGATATCTTTAGGTAAAACTTGGTAAAGATCACTAGGAGTCATACATAATTTGTGTAGGATAAATATTATAGCCTCTTTTATCTTCCGTTTATCTTCATCGTTGAAGAATCTATATCTTTTTTCAACTGCTCCTATTCTACATGTCTCCATTATGTCTCTGGCAATATAATCATCACTTGGATATTTCTTCTGGACACTCTCTTTTAATTATTTTTCATCTTTATTTGATTCAATTTGAACATCTTCATCTCCTCCAGTTTCCTTTTTCTCACTCTTCTCATCAATTGATTTTCTCTTTCTTTTGTATGTCTTTTTTACCGATTGCATTTTAATTTCAACTTCTTTCACTATGGGTTTACTCTACTTTCTCTTCACTTTAGCATAAGTGGATGGAATGTTGGATGATGGATCTTTAAATGTAACATTAATAGGATTGGATGTACCTACCTCATCACTTCCAAATTTATATTCTAGATTTGATATCATCCTTCTAGTTTTCCTTTCAATGATCAGTTTCTTAAATTGTATACTAATTTTAGCAAGTGCATCTTTATAGGTACCTACTCTCTTCACTTTTATATCCAATGGTTTTGAAAGTAATCCACTTACATGAAGTCTTACTAACTCTTCTTCTACTTCATATCCCATAGGTGGAACCCAATAAGTTCTAGGTTTAATTGTCATCATAATACAAGAATTTGTATCTAGTAGGAAGCATATACCATTCTTATATTTTTCTACAATGTTAGTAGGAATTCTTTCTTGCATGTGCATTTTAGCTTGGAAATATTTGAAGTAACGCCACATGATATTATTAAAAATTTCATCTAATTCCTTAATGAATTAACTTATTTGCACAACTACCAGTTTGTTCAATGACCATACAACATTTCCTCTACCAGGAAATAAATTCTGAATGTAGAAGAATATACATACCAGTAGGGAACCATATTTAAATGATTGCTTCTTATCTTTATTTATTCTCTCCATATTTGCTAGGAACTCACTTATGACCATCTCACATAATTCATACATAGAGTTGTCTTTCACTATTCGATAACTGGCATAGATAGCACCATCGAGAACACTATTGAATCTGCTTGATTCATATACCCTATATCCTATTACCATAGATGCAAACTGAACTTCTCTTTTTTCAATGTCATCTATAGTCATAACTCTACCATCTTGTCTGGATTTAGTTAACTCGGTAATGAAATGTGTCGTGACTATTCTCAATGTGCATTCTAATCCCTGCGCTCGAAAACTTGTTACTCTATGAATCATTGTCTTCAAAATCTTATAGGTCTTGTCTAAATAATTAAACTGATCATGCATTCTACTTAATACATAGTGAGTCCAATCAAGATGGAATTTAGTGGGAATGTACACCGCGTATGTCAAACCTTTCACTTGAAGATGTGTGTGCTCATCTCTCAATACACCATCGATACACATGTTTACATATTATTTCTTGATAGCTCCAACTCCCAATTCTTCAATCTTGTAATGAACATATGATCAAACATTCTTGATTAATAGCACTTGTAGAGGAATATTAGATAGGACACCAAACATGTCAATCTTTGTCACTTTGATTAGATGAAGCTTAAACATAGGTTAAGGCTTATCAACAATGTTCATCAACATAGGGGTATCAACCTTCCTTACCATCTCAAATGAATTCAATAATACACAAATTCAAATGTGAACCAGATAAACAACTCACAAAGTATCGATTAGGGTTCTCAACATTTTTGATAGAAAATTAAGCTCAAATGATTGGATGAATGTAAAAAGGTAACAAGTGTGATCACTTCCCTTTATTTATCATTGATATATAACCATTATGTTCTTCTAATGATAAAATAGTATTTATGCAATGGTAGGAATAGTGTCATATCTCTGATTAATGCATATCCACTAATAGGTACTTAAACGGTCATAATTGATATCAAACGGTAAAAGACTGTATCATCTTAAAATGGAAGCACTTCCATGTTAAGAGCATTTATCCCTCTGAGTGAGTGGCCTAGGGTCATGTTAAGCACCTTGATCGGGTCTTTGCATGTATCTAGCTGTTTGCCCCCTATTTTGCTTCTCTCCTCCTTATTTCCAACCTTTTCCGAACAATTTTCTCTGAGAATCTGGAGTTTCTGACTATTTGGGTCAAAGATGACCTGGTAGGGTCAAGGATGACCTAGACCCTAACCTAGGTTAGGGTTGACCTTAACCTTGACCTAGGGTGGTGTCTACCTCATCCCTGACCCTAGGTCCAATTTGTAGATTCTAGGAGTTCTAGGATATCGGGTTTCGAAAAGATTTCTTTTCCCGCTTTCGGGTCAGCCATTTCAGGTTTCGGAATGGTAAATCCTTAAATTGCATTTAATTTGGGTCCATTTCTAGGGGTTAAGGTTAATTGAGATTTAATTCTCCAATGTCGGCCTTCTCTAGAGGTTTGTGCCCTAGATCACTATAAAAGGAGGCCTTCCTCTCTCATTTTCTCCATCCACTTTCATGATCAAAACATCAAGTTTTGCAATCAAGCATCCATCTAAAATTCATGATTGATGATCTAGCTCTCAAGAAAGTGAGAAGGAGAAGGAAAGAAAGCAAGCATTCATTCATCTTCAAGCCTACACTAGTACATTTGAGACATTTTTTTGACAGCTGATTATCTAAATTCAGACAGTATACTGTTGATTAAGTGACACCATCCGACATCATAGTTTTGTAGTTAGAAACACCGACGATTATGATAGGTGTCGTACATGTGATGTCTATAGTCATCACAAAAGGGGGTTTCAAAACAGTGAATATACCCGTCAGGTCTACTTGTAGCCGTCGCACGTTTGATGGATCTCTGTCGGACGTAGTTAATTATTGATGAAAATGTTGTACCTACGATGGGTAACCATCATAAGCTTTCGACACCTATCTATCATTGGAAGATTGTATATCGATGAAAATGCTATTGGTGCGACGGTTATCTGTTGGGAATTTCTGACAAATTGTCATCGCTTCTTTGATGCCGTCGTAATTGTGACGGACATCACAATTTAAAAAAAAAAAATATAAATTTGTCGATCTAGTTTGACTCGATTGGTGTTCTTTCAGATTTGGTTATCATTTGGAGATGACTTTATAGTAGATTCGGTAGTGTCTTGTACATTATTGAGTCGAGTCTAGAGACTTGGATTTGTAGATCACTATGGTGTCCGTGATGACTTGGGAAAAGTCTTCTTCTAGGTGAACCGAGCTGAGAGACTTGGATTATAGAAAGCGGGTCATTTGATGCTGTAATACCCCAAAAATGGGCTATAGGCACATTAATCTCCTATATCGACATCAAAGTCCTAACCAAAGGCACATTTGAACATTATCAAATCCTAATTGATTATCATAAATTCTGCATCAGGGAATATTCCTAGTAATATTCCTATTTATCCTAATTATCTTTAATTTAATGATTATTTGGTGATAAATCTTATTTATCCTAAAGTTTGATTAATTGAATATTCTGAATATTTAATTAATTAGATTTAATTCTGCCACTTAATTGTTTAATTGAAGTTAATTCTATTTATTCCTAAATTGTATTATTTAATTTTGACAATAAATCCAAAATCATATGAATAATTGATTAAATTCTTATTTAATTAATTAAAGCAAGTTGTCAATTTTTAATAATATTGTTTTTGAATAGAAGTTTGAAAATTAATTGATTAATCCATAAATCAATTGTTTTATTTTTCAAAATTAGTTAAGTTGGAAATAAATCACTTTATTATTAAATTAATTCATAAATAAAACATGCACAATCAGAAAAGCAGACAACTATCAATTATCAATTAAATCTAAACTCTATTTTGAGTTAAACTCTGCTTTTGCATGTTTTTGTGAGTTAATTATCCTTTATTTAAAAATAACTCAAAAATCAACCTGAGTTATTTGAGTGATTTATGGCTTTTTTTCATGCACCTCCAAAGCCCTAGATTTTTATAAATTAAGGCTTCAGCTCTTCATTATCAATCCATCCATGAATTGTACACTCACACTGTCGAATTGGAGACTGAAGAATCGATCTTGAGAATTCGAGTTGTTGTGAGATTTTCATTGTTTTTGCATAGTATCCATATCATTTAGAATATTATTGTTAGATCATTTTAGCATATCAATTTTCATATTAGCATAGATTCATATCAAGTTTTCATTATCATAATTGCACAGAAAAAAAGAAAAAGAAAAAGATTAATTGCATTCATTCCATATCTAGATTTTGCATTCAAATCTTTGGTTTAGGTGTCGTCAAGGTCACTGATCTCGGTATAATCTGAGAATACATACTCACATCTACTAGAAGGTAGTAAATTGCCTGGTTAGTTTAGTTTTTCATTTATTGCACGATTTCAAATTCAACCAACCTCTAATGTTTTACTGAAGTGTTGTGTCTACAGATCAGGTACAAAATTCACACACACATTTATGGCACCCATCGTGGGGCCCTGAAACAGGTTTCCCTTCAAATTTTATCAATTTCTATCATTTTCTTATCTTTTTCTGTTCCAAGCTATGATTTTTATTCTCTGTTCATACAATTTTCATATGAGTTTTGTCAGAAACTCATACCAGGAGATACCCACTATTGTATGATAGTTGATTTGATTGAGGATCACACAAGTAGAAACCCACTGTCGTCTTGAAGCTTGATTGTCGTGTGATTTGATACCCATTATCGTACGAGCTTATAGATTGTCGTCTGGGAGGTAACCCACTGTCGTAGGAGTTTCAGTGCCACGGTTCAATTGTCATTTCACTTTTTCAGGCAGTTTGTTGGATTTGGTTTTCAGATTTTGACTAATAGCTAACATTAACGATTGAAATTTTCTATTTCTGATTGACTTCTGCTGATTTTGATTGGGAAAAAGTGTGAGAATTGCTAAAAATAGGTAAGAATCTACTAAGCGTGTTGCAAGGAATTCAGGTAACCTTCTTAGCTAATAACATTTTGATTTGGATTAAAATGAAGATCTTGTGTGTTTATCTTGAGTGCCTTTCTTTTCCATATCACACATTTCATTTGGGCTCTAAAAATGAACATAGATTTGCTTTCAGCATCTTTGTTACCCATAGTAAATAGGCCCTATGAACACTATTCGTGGCTCTTGAGAGAGTGAGTTTCTAGTGAAACTTTTCTCAATGAAGGAACCCTTGTAGGTAGGGAGGATACTGAGGGCATCTCACGTTCCACTAGATCCGTGTGTCTTCAACTTTTGATCGATGCATTCTCTCTCCAGAGAGGTTGATAGATCATAAGGGGTTGATGTCATAGATCTTTGTGAGATAATCTTAGTCTTAGCATGTCGAATTTATTTGTCTACTTTGTTTTGGTGAAGTCAAGAGGGTAGGGGATTATGCTCTACTTCCTTTTTGGATAGTACCAGAAACCCAGATCCTTGAATCTGATCTAGTCCCCATGTGGTATATCTTGTGAGTCACCTTTAGAGAGGGTTAACCATAGTGGACATTCCCTTAATTGGGTCAACCACATTGATGGAACCTCAAGCGGTAATAGCCATTTTCACCGTGGTAGTGACAACCGCTATATAAATGTTCTGTTGGAAGAAATCTCCACAGGTGTGGTCTCTTGTTGGGCTGTCAGATCTCCCTAGTAGATCCTAAAGATTAAGTTCTTGGACTGTGTCAAAACCCTAATGCACCTGGATTGGATTTCATCCTCTTGGATCATAAAAGTTGCAGAGTCAAACCATTACTAAAAACCCTAGTGAGGCCAAATTTTCATTTTCTAGGAATATGTGCAAAACTTTTTGGAACATACACAATTAGTACTTCTAAGGATTAGCACAAATAAGTCACTTGATTGTTCATGCGCAAGGTTGCTTTTGCCCTCGTTCATTATTTTTAGACATGCTTGAAATCACTTGCTTGCTATTTTGCATGCTTGCTTATCTATCTGGTTACTGAAAACAAACAAATCTGTTACAATCCTCAAATCTGGACATTGAAATTTGCAAATAATCTGAAATTGAAAACCCAAAAATTTGCAAAAATTGAAGTGAAATTCATTTCTGGAGTCAACATTCATTTTGTAAAGTTAGAAAGTTGTACGACTTTTGGATATTGTCATTTTCAAACCCCCAGATTGTCGTATGGTATCAGGTACATTGTCGTACGAGTTTTGTTGCCAGTCAATTCCAAAAAGTCAAAATTCCTGCTATCAACTATTGTGCGAGTTTTGCAATAATCGTACAAGCTTTTCAATTGTCATTTCATGCTATACCCACTGTCATACGAGCCTGTAGAAAGTCATTTGAGAAGTTTTGAAAAATTGCCAGAAAGTTGTCAGAATTGCTAGATATCTAGCTTTTTCAGCCTATTTCCAGAATCTGTCAAACAAATCACTGTGTCAGGAATAGAGCAGCAAATACTAAGAATCCAATCATTTTCCTAAAGTGACCTTTTGAATCTGATCCAGCCTTCTGTTTAATTGATTTGAGTTTTTTTATTTATCGTGTCAAAACCTTGCCATAACTATCAATCTTCAATCAATCATCAAAATGACTAAGTGTTGTGAACTCATGTCTGCTATCTTTTGGGAGTCTACCCATACATCCAGGGCATAGTCTCCTTCACCTACGTCTAACCTAAGCTTCAATCAATCAAAACCTTGACAAGGTTGCATCATTTGATCTTCTTGAATCAGATCCTTCTTCAGTTGTCTTCATCATATTCTTTTGCTTCACCCAAGGTTAATGGTGGAAACTAGAGCTTCCTCTCACAAGAAATCTGGAGAAGCATTGCATACTTTACCTATAACCACTCTCCAAGCTCCAACTCTTGAGCAACTCTACAATTTTGGTCTTTACGAAGATGACGGTCTTGGCAACTTTCAATTAAAAACTGGTTACATTCCTCCTTCATCAACTCACGGGGGTAATCAATAAACTCCTCATCAATCTATCATAGGTAGAACTCCCACCATGTCTCAAGCAGGGACAAACTTTGGCTCTCAAAGAGCTCAATCTCAACATGGTGTAGATCAAGAACCCACACCTGAAGAAATTGCTCAATATCAAAATGATGATAACTTCAAACGAATGATGAAGCATTTCTTGAAAGAAGATAGAGAGGAATACTTTTTACAATTAGCTCATCAAGGAGCTAAACTTCCTCCCAACTTTAATGTTGAAGATATCATTACACATGAGGAAGAAACTCCACTCACAGCTATGATGAAATAGATGCATGCCATGCAAGTCAAACTTAATAACCTTGAGAAAGAAAAGGAACCCAAGGAGTTCTCCATGGAGGCCCTATGTCCTTTTCCATTTGACAAAGACTTGTACATGCCACCATTCCCAAAAAGAGTGGAGATGCCTAAGTATGATAAGTATGATGGACACTCGGATCCCCAAGATCATGTCAGAGAATTCTGTACACAATCTATGGAATTCATGCACGAACCAACCTATCTGATGCGTCTCTTTCCTCGATCTCTAGGGGGAGTAGCCATTCATTGGTTCTCTAGATTTCCTTCTACTATCAAAACTTTTGAGGAGTTGATCAAATTTTTCTATCAACAATACTCCTACAACATTCAACATCCAGTCACCATGATCGATATCTACAATCTCAAATAATATCCAGGCAAACCATTCTTGACATTTCTCAAGAGATGGAGGAAGAAATTCTCTCTATATGCTAGGCCTATTCCAGAAACTGAGAAACTGGAAATATTCATCAATAATCTTGTTCTAGAGATCAACTACCTTTTACAAATGCAAGATCATACATCTTTTGATAAGATGGTAGACAATGCGATCAAAATTGAAAAAGTACTTATGAAAAAAGGAGAAATCACACTTCAAAAGGACAAGTACGAATCAGGATCCAGTTCTAAAGATAAGAATAAAAATTGGAATAAGAACAAAGGCATTGTCACAGATGGTGTTGTTGATACTATTTTTGCCCCATCAAAGGCACCAGCTTTCAATCTAACTATTGGTACCCAAGCCATAAAAGCTTCAGAACAAAAGGTGCCTGAATCATCTCAAAAGAAGCCAAAGTATAAAAAGTGGTCCTCTGATAATAAATGAACATTCACTCCTCTTGGAGAATCTTTAGAATCAGCTATGAGAACTCTACAGGCCAATAACATCATCTCTTTGCCCGAGATCCGACAATCTGATTTTGATCCTAAACCAAAATGGTGGAGAGAGAATGAATTCTATGATTTCCATCGGGGTAAATGTCACAAAACTAATAACTGCTTATGCTTGAAACATACTATTCAAGATCTGATTGATAAAGGAGATATCACCATTGGTAATCATAAGAGCAATAATGATCATACAGCATTCATAGAACCATTTCTGAAACATGGTCAAGAAGTTTCATCTTCTCAACCTAATATGGGGGGAAAGGTCAATTATGCTTACCCTGGAAATAATGTTGTTATCAATATGGTTGAACCTTGTCTCTCTGAACATTGCAATGTCATCACAATTGTGCAAAGAGATAGAGATCATCCTTCAGCTAACGTAGTTACTCGATCACAAGCTCAGGCACATCTGAACAGACAAATCCTAGATTCATCAAATGTCCCTAAGATGCCCTTCAATCTTTCTTCTGCTTCCAAACAGAAGGCTGTTTCTAAATCTTCCAATCCTAAAGACACGAGGCCAACATCTTATAGCATTGTTCAACAACTCCAATACACTAATGCAAAAATCTCCATGTTTGAGTTGCTTCGGATACTCTGGCTCATTGAGCTATTCTAGACAAAGCTTTGCTCGGATCCAATGTTCCCGATGACCTTGATTTAGACAGGTTCCAGACTATGGTTGGACATCTTACATCTTCGCAATATATCTCCTTTTCAGAGGAAGATGAAAACTTCTTGAGTCACCCACATAACTAGCCCTTGCATATAGAATTGATCTAGAACCGTAGAGTCAAATGTGTGTTGATAGATGGGGGTGCTGGCCTAAACATTTGTTCTTACAGCTTGATCACACAATTGGGATTTTCAGAATTGGTTATTGATCCTAGAAAGAAAATAACTATAAAAGCCTATGATGAACAAGAAAGATCTTCTAAAGGCACCATTATCTTACCTATCAAAGTAGGTCCAGTTATCAGAGATACTATATGTCAAGTTCTTGATCTACCTTTGGCTTACAATATTCTTCTAGGGAGACCATGGATACATGACATGAAAGCTATTCCTTCTACATTCCATCAATGTCTGAAATTTCCTTATGAAGGAGTAGAGGTCACTATTCCAGCAGACATATTCACCACTTGCAATACATTGAAGGAAAGTGCAGATAAAATTGTGCCTAATAACAAGGAATCTTCCATTGAGACAACCAAAGAAGCATCCACATCTAAAATGGAAGATCTGGCAAAAGAGGTTAATATCAAAGAAAATAGTATGGGAGAATATACTATGGATCCAGTCTTATCTTTGACATCTCTCCCTATCTCACCTAAGTCTTATGGAAAATCTTTGAAACAATCCAAACCAGACTCTAAAGAACCTCTTGAGGCATATAAAAAGAATTTTGTAGCAGAACAAGTCTCCAAGCAAGAATTTGAAGAGGATGAAGCTGTGCTTGCATGGCTATACAAAGATGAATCTGAATCCCATGATATTCAAACTAGTAACTCAGTAGTACCAAAAGATCCTTCTAAGTCATATGGCCTAGGAGATAAGTTAATAGCTAAGATGGGATATCCAGGTAAAGGACCTCTAGGAGTCAGAGGAAAAGATCTTGAGGCACCTATCCCACATACTGATAGAGAAAATAAAGACAAAGTTGGTTTAGGATTTAAAAAGAAACCCTTTCACCTCAAAGATAATTGTTCTCATGTCATAGAGTAGATCGCACTAGGAGAAGCCCTTCTTAAGAAAGAAGAAACAGAACCATCAGATAGTGATTCAGACAGCTCAGAACTCATTCCTTATGAAAAATTGCCTAAAGAAATCAAAGATCTTCTTGATGATAAAGATGATTCGATCAAAAGAATTAATGTAGTAGAAACACAAGAACCTACTATCAATCAAGAGATAGTTGCAACACAAGAACCAACTAATCTTGAAAACAATCAAGAAGAGGAAGGTGGTAGTTATTCTGAGACAGATTCTCATTAGTATGAATTCAAATCAGAATCTGAGGGTAACCCTTCTTGGGGTATTCATCCTCACTTTACTCATGTTCTTAGATTTCCTAGAGGCATAGATGAGGAATCTAATGACTATGAATGGGGAGCCATTCCAGAAGAAGATGAGCTTATTATAGAGAAACATGTTGATGTTATTCACCAATATGCACCTGAACCCAATGTAAGTCTAGAGCGAAATGATGAACCTATAGAGTCTAATCCACCTATGGCTGAATTGGACTCCCACAATGACATTGAGCCTATTCATGAATTGAATGTCTTAAGTTGTAATATCACCTTTGAACTCGAGTGTCAGGTTAGGACCAATGATGATAGATCCATATCTGTAAACACTATCTCCCAATCTTTCCCCGTCTTGACTATCCAATATCCAGACCTTATTGACCAAACCTCCACAAATCTGAGCCATGGTATTTATACCTTCCTGAATGACTATGCCCTTTCTTGCTACTTCAATGTAGTTGAGCCTATGAGTACTTCCATCAGTGCACCAAGCGTTAGCATGACGGAGTCAGACATCAAGTATCTTAGTCAGAAAAATAAGAATAAAAAGAAAAAGAAAAGGAGTTCTGAGGGTGAAAACCACTTTGTGGCAGTCTCATAACGTACAAAAGTAAAAATAAAAGATGTATCCGAAGGTGAAAACCTCGTTGAGGTGCCTAAGGATGAGATATTTGATGTCCTTCCGATTCATTTATAGGATAGATCTCCAGTTCTAATTGAGCCTACTCAATCCATCAACTTGGGAACAATAGAAGAACCACAATTGATTCATGTAGCATAATCTTTATCAGAAGAAGAGAAGCAAAAATTTACAACATTCCTAATGGAGAAGAAAATCAACTTTGTATGGAAATATTCAAATATGCCAGGGTTGGATCCTAATCTTATAATGCATTATTTATCTATAGCTCCAAATGTCAAACCTGTTAAGCAAAAATTGAGAAAGATGCATCCTCATGTTGTACTCTTGGTGAAAGTTGAATTAGAGAAGCTCCTGAAAGCCGAATTCATTCGAGTTATTGACTATGTAGAGTGGATCTCTAATATTGTACCTATTTCAAAACCAGATAAATCAATCAGAGTATGCACAAACTTTAGAGATATAAATAGAGCATGCCCTAAGGATGATTTTCCATTACCTAACATTGATATGATAGTGCACATGATTGCGGGCTTTGAGATGTATTCTTTAATGGATGGTTTTTCTGGATATAATCAAATAAAAATTGCTCCAGAGGATCAAGAGAAAACTGCTTTCACATGTGCATGAGGTACCTTTTGTTAGAATGTCATGCCATTTGGGCTTAAAAATGCTGGTGCTACATATCAAAGAGCCATGACATCTATTTTTCACAACATGATGCATAGGACTATGGAGGATTATGTTGATGATACTTTAGCAAAATATATGATTAGAGCTGAACATCTAGATGACTTGAGCAAGATACTAGACAAAATGGAAAAATTTAGTCTCAGACTAAATCCTAAAAAGTGAGCTTTTGGTGTCACTTCTGGAAAGCTCTTAGGATACATAGTCTCAAAAAAGGGTATTGAAGTTGATCTAGCTAAAGTGAAGGCTATAATGGAAATGCAACCTCCAAAGAATATTAGTCAAATGAGGACATTGCAAGGAAGAGTTCAATCTATCAGAAGATTCCTATCACAGCTCGCTAACATATCACAACCTTTTACAAAAACATTACATAAAGGTGTGACCTTTGCATGGAATGAAGAACGTGATAACAACTTCAATCATGTCAAGAAGTATCTATCCAATCCTCCTATTTTGATGCCTCCTATTCATGGGAAGCCATTGATCTTATATGTCTCCGCTACAGATACATCACTGGGGGCATTGCTTGCACAACATGATGAGAACAAAAAGGAAAGAGCTATATACTATATCATTAGAACATTGGTTGCATATGAGAAGAACTATTCAATGATCGAGAAAGTTTGTCTAGCTGTGATCTTTGCATCATAGAAACTGAGACATTACATGTTAGCTCATACCACACATTTGGTAGCTAAAATTGATCCACTCAAGTACCTACTAAGTAAAGCTGCTCTTACAGGTAGATTAGCTAAATGGGTCATGCTCTTAAGTGAATTTGACATTGAATATGTGGAAATAAAAGCTATCAAAGGATAGGTTATTGTTGATCAATTAGCAGATGCACCTATGATTGATGATACACCAATGCAAATAGAATTTTCAGATTCCTCTATCATGACTCTTCTAGAGAATGGTAGTTATTCTTTGATGGCTCCTATACACATAATGGATTAGGAGTGGGCATATTGTTCATAACTCCTCAAGGATACTCAATACCAAAAGCATTCAGATTAAATTTTCCTTGCACAAACAATATTGTTGAATATGAAGCCCTTTTGAATGGTATGAAAATAGCAATCGAATGGAGAGTAACAGAGCTACACATTCATGGAGACTCTCAACTTGTCATCCATCAAGTCAACGATGTGTACCAAACTAAAGATGAAAAGTTCATTCCTTACAAGAGAATGGTAGATGATCTAAAGAAGTATTCCCTATCTATCACATTTGAGAAAATACCTAGAATAGAGAACAAGGCTGCCGATGCAATGGCAACACTATCTACTTTATTACAGCAACCTAAACATGAGCTACGCTACGAGTTCCTGGTGGAAGCACTATCTTATCCTGCATATGATTCCCTTGAAATCCACATGATCTGCACTATTATTGGTCATGATTCATCCAGATACAAAAACCTATTTTCCTATCTCCAAGACCAAATCATTCCCGATACCTTCAATCGCCATGAAAAGAGATACCTTATCTGTAATGCCTCCTGATATGTCATCATTGGTCATGATTTGTACAAATGAGGTCTAGATGGTACACTACTTAGATGTTTAGAACGAGAAGAGTCTCAACATGCATTAGAGGAAGTCCATGATGGTATTTGTGGGTCACACTCGAATGGTTTAACACTAGCTTGAAAACTTATTAGGGCTGGGTACTATTAGCCTAAGATGGAGAAAGAGGCTATCAAATTTGCTAAGAATTTTCAAAAGTGCCAAGTGCATGGCAACTTAATTCATGCTCCAGGGAGAGATCTAATTCCCTTTACTACACAATGGCCTTTTCACCAATGGGCATTTGATCTTATAGGAGCTATACATCCTCATTCTTCTAATGGACATACCCATATAATCACAGCTACAAATTATTTTACAAAATGGGTAGAAGCAGTCCCTTTGACACAAGCAACTAGAAAGCAAATATCTATGTTCATATTAAACTATATCATATGCAGATATGGGATACCTCATTCCATAATCATAGATAACGATGGACAATTCAAGAATAAAGACTTAGATGATCTATGTACCAAATTCAAGATCACACAACATTGGTCTTCTATCTATTATCCTCAAGGGAATGGACAAGCAGAGGCTTCTAACAAGAATCTATTGAAAATCTTGAATCGTACAATTAATAAAATAGGAAGAGACTGGCATCTCATGATCAATCCAGCTCTCTGAGCCTACAAAAAAAGTATCAGAACACCTACTGGGGCTACACCTTTTGCTTTAGTTTATGGGTTTGAAGCAGTACTACCTATTGAGGTTGAAATCCCATCATTAAGAATCAGAATGCATGGTCTAGTAACTAATGATGACTACAAAGTGTCTAGGTTGCAAGAACTTGAACTACTAGATGAGCATAGACAAGCAGCGTATGATCATCTTAGAGTGTATCAAAAAATAATGTCTCGAGGCTACAACAAGAAAGTCAGACACAGAGAATTTCAGGTTGGTGATCTAGTCTTGAGAGAGAATCCTAAAAATCAATCACATCAAGAATGCAAGGGGAAATTTGAACCCAACTGGCTAGGTCCCTTTGTTATCACTACTACTTTTAGCTCTGGTGCCTATGAACTCTCAATGACTGAAGGAGAACAGCTCTGAGAACCAATCAACATTCTCCATCTAAAGAAATTCTATGCCTAAGGCATTCAGTCTATGGTAAAATGTCCTGAAAAAATCTTTAAAATTGGAAAAAGTCCTGAAAAAATGAACATGTTGGTGAAAACCTGGCAATGGGTGCCTTGATGATTCAAAAAAAATAAAAAATATCAAAAGTACAAAAAAATTGAAAAATATGAAAAATACAAAAAAATGAGAAAAAAAGAAAAAGTGCCTTGGTGAAAACCTGGAAACAGGCACCTTGGTAGCAAAAATAGAATCTCTGTCAAGATGGTGAAAACCTGGCAAACGGGTGCCACTTGTTTCAAAATGCTCCATCTATCAGTGCAATCTTGGTCTTTCCCAACTTTTAGTCTTGCTTTAGTTTGTACATATCTCCCGATTTGTTTCTGCATTTTCGATTTTCAATAAGTCAGTTTGTACACCAATCAGCTCAAGCATCGGTATCCTATCAATGTTAACACTTGGGGGCAATCAATGTCATATCCTATGGTCTCCAATGTATCTTAGACGTATCATATCTAGTTAAAGTCCTTTGAAGCTTCATTTGAGTCAGTCAATCAGTCTTGTCTCCAGAAAGGATTTTGCATCTACAACAACACAATCAAACTTCAAACACAAACTGAAAACAATCTGTGCTTTACATGCTTTTATCTCCTTGTATGCTTATTGATTCACATTGAGATTTTTGCATATTATGTCCTTTTGAGCTCTTCGATGATGTCCTTTATAGGATTTAGAGAGTGATGATTGGGGGCATAATCTTTTCTTTGTTTTCTTCTTGTATGTGAAAATCTAACAACTTTGGAAATTCTGGATTGAAATGGTGTCCGACTGTAAGAGCCTCTATCTTGAATTGGATGGCCATGCGTACCTCGACCATTGATACCCAAAAAATTCAAGGAAGTTTGATCTCACTATTGTCTTTTTAAGTGAATTCTTTCTCCTACTGTGAAACACGATCTTACCTAAGGATGTGAATGATAAAGGGTCACTACGGGTAATTCACATTGGATTTAGAATGATCTCTTGACTATTTGATGTGTTTGAATGCAAGGCGTATTTAGGTCATCATGATGTTTATATTCTGATGCTTATACAAATTGCTATATCAAAATGGACATGATATTCAGGTCATCCTGGCATTTGTGCCTTGGTGCTTATATGTAATCCGACATTCCAAAAATAAAATCAATATTCATCTATCTATGGTTGATTGACTAGTGGATGTTGTATTGATTCGTACGCATACAAATCGATATTCATATGTCTATGGTTTCATAACTAGTGGGCATTGTATTGATTTATCCAGTTACCTAAAAATTCAATGATGAGAATGACCGACACATGATCAGTGACTAGGTCCTAGGTCTTAGGTTGCATTTTATTCTGCATGTCTCTTTGCATTTTGCATGTTTGCATGATCTCACAATGGTTGGCTAAACTTCAATTCTTAAATGATTCTTCAAATCGCATCTTCAAATCTAACAAGAGCTGCATCTCACACGAAGGTTCCTCCAATGAAACAACAAGTAGAATCCTTTTTTGAGATCAAAATCAAAATCTGCGATCATTCATATTATTAACTACTTGCATAATCAACCTTCTATCATCAAAGAAATCCAGAATTCAACTTAACTAATTATCTTATGTCAAACTATCAAAATTTCAACTTGGTTAACCATGGTCAACTCATGGTTTCACCTAGTCAAACTTGGTCTCTAGGACCTCTAAATGATGTAGAATGCATTCTCGAACGTGTATAACTACTTTTCAAATTAATTAACATGCGTCTAAACTACAACGCTGACTTTTCTTATCAGATTTCAATTTTATCCCGAAGGGGGCATGGTATTGCACATCATTCAAGTCTGTAATCTTTCCTCAGTAATCAAGACAACAACCATGTCTAGTTATTGATTCATCAAAAGTCCTCGTCGCTTGGGGCAAATCTTTCATTTCTTGGGGCATATCAGATTCATCGAGATCCATATCAATCTGGTATCCTAAACCTATCTTGTAAAATGTATTAGCTTTTTGTAACCATCAGTTCATTAGTGTTATTTTCTTGGTTCTTCATAACTGATGAGTTCAGGATGTGATACCAATATGATTCATACAAGGACATTCAGGTCTGGAATTAGTCACTCACTTCTTCGCAATCATAAGGTTCAGAATCAGGTGTTTTGACACCTTTTCGCAATCATCAGTTCATTACTGTTATAGTTAACATTATCTTTGGTCATTTAGGACCTATTATCTTCATATCAATTTCAATTAGTTTCTGTCTCATATCAATTTCAATTTTGAACATTAGTTTCAATATCATACACAGACTATCTTTGAACCACTGTGCTTCACACAGTAATTCAAAGAGGGGCAAAATGTAATACCCCAAAAATGGGCTATAGGCACATTAATCTCCTATATCAACACATCGAATGAAATCCACATCAAAGTCCTAACCAAAGGCACATCTGAACATTATCGAATCCTAATTGATTATCATAAATTCTGCATTAGGGAATATTCCTAGTAATATTCCTATTTATCCTAATTATCTTTAATTTAATGATTATTTGGCGATAAATCTTATTTATCCTAAAGTTTGATTAATTGAATATTCTGAATATTTAATTAATTAGATTTAATTCTGCCACTTAATTGTTTAATTGAAGTTAATTCTATTTATTCCTAAATTGTATTATTTAATTTTGACAATAAATCCAAAATCCTATGAATAATTGATTAAATTCTTATTTAATTAATTAAAGCAAGTTGTCAATTTTTAATAATATTGTTTTTGAATAAAAGTTTGAAAAATAATTGATTAATCCATAAATCAATTGTTTTATTTTTCAAAATCAATTAAGTTGGAAATAAATCATTTTATTATTAAATTAATTCATAAATAAAATATGCACAATCAAAAAAGCAGACAACTATCAATTACCAATTAAATCTAAACTCTATTTTGAGTTAAACTCTGCTTTTGCATGTTTTTGTGAGTTAATTATCCTTTATTTAAAAATAACTCAAAAATCAACCTGAGTTATTTGAGTGATTTATGGCTTTTTTTCATGCACCTCCAAAGCCCTAGATTTCTATAAATTAAGGCTACATCTCTTCATTATCAATCCATCCACGAATTGTACACTCACGCTGTCGAATTGGAGACTGAAGAATCGACCTTGAGAATTCGAGTTGTTGTGAGATTTTCATTGTTTTTGCATAGTATCCATATCATTTAGAATATTATTGTTAGATCATTTTAGCATATCAATTTTCATATTAGCATAGATTCATATCAAGTTTTCATTATCATAATTGCACAAAAAAACAAAAAAAGAAGAAGATTAATTGCATTCATTCCATATCTAGATTTTGCATTCAAATCTTTTGTTTAGGTTTCGTCAAGGTCACTAATCTCGGTATAATCTAAGAATACATACTCGCATCTACTAGAAGGTAGTAAATCGCCTGGTTAGTTTAGTTTTTCATTTATTGCACGATTTCAATTTCAACTAACCTCTAATGTTTTATTGAAGTGTTGTGTCTACAGATCAGGTACAAAATTCACATACACAAATGCGACTTATGAGACATTGGATGCCTCTTCACAATGGGTTCACAGTGCAGTTTGTGGTGTTTCTTTGCGACTTGGTTCTTGGTAGCCATTGAGATGAATCAATATGACTTGATCTTGGGTCAAGACTTATTGAGGTGAGCTGAAGTGATCATTGCTCCTTGAAGTGATTGATGTTTCTGATAGATAGTTGTCACTTTTAGTTTTGTCATCGATTATTCTTTGGTTTTTGTCGTAATTGTGATTAGTGTTCACTATTTTTTAAAAAGAAATATATATTTTTCGTACGTTGATTGAGATCTTAAATTATTGAGCTTCTCTTTGTTTCGATAATAGTTTAACATTCTCTACTTAACAGGGCCAACCGCGTGAAGGTGGAAGCTCATCTGGCCCCTCCTAGGATCCTCTTATGACCCTTTACGACACTTTAAGACCTCTAAGATGTGTATTCTTAGGGGTTGTAAAGGGTCGTTAGGGGTCCTGGGACACAACAGTTGAGAACCATAAATGTAGGCATCATGGTTACAATTGTTTGGAGACACAACATAATTGAATGCTATACCCAGATAATGCAACACAACCACTACTCCTGTAGTTTCAAGTTGACACTGCGGGATCCAAAAACCAAAGATAAGGAATCTATATATGGTTTTTGGATCCCACAGTGTTAACTTATAACTACAGGAGTAGTGGCTGTGTTGCATTTTCTGGGTATAGCATTCAATTATGTTGTGTCTCCAAACAATTGGGACCATGATGCCTACATTTATGTTTTTGAGATGTTGTGATACCTACATTTATGTTTTGTAGTTGTCATGTTTATTTGCGTGTTCTTTGTGTTTGGCTTCTCTCCCTTGCATCAAAAATAAGATTTTCCCACTCTGAATCGAGAATGTGCGTGCAACACAAGCAAAATATGCATGGATAGTAGGTGGAGCTGAGAAGACCCAACACATTTACATTTTTTTCTCCTTTGTTTCTTGTACACCATCTCTATTGGCAAGTTTCTTCATGGATGGCCTCCACTATCTTCCCCACTACAACTGTAACCACTATTCATTCTCCTGCGGTCATTACTATCTTCTCTATTGATCAGACCTCCACTGAAATTTCTCTGATGAAAAATTCCAAATTCAATATTTGGTATTCCTTCATCTCCCCTCAAATCCATCACTTATGTGTATGGCTTCTCTCCCTTGCATCGAAAATAAGATTTTTCCCACTCTGAATCGAGAATGTGCGTGCAACACAAGCAGAATATGGACAGATAGCAAGTGGAGTTGAAAAAACACAACATGTTTTCATTTTTTTAATAGGTCAAAATTACAATGTTCGCGATGGTCTATAACTTAAAATACGCAATTAAAGACCTCTATAAAAAATGCAACCCTGTTGTATTTTTCAACTCCACCTGATATCCTATGTATATGAATTGAGATTGCATATTGAACTAGGCATTTCCTTCTGCATTACCTGAAACCAAGAGACTATCACGGTTAACATCTAAATGGCACGTCTCATCATCACAACTAATCCACCTTAAACAGTTGATTAACCATTCTAGACAAGATGATGATTTAAGTATTGTGTTTTAGAAAAGAACCCATTGAACATTCCAATACTAATTTCTCCCAAAATATGAAATCCACTAAAATTTAGCGAAAACCCCTCCAACATTACAATAGTGTATAAAAGGAAACTCAGTGTCTAAACATGGAACTAAGCTCAAACACGTGTAAATAAACATCAATCATTATCAAATAAACATCAGTCATTATCAAATAAGTTGCATAAATGAGAATCATTTTTTTTTGGCTTTCTCTTTTTTTTCTGCTTCCTTATATTGTTGTAGAGGTGTATCCATGTCCAGAGCATCATTTCTTCTCGGTCATGCATGTGATTTTACTGTCCTTTGCAAAGGCGGGTCCTCTGCAATAACAAATAAAAGGCTTCAATTAAAATCATATTATCATAATTGGGGTTAATTTAAAATATATTCATTATTGTTACAAGCATTTCAATACATTAAAAAACATAAATGTGACGCTCTTTACCTTGTCCAACCACATCATCTTGCTCGTTGGCTTGAACCTCAACACGCTCATCGGGAACAATGTCCTCTACATCATCTGCAACTGCAATACAAAATGTTTTATTAATCCCAACACATTATAATTAAATTTTTATTACTACGCCAAATTCAATTTAACATGTTTGCTTGTATTAAATATTCATTAATCAAAATTCGAATAGAAAATGTATACCTTGAGTACTACAATTCACATTAGAATTGATGCCTCCATCGTGCTCGGCCGGTGAAGTATCAATATCGGCAGGCTGTATTCCAATGTAAATAATTAGTGTATTTATCGATAATATATACATATAAATACAAGACAAATACTGAGAAATGTTAATCATTCAATTTACTACATATAAATATATTCACTTTAAAGTTTTAAACAAATATATAATCAGTGTTTCCTTACTTAAAACAAATATATTCACTTTATGTTGGAACTTAACATCAAATACAGTAATTGGTAAAGTTTTCAACTTGAAATAAAAATCAATTGGCTTATTTACCTGATCAACAGATCCAGCAAAACAACCTTGTGCACTCATTGCTCGGTATTGTTCAGCCACGACTTTATAGCCTTGTTTGAAGCCTATTTTTTTGTCCTCTTCTGTAGTCGGTTTTTTGAACTCCAAGGCCTACATTTTTTATTTGTATCATGAATTTTTATTGTAGTGAATTTCATCAAAACTAAATTGATTGCAATTTAATTATAAATATTTGCATACGATTTTTCATTTACTAATACTTACAACTCGTGCAACAAGTTTTGAATATCCACCCAAGCCAAGCCTGTGTTGCCCGTGCTTTTTTTTTCTTGTTGTTGTTGCCTTTGTTGTCTCAGGCAACCTATGTGATGTTTGAAATATGTTAGATCACATAAGTACAAAGAGTAAATAGTACATAATTTCATTATTAACATTATCATGTGTAGTACCTCGCCCCTAGTCTGATTTTATAAATGTTGTAATTAATCTAGGATGATAGATTATTTGCTAGGAATTGGTTGATGCTTATGATGGTTATACTTACCCCATACTTGCATGTGTATGGTGTTCATGTATGCTTTTATATTTCTACTTGATGTGCTTGATGTGGTTGAGGGACAGAGTCGTAGTTGCTTGCGAGATCCACACGATCGGCTGATCCCCGCCATTGTCTGTTATATTTTTATATATATGTACATGCTTGTCTTTTATGCAAGTTCGTAGGTACCAGGCATCGACTTCCTTGAATTGTCAGGATGAGTGTGCCCTATTGCTAATCTCAATGGTAAAAGAGGGGAGATAATATTCAGTTCCAAATCCTAACCTAAGCCAATTATTGTCCTAAAGTAAGGGACAAGATTCTGTGTTTCCACCCTTTCTAAACTCGTCCAGTTGGCAAGAGTTTGCACCTATGTCCTGAGCATGAATGTGGGTCTTTAGGTCTTTTTGATTCTTTGTTTTGTGGCGTTTGATGTGATTTCTATTTTTAAATCATTCTATTTTTAGCTGTGGCATAGTATTTAAATGGTAATTAAATAAATATATTATTTGGTTTAATTATTATTTTATTATATAGTTGATGCATTAATTAATTGGAAATTAATTTTATGCTAATTTTGAGTGTGGTTGAAATATTTAATTAATGTGAATTAATTAAATATCTTCACTTATGTTTTATATAATTCATGTAATTAACCTTTGTTTAATTAGAATGTAATTATTAAATTAATGGTTATTTTGGCATGTGTGTATTATGTTAACTAAATGTTCTAATTATTAATTAATTGAATGCATTATGTTGTACATTCATAATTGCATGAAATTGAATTAATAATTCAAGTTGAAGTTCGGTTATGTGTTTTCAACTCAAGTCAAAGAGGAAAGGAGACTCCAGTTCAATTAAGACTGAACTGTGAACTAAAGTTCATCTTCATGCAAGCCCTTTTTGATGTTGAGTTTATATTTTTGCATGTGAAAGGATATTTCTTTAAGTATTAGGGGTTTTGGCCTTTATTGGGGTACACAAGTTTTGGAGGAGGAATTTTGGAGACAGATTTGGGAGAATTCTTCGAAAAGCTTGGATTATGTTTTCTTCGTTCTGGATATCATCGAATTTGTATAATTTTGATTTGAGGTAGGTTTTGATTTTATCATGGTTATTTAGTTTCGGATCTTTGTAGGAAAATATAGAAAGTGTCTTCCTCGTGTTTGCTAGTATTGATTGTTTGAGTAGTGTAGCGTTGTTATTATCGGTTGGATGTTAGAGAAAGAAAATTTGCATGCAATCCATTGTGTAAATTGAATCTATCTATTTGTTATTAAAAAACCTCATGTTTGTGAATTTGTTGTAGATCAGTTGGAAACCCAGATAGATTAGGGTTTTGATCTTGTTGAGGAGTTTATAGAGATATTTTGCATGTTAATGGAATATTTGCATTTATGGTATTTTGATATATATATATATATATATATATATATATATATATATATATATATATATATATATATATATATATATATATATATATATATATATATATATATATATATATATATATATATATATATATATATATATATATATATATATATATATATGTATGTATGTATGTATGTTTAACATCAGCTTGTTTTAGTATATATTAAATTAAAATAGAGTTAGTATAAAATTAAATGATTTGTTAAAGATATGTAAATATATCTTATAGGGGATATTTGTTTTTGTATTTATTAAAAAATATTGGAAGCTTAAAATGGAAATGTGTTTGAAAAAGAAATTTTATAGCGAATTTTTTATTAAAAAAAAAACCTTTTTGAAAAGGTTTTGGGCACCTTTTTACAGCCCACGGGTTTGCGTGCGTAGTACCTTGGTACTGACGCACGACAGTCCTCGAGGGGACTGCTGTGCGGCAGTACCAAAGGTACTGTTGCCAGCACAGGTGACAGGGCGGCTGCACAGGACAGGGGACAGGGTACCCGTGGGTACCCCCCCCCCCCCCCCCCCCCATAACTTTTCATTATTTTATTTTAAATGCAAAGTTTTATTATGTTAAGTTTTATTTTGTTATTAAATATATTTGTTATTTAATTTAGTTTTTGTATTTATTTTATTTTGTGAGTTATATTAATTTGTTAAGTATACTTTTTTTTAAAATTTGTTTAATTTAGTTTATTTATGAAATTAGTTAATTTAGATGTTGTTAAAATTAATTCTTTTGGTAAGCTTTGTTAACTTTACTTACCATTAGATTTTATTTCTCCTTTTTTTGAATTTAGTTATGTTAATATTTATATTATGTGTTCATATATTTATTGAAGGAAATTAGTGTAATCTAATTTCAACTTATTTTCTTTTTATAAATGCTTATAAAAGATTACTGATATTACTGATTATATTAAATTAGATTATTAATTTATTTTCTTAAATTGATTATTAATCTAATTAGATAAAGTATGTTTTAGGGATGTATTTGATAGATTTTATCTATAGACTTTTTATGCCCTTGATCTTTTTGACTTGTATTGAATTTTAGGGGTTGTAGTCATCTTTTGGGGGCTAAAATCCAGAGGTGGGTTTGGGTTATTTTTGTTATCTGTCTTGTATAGTTGTTGTGCTTATTTCTGATATGTCAGTGATCTTGTTTTGTTATGTATCTGGTTATGCATGTTATGGTTTTGCATGTTGAATCTGGTTGTAGAAGATTCAGGAGTCGTGTTAACTCAGAGACCTTTTTTGTTTATGTGAAATCCTAGGGTAGGTTATCTAAGTGTATATCAAGAAGTGGCTTGGGAATTGGTGCCGGGGCCCGGAAGTGGCTACCAGGAGATCTGATTACAAGTTGTTTTAATAAGTGATAACTAAATAAACACTGGGAATCTAAAATAAACCTAATATGATATTTTGTGCCTCACCCATGCTTGAGTTCCCGATTGAGTTTGACTAGGATGGGAGTTGAGATGATGCTTGCCGCCTTCATGGATTGGATATGGCATAGGTAGTACCTTGTCTACATGAGAGGTTACTATCACCACATAGAGTCACTAGGGTGCCGGGGTCCAAAGGGACTACTAGGATAACCTTAGAGTTGACTTATGTGATGACACTTCTTGTTTGCATCTTAGGTTTCCTACATTTTTTGTTTGCCTCTGGTAATGTTTTGTTAGACCTTGTTGTACTTTTGGTATCCTTGTGTTAGAAGCTTTCAGGACCTTCTTCCTTGGTTGTTGTTTGTTATTCGAGTGGGATCT
Organism: Chamaecyparis obtusa; assembly: GCA_027943335.1. Classification (NCBI taxonomy): domain Eukaryota; kingdom Viridiplantae; phylum Streptophyta; class Pinopsida; order Cupressales; family Cupressaceae; genus Chamaecyparis; species Chamaecyparis obtusa. Next base: position 770,222 of record BSBK01000295.1, read on the forward strand.
GATGTTATCTCCTCAGCACGGTGGGAGTGGACCATTTAGGTTCACGAGGTCAGGTGGTAGTGGTTCTTTTACCATTTGAGATTCTGACGCTTGTGCACCGAGGCTGGATGATCCATGTTGTAGATGTTCTTTCGTGATCTTCTTCTTCTTGTGATCTTGAATTGTTGTATCATTTATTTAGAGCTATCATGTTGTATCTCTTTTCAGTTATTGTATTCATACCCTACGACATGTGCAATGGATGCTTTCTATCATGGTTACCTTATGGTATCAATTGTATATATGTAATCATGCTTATGATGTTGTATTTATCATTCAGTTGTAACTTGGGATTTATATCTTTATCTTATATTAATTAAATAACTCTTTCATAATCTGCGTCAAGGAACCCTTGAGAGTTGTAACCTATGTTGGTTGTTTATGTTATGCTTTGCTTCCGCATTGAAAACTTTGATGTTATTGATTGTTAACTTTTAAAAAAAATATTCTGCAAACTTAGTCGCATGTTTTAGGTTAAGTTCTTTTGGGTTCCCTGGCGGGGCATTACATCACGTACCTTCTTTCCTCTGGTGATACTACTCGTCCACTATGTCTTGCACTTCTCTCAAGTGCATCCTTTTTTTTTTAATTGAGAATCATTTATTAAATACTTCTCTTCAGCTTAGAGCCAAGGTCTGAGGGGTATCCATTCCGCCAAAGTCACCCAGGGCACGATCCCGACCTCATCCCTTTTAAAGATGTCTTCTCGCTAGGCATGTGTCCAACGAGATTTGAACCCCGGTGGGCACAATGATAACCATTGAGCTTCATCGCTAGGCCAACCAACTATTGACCAAGCGCATCCTTTTTAAGATCCTCCCACTCATTAATAGGAATATAAGGAGGCCACTCATAATAAGGGTTGTGTTCTATTTGGCTCTTGTAGTTGTCCCTAATATACTTCAAAATAGTGCCCGCTTTGTCAAGGAGTCTAAGTCTATGAAAGACTTCAGGTCCAAAAAGTGTTGTCATAGAGTCAATGAGCTTATTCTTTAACCCTTTATCTTATGCTGACCACCTTTTAAGAAAAATAATTGTTAGATTCATAAATGAAGTGAAGCTACCTTTTAATATACTTGAAGAAAGGGATGAAACAAAATCTAATCTTGCAATGAAATCAAAATATGATACCATGTGCGTATGGTCGGCCCGAAAATGCACAAACATTCATCATTAAGTTTTTCATAAAATATATTATTCCTTGCAAGATAATTACGAGATTATTATAATTAGTTATTGCAAGGGACCACACAGGGGGTTAATGCATTACGTTATGAGTATTATATTGTATAGTAAAAGAAAGGACCAGTCTTTAAAGTACCTAGTGTATGTGCTTGAATGTGGGCCTCTAAATCAGGCACAACACAACATGGTCATTATTCACTTGATAGAATTCGGGAGAGAGTATGAAGAACTCAATCCAAATTCCATGGTGAGGCGACCTGTTGCCTCCTATGTGAATGGGGTGTTTGAATACTCTCAGAATGAGAGCCAACAGCCGGGAGACCAATTCAACAATGGAGGATTTGAAAGCAAATAAAGATGAGAAAGAATGCAATTAAGCTAAGATGAAGTGCAATTTAATCTAAGAATGAGGATGCAATTAATCTAAGAATGAGGATGCAATTAATCTAAGAGCTTGAAAATAAAGATGAGATGCAACTTAATCTAAGAACTTGAAACAAATATGATATTAAACTAAGAACAAATAAGCAAATTTAGTCTAAAATGTGATGCAAAGATTATACTAATAATGAGATATTAATCTAATAAATGCAATAAAAAGCTTTGAAAATAATGAGATATGAGACTAAAAAATGCTATAGTGTAGATGCTCTCAAAAATTGCTCTTTTTGAATGAGAAAAAGAGGCCAAATAAATAGAAGAGCCAAGAGGAGGAGGAAGAGTTTCTTGATTCGAAACTCCTGACCCTTCCTATCCCTTTTGGGACAAATAAGCATGAATTACTTTATTAAAAGAATGGAAAATGCCACATGAGGACCTTTCGAATATCTCAAATTATTAATTCAAGAAAAGGTGTCCATTCAAATAACAAGTAATTAATTAATTCCTTTTTGATGTGTATTAGCCAAACGGGGTGGTTTGATTTAATTTAATTTAAAGCACATAGGACTTTAGAATTAAATTAATTTATCATAGGGGTAATTTAGCCAATTAAGTCTAAGACTTTAGGACTTAATTTAGCGTTTGATTATTGTAATTTATGGTCTTTGCAATTGACATCAAGTCAAGTAAAGTCAAGCAGGAGAGAGAAAATTGCCTAGTGGACTAGGACTTTGGTGATGTAAAATCGAGATAATGCACCAAAATTGATGAAATTAAATAGGTGCCAATTTTGGGGTATTACACCTAGAAGCTGGGCTACTCTCAAGGGAAGTCCATCTTCATTACTCATGAGCAATTGATCACACTGTATTGTTCCTGTACATTTAACACAAGTACATCTAGGAATTGCGTCATCGCCTCCTACATAAAATGAATCCAATATTACAAAATGCCCCTTAAGAAAGAATATATAGTTCAAGTGAAATAAACACATGATAAATAAGAGAGAAAAATAAGAGTCTACTTACAAATAGTAGGTGTACTTGTCGACATTTCAGGTGGAACTACCTCTGTGGATCTGATCCTCGTATCAGGCGCCATACTCAACATAGGTTCAATAGCAAGTGCTGAACAAAAATATTGTTAGAGCATAAAAAAATATGGATAACCATGGACAAGATGGAGGATAAAACATCTGATGCACCATCCAAAGTATTTGCATCTAAGGTAATTCCCTTTAATCTATTTAGCATCCCCTGTAAAGAGAACACATATATATTTTAGTTAATGACATAAATAAAATAATATACTATAAAAATCATTATTGAACTTTTGTTATAATAAAAAACTACATTAATACTTACTCTATACTTCTGAACATGACCAATCAACATATTCGCTGCCCTCTGTATTTCAAGAGTGTGAGGTTGAATATTTGCCATTCGAGCTAACTCTTTTGATATTGCACGAAGGACCCTTTCCAGTGCAACCACAGGATCAACCTCTGATAAAAAATTAACATCGAATGGATCATGCTCATTCTGCGGCTCCTCATGGACTACTTGTTCCTTTCCCTTTCTCTGATTAGCACTCATTTGTGAGAACAATATTATTAGCCCTTTATTTAAAAGCAATCCAAAATAGTAGAACAACAAAATATATGCATTAACATAACAAAAATATGCATTAACATTTTTCTTGTATGTGCATTTGTACAACAACAATGAGTTTTACCTGTCGGGAAGAAGAAGTCCCATGAGAACTATCACCACTATGCATATCCTGTGGTTGTTGATCCATACTATAGCTTTTTATTTCAAAAAAAATCATTCAGACATGTTAAAATACGTGTTCTTATTCTAAGTTACGTTGAATAATAGACAATTATCAAACTATGTAGCACCTTGTCCATGATAGTGATGGGGTTTTTTGTATCTATGCGATTCAAATTGTAATCGATAAGCAACTCCTCGCCTCCACGTATTTATCACACATACAAATACACGATTTCCCTCGCATGCCTCAAATATGCAATTGGGTTGCTTCTTAGTTGACACAGGTTGTGTACTGTTTATAAAACCTGCAATATTCCCTGATGCTTTTAGTCTTCCGTCAACGTATATAGCTACTTTTTTACTTTGTTCACTAACTTTTTGTTGTATATAATTTGCTGCGAGTGCATACCTACACATACTTTTTTCATATTTAACAATCTGCATCCAACTACTGTAATCATAACAAGGTCCGACATACTCCATCAATTTGACAACTTTGTTGTAAGATACCTTTATGCCATCCATGGAAAATAGGCCCAAACCATGTAATGAAGATGGTGCTATGCGATATATCCTCTCTTTAACACAAAAATCAGTGTTTATTGGAGGAAGTTCATCGGGGACCCATTGTTTCTGTAGATGTTTGTACCTAAACGGTAGCTCAGAGTCACCTTTTCTCTCAACATCATAAGAACATGGGCCCCCTTGAGCAAGGAAAATTTTTATGCGTTTATTGAATTTCTTTCTGATCTTTTGACCTCAAGTCGATCTCATTGAATTACACGTACTAAATGTCTCACTTTCTTCCATTCCTAGATTTTCCTCGCTCAAGGAAGACAATTCTGACAAATACCTTTTCGCTAGTACCTGCACCTCATGCACTTGTACCTGACAATCCATGAGACTGTGGGGGATACTTGACATAAGATAATAGTTATATAATCAGCCAAACATAGTTCACTCCATAGTTTTCATTATATCTTGTGAAGGACATTATTCATTGTTAAAATTATCTATTTATCCAACGATATTTTGAATATCTCAACATTGCATATAACTAAACATCTCAGCATTACATGGGACACCACTATTGTTGCATTTCGTCAAACAGTTCCCGTGCCTTGCCACTAGTGTTTTTATTACATCTTATGAAGGACTTTATACATTGTTAAAATTATCTATTTATACTTTCAGAATTAGCTCACTCCATTGTAGGGAACAAAGAGAATCCCCTGTGATTTAACATCATTGAGATGCCTCCTTTCATTAGCTTCATGTCACCTTCTCATAACTTCTCATTGTTTACACCCTAAAATGGTTGCCTAGACTTTGGGTCCCATTTATTAAATTATCAAATTCCTGAATCAATACTTTGCAAAATTTTGCAAAATTCAAATCAATTCCTTTGATCAATCCTAATTAGTTCAATCATTTCAATATTTCCTAAGGTTTGATCAATTTATTTAATTAAAAGAAATATTCTCTCTTAAATAAATAAAATAGCCTTATTTAATTGAAAGAAATATCTTTTAAATAAAATAATTTTATTTAATTAAAATCTCTTTTAATTAAATGATTTTATCTTGTTTAAATAATATCTCCCTTTTTAAATATATAATGTTATCTTATTTAATTAAAAGAGAATCATTCTTTTAAATAAATAAATAAATAATCCTCTTAAAGCTCTTTTGTGATGAAAAAGGGAAACAAATAATTAAAAATAAAGAAAATTCCTTTTCTCTCTACACTTTCTAAAAAAAAAGCTTTATTTCCTCTTTTTCGATTTATCCCACATTGCTCCTGGAGATGCATTCTCTTCCACATTTTCTTATATAAGGAGCCCCCTCTTTCTCATTTTAGATCCCAAATTTTCATACTGTTGTTATGCTGCAGGTTTTCTTGGCGATATTTGGAGTTTTGAAGATTATTACATTCTATCTTTCATATTTACATTAGCTTAATCTTCATAGCATCTTAGCTTAGTTTCCTTCATTGTTTTAGCTTAATCTTCACATAGTTAATTAGTAAAGGAGAGTAAAACTTGCATTTCAATAGCATAGTTTATTCCTTTGCATTGTTATCATCTAGATTAGTTTCATTTAACATACAATAACTTGATGATCAATGGAGATTAGCACTCTTGCTTCTCATCCTTGAATCTCTCATTTCTTGGTGTACTTGCATGGGTTTAACAAGGTCAATCTGAAGGCCTCATATACAACCCCTGCACTCCAGGAATAGAGAGTTGTGAATCGCTATTTGAAACCTCACTGTTGAGTGTTCTTGGATGTAATGATTCACAGAAGTGTGACTACTTTCTAGCACACACTCATAGCTTCCTATGTGTTTCATCCTTCATTTATACACTTACTTCCTAAGGGGTATTCTTGAGTTCAAACACATTGAGCTACTACAACTGAATTATAAATCATGAATTCACTATAAAATTAATTCACTATAAAATTAATTCACTATAAATCAAGGGGCATTATAAATCATGAATTCGCTATAAAATTAATGTATTGCTCTAGATTTCATATGGAAATTTTGTCAAATGGTTGGCATGTATGTTTATTCAAATGGAGTTATATCATTTGGAATGGATATATGATCAGTTGATATCGAATTCTATGTCAAGATTTACAACATTAAATTGATCATAGTTAGAAGACTTAGACACAAGAAGAATACGAGTATCGCCAATTTTCAGAAGAATATGAATGAATTCAAACATACATAAGTGGATGAACATAAATAATGAAGGTACTTGATATTGCCTGAAGTAATGAAGTGTTGACCCTGGGTTCAATCTAGTATGCTCATGTATGATCCAGAAAATGCAAGGAAAAAAAGGATGGGGTTAGATCCAAAGGATCTAAGCAATGCCTGACACCCTATTATTGATCCTCATCTACAATTATGCATGTGCATAGTTAAGCCATACACTTCTAAAAGGAACTATGCTACAGAACATGTGCACTCAGGAACATGTGTAGTGTATAGGCATTGGAATCCAAATGAAGCCCTACATTTATGTCTCTATGAACACCTAGTGAATCAATGTTGTGGTTGCATTTATGTCTCTATGAACACCTGGTGAATCACTGTTGTGACTGCATCATCCAAATAGTGCAGCAATAACACCAGATGTTGTTGTTCCATTTGGTGTTGCTATGGCATCATTTCCAAATGATGCATCCACAATAGTAACCCACCATGCCCATCAACACAAGGCATACATGATCAAGCATAAGCAATGGAGGGGGCATTATCAAGGTCAAATCAGAGGTCAAATTTCATTCCTTGAAATTTTATATTTGTACAGTTATAAAATTTCATGCCTTGAAATTTCATAACATAGTTCCTTACCATTTGATCTTCATATTGCAGCCATGACTTAAGGTAGGCATTCAAGCTTTGTCTTCTCATTAACTCAATTTCATTTTGATGGCATTTGTTGATTTAATTGCGACACTAGCTTGGTTATAAACAAAAAAGAAAAGAAAAAGAAAGTGTCATTTGTAATTTTTGTGAATTCGAAGAGCTATCGTGAAAACGACATTGTAACTTTTGCATGGTGCGAAGAGGGAATTTGAGTTTGGCTCGCGGGCTGCAAGCTAGGGCATCATGCATTGTTTATGAGCTCACTATTTGAGCACCTCATGTCCCTATTTGATTGGTCGGTGCTCTGTTTGTTATATTGAGTTTACATCATATATTTAATCTTAATAAATATCTTATAAAACAACATAAAACTAACCCGAAATACTTTGTCTTAATAAAATCTTAATAAAACAATATATTTAGTCTTAATAAAATCTTATAAAACAACATCTATTGTGTGAAGTGTTTGATCTCTCTTTATTTGTTTTGCTGTTGATATTCACTATGTGGTACTCCCCGCTTATGATCATTTCATGAGAAAATGTCTTGATGGCTCGTGGGCTGCAAGCTAGGGCATCATACATTGTTCATGAGCTCACTATTTAATACTGGCATTGTTTACATATTTTCATTTGGAATGCTTGATGACCTGTGAGCTTTGAGAGCTAGGGCATTGTTTCTATTATCTTCAAGGCATTGTGTGAAGTGTTTGATCTATCTTTATTTGTTTTGCTATTGATATTCACAATGTGGTACTCCCCGTTTATGATCATTTCATGAGGAAATGTCTTGATGGTTCGCGGGCTGCAAGCTAGGGCATCATGCATTGTTTATGAGCTCATTGTTTGAGCACCGACCAATCAAATAAGGACATGAGGTGCTCAAACAGTGAGCTCATAATGACATAAACAATGCATGATGCCCTAGCAAAACAACAAAACAAATAAAGAGAGATCAAACACTTCACACAATATATGTTGTTCTATAAGATTTTATTAAGACTAAATATATTGTTTTATTAAGATTTTATTAAGACAAAGTATTTTGGGTTAGTTTTATGTTTTTTTATAAGATTTTATTAAGACTAAATATATGATCATACATTAATACACTTACTATTTTGAATTTGAGCTCAGACATCATGCAATGTTATTACTGTCATTGCATGCTTGCTGCTGTTGTGCACCATATATTGTTTTATACACTGTTTATTTCATTGAGACCATGAGCTTGGCATTTGTAATGTATTTTTTGTTATTGGATCAATGCTACCATGTAATTTGTAATTTGTGAATTCGAAGAGTTGCCATGAAGATGACACTGCATTTCTGCGTGGCGCGAAGAGGGCATCCAAGTTTGGCGTGCGCAAAGAGGCCGACACCATTTGGGAAGAGAGCACTGACACTTGAGGTAGGCATTCAAGCTTTGTCTTCTCATTAACTCAATTTCAGTGGCATTGTTTATTTGATAGCATTGTTAACAGTGGCATTGTTTACATCGTAATTAGCATTTGGAATGCTCGATGACCCGCGAGCTTTGAGAGCTAGGGCATCATTGCTATTACCTTCAAGGCATTGTGTGAAGTGTTTGATCTCTCTTTATTTGTTTTGCTATTGATATTCACTATGCGGTACTCCCTGTTTGTGATCATTTCATGAAGAAATGTCTTGATGGCTTGCGGGTTGCAAGCTAGGGCATCATACATTATTTATGAGCTCACTATTTAATACTTGCATTGTTTACATCTTATCATTTGGAATGCTTGATGACCCGTGAGCTTTGAGAGCTAGGGCATCGCTTCTATTACCTTCAAGACATTGTGTGAAGTGTTTGATCTCTCTTTATTTGTTTTGCTATTCATATTCACTATGTGGTACTCCCCGCTTATGATCATTTCATGAGGAAATATCTTGATGGCTCGTAGGCTGCAAGCTAGGGCATCATACATTGTTCATGAGCTCACTGTTTAATACTAGCATTGTTTACATCTTTTCATTTGGAATGCTTGATGACCCGCGATCTTTGAGAGTTAGGGCATCATTGCTATTACCTTCAAGGCATTGTGTGAAGTGTTTGATCTCTCTTTATTTGTTTAGCTATTGATATTCACTATGTGGTACTCCCCATTTATGATCATTTCATGAGGAAATGTCTTGATGGCTCGCGGGCTGCAAGATAGGGCATCATACATTGTTCACGAGCTCACTGTTTAATACTGGCATTATTCATGAGCTCATTGTTTAATATCTAGCATCATGAAAACATACATTAATACACTTACTATTTTGAATTTGAGCTCAGGCACCATGCAATGTTATTGTTGTCATTGCATGCTTGCTGCTGTTGTGCACCATATATTGTTTTATACATTGTTTATTTCATTGAGACCGTGAGCTTGGCATTTGTAATGTATTTTCTATTATTGGATCAATGATACCATGTTGTTGAGGCTGTAGATGCATTGAATCACTACTAGCATTCTATTTTGATAGCAACAATATAACAAACAGAGCACCGACTAATCAAATAGGGACATAGAATGTGGGTAGATGCATTGAATCACCACTTCCATTCTATTTTGACGAAGATGAACTATGTTATAAAATTTCAAGGCATGAAATTTTATAACCGTACATATATTTTATGAGTATAACTGTACAATAGAAGAGCACCACATGCCTTGATTGTTATTGGTCTATGAAAGGTTTTGGTTTGCCTTTCCCAATTGAGATGTCATGCTAAGATTCAAAAGGACTACAGTACTGGTGAGGGCACCTAGGTAGGGCTGTTTGGTACCTAGTGTTCCTAAATTTTGGCTTGTAGTGGCCTTAGCCAAGCCACTAGGTTAGGGAGAAGCCTATTTGGTCTCTCTAGATGTGCTAGCTAGTGTTTGTTCTTCTTTATTATTTTGAGTCCTTGGTGTATCTTTTGGAGCCTGGTTGCAGCAGTCTTAGCCAACTTTGCTAGGTTGCCTGTCATAGGATAGTGTTCTAAAGTTGAACAAATGGCCTCTTTAATGTTTTAGAGGTTTGAAAATGGCCTTTATGACCCTTACTTAATCAAGGATTGAGTGCTTTTGAGGTGTGTAGAGGTGGTTTGTCTATCCACCAAAAGTTGCTTGACAACTTTGAAAGTTGTCATGACAGTTTTTCTTGCAAAAGCATGTAACCGGCTCAAGAGATAGCTACCCTGATCCATGGGCCCTAACACTGAGGAGGGAGCTATTTAAGATTTGAAAACCATAACTTGAGGTGTAGGGAAGAGTGCAATATGGAGAGCAAACTTTTGGTTGCAGTTAGACTGTGTAACTAGTTTTCCTTTGACAAAGATATACATTTTTGTGTTGACAGAGATAAGAAATGGATTGAATATCTGATTGTAATATTTGCATGTGATGATTTTTAATGTTTTTGAATTCCTAGGATAGTTATTTAGCATTTCATTTTAGTTTTGAGTTAGTCTTCATAGTTTTCTTTATTTTGGCCTGTCTCGGGTTACTACTGACAGAGCTTTGAATAATGGAGTGCTAGAGTACTCTCCCACCATACAATCTATATGGATCTATGGGATTTGTATCTAGACTCCCTATAATATATGTTGTGCAAAGGAGGGGCCCTAGAAAGTTCAGGATGTATCAATAAACTGATGCCCTAGGCAAGCTATCAGTGTTTGGTTAGGGGTCATTGTGCTGTTGCAGAGTAGATGGAGTGATTGAGGGCGCTCAAAGCCTGGTACAAATGATGTGGAGGGGAGGTTAGATGCATGATCAAGCATCTCCAATGTAGAGAGAGCTTGGGGGATTGTGGATACATGGGAAAATACTAAACCCTCATTGTTACAGATAGTGAGTTACCAAACTCTCTTTTATAGCCCCATTTTCAGCAGGCCCTGTATGGACAGTATGGGAAAAGGAGACTGACAGAATCTTAAATCCCTCCCAAAAGGGTATTCAAATCCATAATTAGTTGGATGCTTTTCTTAGAGAAGTTTGGAGTTATTAGTAGAAAAAGGTCAATTAGGCCTACTAAACCTAGTAGCCTTTTTAGGCCAGACATCGAACAAAACTTTTTAGAAGGGATAGAGAGGTTCCTAGAATAGTGAAATTTATCATATTCTTGGTGTCATAGACTGAATGGAGAAAGGAGGAGTTTGAAACTTCTTAGAAGGGGACTAGGATAGCACCCTTAAGGCTAGGAGATTATCCTCTTTGATTCTAGGAGGGCCTAGGACAAAGTTATAGCAAGGTCTATGTAACATCAAGTACCCTAGTTTGCATTATTAGATGATCTTGTTAAATTTGTGTTCATTTCATACAAAGACACATGTAAAGGAAAAACAAAATTGCATCTAAAGATTACATGTATATATATGAAAAATAACTTGTATATACTATACAAGGAAAATAACTTTCAAAAGAAAATGCAAGAGTACAAGCATACATAAGAGGATGAACATAAATAATAAGGGTGCCAGACATTGCTTGAAGTGATGAATTTTTGACCCTGGTATGAATCTAGTGTGCCCCTGTGTGATCCAAAACCTGCAAAGAAAAGAGAGATGGGGGTTAGATAAAAAATATCTAAGCAATGAATGGCATCCTATTGTACAGTTTCACAATAGATGAAGATAATCACACCATTTTTTCTCCTTCAAAGATAATATATCTATTCTAAAGATTATCTATTCCATCATGAAATACACTCTAATTGTCAACCTAGGGACGTAGGACTTGAAATGGGCCAGCACAGTTTGTGCACGAAGTTCCTTTAGGAGTCATAACACCTATGCTGCAGGAAAGTAAAAATGCATTTGAAGAATCTATGTTGCTACTACAGAACAGTAAACACACCTTGGCTAACAACAAATAATTGCAGGAAGCTTCAAGAATGAATTTTAACTAATTAAAAACTCAGAACATCCACTATGATCATTTTCTACAAGTGCTGCAGGAACTTCACAGTAACAATGCTGCAGGACTAATACAGTAAATCTATCTGAAAATAGGAAACTGCAGGAAATGAATCTATTCTACCTAAATCTATTCCACCTCCCAAGTGGGCTCCCTTGGTTGGTTTCAGTTAACTAAGAACACAACAAATGCTTCAAAATCCTTCTTCCATTAAAATCCTTCTTTGATTACATAGAAACTAAACAATCCATGAAGAACAGGAAAGTAACTTCTGAGTGTAAATCAACACTATCTATTTTCTCATTAGCTTTTTAGGATAATCCAAGATCCAATAAATATAGGATTGGATTCTTATTAAAAACATTCATAAAAGTCTTAAGCAAACATCGCCAGAAAAGAAGGTGGAAGAACAACCATGACATAACACATTTACTGCCAAGCAACAGAATAATAACTTGGAAGAAATATAGCAAGTTGTATCCCTTGTATTCCTTGGAACTCCTTTGCAGGTGCGGTTTATTCAATGGAACTAAACTGCACTTTCTTTGCCATGATCGGTCTTCATTGTCTTCCTCCTTGAATGCAGTGATCACCACTCCTTGCATCGCTCCTCATTTTCCTGAAAAGTTAGCAACATTCGGAATATACATGCAAGATAACATTCCTACTTTTACTCAAATATTAGAGCATAGCTTAAAACAATTATATGAAATACTACATTCTATATATAATATTAAGCAAAACATGTCATACACACTACCCATAGGTTTAGTAGGTTCTAGCTGTTTCTAGCATAAGTTCACAAGATAATTACAACAAGTGTTCATGAATGTTTTATCGAAGCACAAAGAGTGTGTCCACATTATAAAAACTTATATTAAAATCAAGACATTAATATGCCTCATCACCTATTACTGATCCTCATCTACAATTATGCATGTGCATAGTCAAGCCATACACTTCTAAAAGAAAAACCATGCTACAAGACGTGCACTTAAAAGAATGTTGCAGAGAGTAAATTGCTCCATTTATGTTTGCATGAACACTTGGTGAGTCACTATTGTGATTTAAAGTAAATATCATAACATCACAACATGGTTGGCAGCCCCAAGGAGGTCCCATTGCATGCAGTGAGTAAGCTACATCAAAACAAAGAGGTACACAAATCTGCATCATCTATACTGATGTCCCTATTTGATTGGACGGTGCTCTGTTTGTTATATTGCTGCTATCAAAATAGAATGGTAGTGGTGATTCAATGCATCTATAGCCTCAACAACATGGCGACATCGATCCAATAATAGAAAATACATTACAAATGCCAAGCTCACAATCTCAATGAAATAAACAATGTATAAAACAATAATTGGTGCACAACAGCAGCAAGCATGCAATGACAACAATAACATTGCATGATGCCTAAGCTCAAATTAAAAATAGTAAGTGTATTAATGCATGATCTAATAGCAGCAGTCTCATTGATCATTACTGTTCAATCCTCCATCATTATAGAAGAGATAACTACCTACAACTATATTTCATAATTCCTCCTTTGAACTATATATATATCAAGTATAATTATGAGTTTACATCATATATTTAGTCTTAATAAAATCTTATAAAACAACATAAAACTAACCCAAAATACTTTGTCTTAATAAAATCTTAATAAAACAATATATTTAGTCTTAATAAAATCTTATAGAACAACATATATTGTGTGAAGTGTTTGATCTCTCTTTATTTGTTTTGCTAGGGCATCATGCATTGTTTATGTCATTATGAGCTCACTATTTGAGCACCTCATGTCCCTATTTGATTGGCTGGTGCTCAAACAATGAGCTCATAAACAATGCATGATGCCCTAGCTTGCAGCCCGCGAACCATCAAGACATTTCCTCATGAAATGATCATAAACAGGGAGTACCACATAGTGAATATCAATAAAAAAACAAATAAAGAGAGATCAAACACTTCACACAATGCCTTGAAGGTAATAGCAACAATGCCGTAGCTCTCAAAGCTCATGGGTCATCAAGCATTCCAAATGAAAAGATGTAAATAATGTCAGTATTAAACAATGAGCTTGTGAACAATGTATGATGCCCTAGCTTGCAGCCCGCAAGCCATCAAGACATTTCCTCATGAAATGATCATAAATGGGGAGTACCACATAGCTAGTGAATATCAACAGAAAAATAAATAAAGAGAGATCAAACACTTGATACAATATATGTTGTTTTATAAGATTTTATTGAGATTAAATATATTGTTTTATTAAGATTTTATTAAGACAAAGTATTTTGGGTTAGTTTTATGTTGTTTTATAAGATATTTATTAAGACTAAATATATGATGTAAACTCAATATAAAAAACAGAGCACCGACCAATCAAATAGGGACATGAGTTGCTCAAACAGTGAGCTCATAAACAATGTATGATGCCCTAGCTTGCAGCCCGCGAGCCATCAAGATATTTTCTCATGAAATGATCATAAACAGGGAGTACCACATAGTGAATATCAATAGCAAAACAAATAAAGAGAGATCAAACACTTCACACAAACACTTCACACTTCACATAAGCCATACACTTCTAAAATGAACTATGCTACAGAACATGGGTGTGTGTTAATGTGATTCAAAAGCTATAATGGAAGATTGTTTTATTATTGAGATAAGGATATCTTAATTCTACAAGAATAAATGTTTTGAGAAATATTTGAATTTAATTTTGACAATAACATGAGGAGTGGATATATTTCAAGCTTCAGTGAGACTTCATACCACACACTGTTCGTAGATTACGTTCAATGCTTTATTTACGCTTGTATTGGTGGGAAAACTCTTGAAAACACGCAAAAGAGATTTCATTCAACCATGTTGTTCACATGACACATGTAGTTTACCTCCAGTCTAAATTAGTGTTGCATATAAATCTGTGAACGATGCATGGTATGAAACTTTGCTCAAGCATGAAAATGATAAGCATTATGATGTTGAGGTATGGTGTGGTAAGCACAAGTATAGTTTCTCATAATCTGCTATTGGTATAGTTTTTTTTTTTTTCAATAGTTGCAGAATCCAGCTTCTCCTATACTTACACGTATGTATACATTTTGGGCTTGGTTTTAATGTCATGTAAATTTGAGTGAAATGGTAATAATATTTAAGAGCAACAAGTATGGCATTTTAAACAAGTATGCATATACATTATATAACAAGAGTGATATATTTTAATGGAAACACTTAATGAGAAATATGCCTATATAACATGAGGAGTGATATGTTTTAATGGTAGTAGACATAGAAATTGCAGTGAAACTCTATAATTTATTATTGTAAGTGGACATAGAAATTTCATTGAAACTCTATAATTTATTATGGCTCAGTGTTGTATATCCACAGTCAATGTCTATTTAAACTTTAGGATGATACTTATATGATGGCTTAAGTAAATTGTTCTTACCTTGAGACTAGTACACCATGGGATTAGAGGATGGTTGTTATAATAGCAACTGTGTGTCTATGGGATACTTTTATATTTTGTATTAAATGATGATAGATACATATGAGTTTCTTCCTTTTGCAACAATTTATATTCTGATACTTATATCTTGAATTGTCAAATGACCAATGAGTGATAATTTCAAAAGTGTATCATAATTAAAGGCATGTGAATTCATATTGTACTTAGTCTGAATGCCACTGTGTAATGTTTTTACTTATGATATTAATCTTAATACATCCCTATGAAGATATCCCTATTTTATTATTGATGTCCCTATTTACATCTTTTCATCAAATGACCGAAAAACATCAAGAATGGTCCTATATGGTCACTAATAGCCAACTTTAAGAAGAATATGAATGAATGCAAACATACATAAGTGGATGAACATAAATAATGAAGGTACCAGACATTGCCTGAAGTAAGAAGTGTTGACTCGGGGTTCAATCCAGTATGCTCTCTTATGATCCAAAACCTGCAAGGAAGGAAAAGATGGGGTTAGATCCAAAGGATCTAAGCAATGCCTGACACCATATTACTGATCCTCATCTACAATTATGCATGTGCATAGCCAAGCCATACATAGACTCAAAAACATGGTAGCATTGATCCAATAATAGAAAATACATTACAAATGCCAAGCTCACGGTCTCAATAAAATAAACAGTGTATAAAAAAATATATGGTGCACAACAGCAACAAACATGCAATGACAACAATAAAATTGCATAATGCCCGAGCTCAAATTCAAAATAGTAAGTGTATTAATGTATGTTTGCATGATGCCAGATATTAAACAATGAGCTCATGAACAATGCTAGTATTAAACAGTGAGTTCATGAACAATGTATGATGCCCTAGCTTGCAGCCCACGAGCCATCAAGACATTTCCTCATGAAATGATCATAAACGGGGAGTACAACATAGTGAATATCAACAAAAAAACAAATAAAGAGAGATCAAACACTTCACACAATGCCTTGAAGGTAATAGAAATGATGCCCTAGCTCTCAAAGCTCGCAGGTCATCAAGCATTCCAAATGAAAAGATGTAAACAATGCCAGTATTAAATAATGAGCTCATGAATAATGTATGATGCCCTAGCTTGCAACCCATGAGCCATCAAGACATTTTCTCATGAAATGATCATAAGCATGGAGTACCACATAGTGAATATCAACAAAAAAACAAATAAAGATAGATCAAACACTTCACACAATGCCTTGAAGGTAATAGAAGTGATGCCCTAGCTCTCAAAGATCACGGGTCATCAGGCATTCCAAATGATAAGATGTAAACAATGCAAGTATTAAATAGTGAGCTCATAAACAATGTATGATGCCCTAGCTCACAGCCCATGAGCCATCAAGACATTTCCTCATGAAATGATCACAAACAGAGAGTACCACATAGTGAATATCAACTGAAAAAAAATAAAGAGAGATCAAACACTTCACACAATGCCTTGAAGGTAATAGCAACGATTCCCTAGCTCTCAAAGCTTGCGGGTCATCAAGCATTCCAAATGCTAATTACAATGTAAACAATGCCACTATTAACAATGCTATCAAATAAACAATGCCACTGAAATTGAGTTAATGAGAAGACAAAGCTCGAATGCCTACCTCAAGTGCCAGTGCTCTCTTCCCAAATGGTGCCGAGCTCTTCGTGCACGCCAAACTCAGATGCCCTCTTTGCACCACATAGAAATGTAGTGTCATCTTTGTGACAGCTCTTTGAATTCACAAATTACAAATGACACTTCCTTTTTCTTTTCTTTTTTATTGATAACCAAATGGGTGTCGCAATTACAACAATAGCGTCGCTATTATGACACCGTCGGGGGAACTTGCAAAAAAAAACACAAAAAACATACACAAATTGTAGTGGCGTCGCAAATTGGTGTCAAAATTCAACCCCAAATGTTGTAGTGCTAGCATTCAAGTCCTCAAGCATTCAAGCATTCATCGAGGAGATCCATTGTTAGCCATTGAAGGATTCACTCTCTTTGGAGCCCCCTTGAAGATCTCTCCATCCACATTCATCCAAGCCTCTTCCTATGCAAAGATCCATCCAAGATTGGGGTTTAAGATTTAATGCCATTGATTTGAGACATCCTACATAATTCTACATTCATTTGGAGCATCCCTACTTGTGGATTCAAGGATTCGAATCCTCCACAAGGACTTCAACATAAGCAAGGTGAATAGTTCCATTTAATTTGTTTATATATTATAATTTCAATTCAATTTCAAGGTTAATTCCTAAATTGGGGTTTGACCAAGGCAAACCCCCCATCCAAACAACAAAAACCCTCTTTTTCTTGTAGGTACAGGTACAAGACTACAAATTAGAGCTTGGATCTGGATACCCTTTTCGGTGAACTTCCGAGATCTGCGAACAAATTTTCCATCGGAGCTGGTTTGGGTCAAGAGCTTCAGTAGGGGGTAGGATCCTACCTCGAGGTAAGACCTTGCCCTGCTATCTAGGTCAAGGACTACCTGCTTCCCGAAAGACAAATTTTTTTTGGGTTTTCTCCGTCTCAGCATTTCCAGTTCGAAACAGGTTGCAGAATTGCCCGAAACTATGCACAGACATCATAAATCAACATTTTCCAAATTTGCCCTATTTTGAGGTTAGTATTTTCCTTCTATATATTTTAGATTTCAAGCATATAGTTTCTATAGTAGATTATAGAATTTTCTCCTTTCTTCATATTCTCCATTGTTTGATTCTTTTGTGCATTGATCACTTCTTTGTGATTAATCCATTTGGATCTTTCCTTTTGGGAATTTGGATTGAGGATAGGTCCTATATTCTACCCCTATATCATACATCTTACTCCTATTCAAATTCAAACCCTATTCATTTTGGTGAACTACTATTTCCTATCATTCATTTTGGTGAACCCGACATACTTACTCTCCTTTCTTTTGTGGAATTAGATGCCCTATTGTGTTTTGTGGTGTTAGATTTCCTTTTATATTATCTTGTTGATTTTAGATTTTCCCTTTGTGTTAAATATTGCATGGTAATTAGATTTCAAAAATACAAAAAAATTGCAAAATTTCTTTCAAAATACAAAAATATTCATGCTTTATGTTTTCTTAGTTTAGTTCATTTGCATTGAACTGGTTTATGAGCTTTACTACTTCTAGTCCTACTTATAATATTTTGGTTAGACAAAGTCATAGAATCATGGGTGCCTTTGATCCTAAATCTTCCTCTTCTTTCCTTAGGATCCTGGATGATAATTTGATTCTTCATAATTCCAATCCTATTATGGAGCAAAACTCTTCTCACTCATCTCATGATGAGGATGATGCTTTAAGAGTTCCTCCTGAACAAGTCCAAAAGCTTTCAATTGAACTTGATAAAATGGGTAATTGGCTTATTCAAGAAAACCATAATCAAGATTCTATTTAAGCTATAGAGGCTCTTAAGAAAGTTCTTCGTGATAGTGATCAAGGTGTTAACCTCTTGCGTGGTATTACTCACCTCGTGCATTCAAATGTTAAACCTTTAGCTCAAGAAGCTCAAGATTTAGGGTTGATTCCTCCTGTCACTAGTATAGAACCTTCTTCTAATCCTTTACCAAATGTTCCTACCTATACTCCTTCTTTGGTGACTGCAGCGGTTCCCTTTGTTCCTATGAGTGTTCCCTCTCTGTCTCTTCCTACATCACAACCTTCTTATCATAATGTTCCTTTTAGTTATTCCAATCCGCTTCCAACTGTAGTTCCAAGTGTTCCTCCAGTTGTGTCTTCCATTCTTGTAGCTTCTTACACTTTACCTAGTGTTTCTAATGTTGCTATTCCTCCTATTTCCTCTAATGATTCAACAATCATCAGTTTGGCTCAAACTATGTCATCCTTACAACAACAAATTGCTTCTTTAACTCAAAACAAGTTTAGTGTTCCTACATGTGACATGGGAAGTCCTTTGTCCCAAGACATTATTCGTACTCTTGTTCCTCAACAAGTTGATATGCCTCATCTTGAGAATTATAATGGAAAAGGAGAGCCCGTTCATCATGTTAAAACATTTCAAATCCTTTGTAGTGATTATGCTCATGACTATAGGATTTTAGCCAAACTATTTGCTATAACTTTTTGTGACAAGGCCTTACAATGGTATTGTTCCTTGCCTCCTTATTCTATTGATTCATTTCCACAACTTTCCAATGCTTTTATTCAAAAATTTCAAAACAACATTGGCCCCCAAGTGTCTTTGACTGATTTGATGCATTGTAAACAAAGTGCTAAGGAAAAATTGATAGAATTTATTGTAGATTTAAGCATTTGCATGCTCAGATTTCCTATCCTGTTCCTGATATTGATATTCAATGTATGTTTATTTCAAATTTGCAAAAGGATATTAGAGATAAGATTTTGCTTACTGAATTTACCTCTTTTCAACAACTTTGTGTAGAACTTCATCATTATCAATTACAAGTGAGTCAATTTGAGAGCAACACTCCAATGGCTCCTGTTCTAGTTGATAAAAGTGATGCTACTCCTAATCTGAACAAATTTAAAAAATTCAACAACTGTGTCAAGATAAACAAACAAGCGAATGCAGTTGCTGTTGCATCTCACAATGCCACTTCTGCATCCACTGTTTTTTGATTAAATTGTACGCTTACTCCTCTTTCTAAATCTTTACATTCTATTATTAATAGGTTGTTAATTGCTAATGTGATTACTTTATCTCCTATTCGACCTCTTTTACCTACTACGATTGCATCTAAATATTTTGATCCTAAAGCTTTTTGTCAATATCATTGTCAGAATGGTCATGATACTGAGAAGTGTTATTCTTTAAAACATAAGGTTCAAGACTTAATTGATTCTAATGCCTTATCTATTGATAATCTTGATGGTAGTGGGAATAAATTTGTTTCTCCTCCTAATCAAAATCTTCAAATCTATACGAATCCTTTACCCACGCATGATACTAATACGATTGCTCAACCATCTTCTAAGGAAATTGTGTATGATTCAAAGATGGATGATCTCAATCACATTGTTAATCAAGTGGAGCATGTTGGTCAATTTGTATCTCCACCTCTACCTCAACCTCAGCTTTAACCTCAACCTCAATCTCAACCTCAACTAAAACCTAAGCCTAAATTGAAAAATCAACCTAAACCTTGACAACAACCTAAGAATAAAAGACCTTAGGAACTTTTGATTACCTTTGATGATTCTGAGACTATTAAAGCTCCTGACGGTCCCCTTTATATTTATACTAGGATTTCTCAAAAACCTACTCGTGGTTGTCTTGTTAATCCTACATCCTTAGTCAATGTTATTACTGAAGAAAATATTTTTATGAAAAATTTGCAACGTGATTCTTATGATACATCAGATGTGTGGATTAAAACTTGTAATGGTTTTCTTTATCCATCATTTGGTTCTATTAACTTACCAGTTGAACTTTGTGGAAAAATTGTGAACACTACCTTTGTTGTTGTTCCTACTTCTGATTAGTTTCAAGTTAAGCTTGGTTTGCCATGGTTAAATGCCATGCATGTTGTTGCTTCACCTATCCATAAATATCTTAAATTTTTTCATGATGTAGAAGTGAAGATGGTTAATCATAGTTTATATTAGCCTTCTAGGCCTAGAGATTGTGCTGCTCTTGATTTCTTTTGGCCTTCATTACCTAATTCATGTCCTTCTCAACTTTATAATTTTTTCCATTCATATCAAGCCTATAAGCATCATAAGATTATTGAATTAAGTGTACCTCATATGGATCTTAATCATGGTCTTTTTCCTACACCTTCCATACCTCCTTTAACTATGGCTTCTAGTTCTGTTAATCAAGTTCCTACTATTGCTGATAATCCTATTAATCTTCCTAAAGAACTTGTGAAGGATCTTGTGGTTGTTCCTCCTAGTTCTCAACCTATTTCAAGTAAAGAAAAGCATAATTGATCTGCTAATGAACGTCATAAGAAGCGTCATGCTCAAGCTAAAGCTCGTAATTATGCTCTTCAAAAATGTCTACCTTCTTCGAATAAACCTATGCATGATGTGTTAGAAGAAGTTGTTACTAATAATGATGTTAAGATGCATGATTATGATGATTCTATTCATATCTTAGATCCTATTTTGATTAATTTGGATGAAGAAGATACTCTTGATGATACTGATGATGTTAATGATGAATATGATACTATTGACATTGACATTGATTTACCTAATCTGCTTTCATCACAATTAACACTTACACCTAGTATTGAACATTGTGATTCTCAAGAGGATCCTTGTTTGGAACTGGCTATCATTCCTACTATGTTGGATGTAGTCCCTCTTGCAAGTTACCCACCTTCCCTAAATGATATAGAATGAGATGGGGAGAGTAGGCGACACGCTTGATCAACTTGTCCTTTATGGTAGCTTTGTTGTGTGTTTGCCTGTTGTACTGTGCTTCTCCCGTAATGTGTTTGCTAAATGTTGTTAGATTCTTTTATACGACCCTTGTTTCTCTGTTGGTGCAAGGTGATAAAGGAATCAAACCTATTGTATTTTTTCTCTATATGTATCTTTATTATTCTATATGTTGTTTCATGTTATGTTGTATTTGTGCTATTGTTTGTAAATGTTTCCTTGTGTAATTTTCTTGGATTTGAGATGTGGTAGCGCTGATTATTTTTGGTCTCCATGTCATGGTCCAAAAAGATTCTTCTTCATATATCTTATGTGATCTTTCCTCCTTTGTGATTGTAGTTCTACTTTCTTTGGGGAATGATGTCAATTCATTTGCAATAATATCATATATATTATCTTATGATCATACTGACCCCACGGTAGGTAGATCCCTTATGTGTTCTCTATATGTTTATGTGATATTTCCCTTGAGTTGTCTTCGTCTGGGGGCATCTCGTAGTGGAAACGTAATTAGTGGAGTTGTTTTTTTTTCTTTTCTGTTAAAGCCATTGCTACTATTAAAGTGTTAGCAATGAATTTAACATGGGGGCATACGCTCTGCTCACCTATTGCATACACACACTTTTTGATACACATATTTTATTTTTCAAGATACCTTTTTTTTCCTTTTTGGATTAGTGACTAATCCTTAAAGCATGGATTTATATTTTAGGATCTCTTGATCCCTCCAGTTTCAAATATATTTGTGATCCCTTAAGGTCAGAGGTGTCCTTAAGATTGGATCTCTTTTGTTTTTGGTTTTTCTCTTATGGAATAGAATATTCCTAAGGGTGAATCCTTGCTGGATTGACTAGCAAGTAGCCACATTCACTAGGTGGTTCAATTCCATCTTTCCAGTTGCACCGTTTCCTTGTGTGGTTCACAATGGGACATAAGTTCTCATTGGGTGAAATAATCTCTCTCTCTCTCTCTCTCTCTCTCTCTCTCTCTCTTATTGTGATCTTGGAGTTGATGAAGACTTGAGTCCTTGGGGGCTTGAGGTTTCCTTTGTCCTCTTTGATTATGATAAGATTATATTTTCATTATGATTTCCTTTACCAAGAGTTTGCATCGAGTCCATACTCTTGCTAAAGGGGGGCTTAATGTATCATATTAAAATGGAAGCACTTCCATGTTAAGAGCATTTATCCCTTTGAGTGAGTGGTCTGGGGTCATGTTAAGTGCTTTGATTGGGTCTTTGCATGTATCTGGTTGTTTCCCCCTGTTCTTCTCTCCTCCTTATTTACAACCTTTTCCAGACAGTTTTCTCTGAGAATCTGGAGTTTTCAATTGTCTAGGTCAAAGATAACCTAGTAGGGTCAAGGATGAACTAGACCCCAACCTAGGTCAGGGATGACCTCGACCCTAACCTAGGGTGGTGTCTACCTCATCCCTAACACCAGGTCCAATTTTTAGATTCCAGGAGTTTCAGGATATCGGGTTTCAAAAAGATTTCTTTTCTCGCTTCCGAGTTGACCATTTCGGGTTTCAAAATGGTAAATCCTTAAATTGAATTTAATTTGGGTCCATTTATAGGGGTTAAGGTTAATTGGGATTTAATTATCCAATGTCAGCCTTCTTTAGAGGTTTGTGCCCTAGATCACTATAAAAGGAGGCCTTCCTCTCTCATTTTCTCCATTCACTTTCATGATCAAGACATCAAGTTTTGCAATCAAGCATCCATCTAAAATTCATGATTCATGATCTAGCTCTCAAGAAAGCAAGAAGAAGAAGGAAAGAAAGAAAGCATTCATTCATCTTCAAGCCTAGCATTCAAGTCCTCAAGTATTCAAGCATTCATCAAGGAGATCCATTGTTAGCCATTGAAGGATTCAATCTGTTTGGAGCTAGCCCCCTTGAAGATCTCTCCATCCACATTCATCCAAGCCTCTTCCTATGAAAATATCCATCCAAGATTGGTGTTGAAGATCTAATGCCATTGATTTGAGACATCCTATATACTTCTACATTCATTTGGAGCATCCCTACTTGTGGATTCAAGGATTCAAATCCTCCACAAGGACTTCAACATAAACAAGGTGAATAGTTAAATTTACTTTGTTTATATATTACAATTTCAATTCAATTTCAAAGTTAATTCCTAAATTGGGGTTTGACCAAGGCAAGCCCCCCATCCAAACAACAAAAAACCTCTTTTTCTTGTAGGTACAAGTACATGACTGCGAATCAGAGCTTGGATTTGGATACCCTTTTCGGCAAACTTCCAAGATCCACGAACAAATTTTCCATTGGAGTTGTTTTGGGTCAAGGATGACCTTCAGTAGGGGGTTGGATCCTACCCTGGGGTAAGACCTTGCCCCGCTATCTGGATCAAGGATTACCTGCTTCCCAAAAGACAAAAGTTTTTTGGGTTTTCTCCATCTTGGCATTTCTAGTTCGAAACAGGTTGCAGAATTGCCTAAAACTGTGCACAGACATCAGAAATCAACATTTTCTAGATCTACCCTATTTTGAGGTTAGTATTTTCCTTCTATTTATTTCAGATTTCAAGCATATACTTTCTATTATAGGATTTTCTCCTTTCTTCATATTCTCCATTGTTTGATTCTTTTGTGCATTGATCACTTCTTTGTGATTAATCCATTTGGATCTTTCCTTTTGGGAATTTGGATTGAGGATAGGTCCTATATTCTACCCCTATATCATACATCTTACTCCTATTCAAATTCAAACCCTATTCATTTTGGTGAACTACTATTTCATATCATTCAAAGACATATATCATAAAATTTAATGTATTCATCACATAATCAATATCAACTTCAAAAATATTTATCAACATCGAAATCATAGCATCTTGCACCTTAATGTGCATTGAGATCTTACTGTTGTTAGATCTAGGGGATCAATAAAGGATTTTTCTTTAAGTACTGCCGTAAGAAAATAATAAGCTTAGTTTAAAGAAGAATCCTCTGCACCAAAGGATGGAGACTTCTCTTCGGATGATTTTGCCTCTTTCTATTTGACTTCCTACTTCTCTTCAACTTTCCTCTAGATCTTCTTCATTTCTTGACCAACTTCCTCAATATTAACAATCTTCTCACCCTTTCTATCTTCTGATTGGTAGGATAACTGGTTCTTGAACCGACAATCTTTTGCAATGCGATCGATCTTATTGCAAACAAAGCGATCTCATTGCAAACAAAGCAAGCCATACCAGTTGACCTCCAAGGTCCAACATTGCCTCTCTGAGTTCTCATTCTGTAATTCATCACTACATGACCCAAATTACCACATACAAAACATGTTGCATCAAATTGTCTTTCCCTTCCATTACAACTTACCAGTTTGTTTAGAGACCTAGGAGTGTAAACTTTAGACCTGCAATTCTTAGCTTTATATCTATATTTATTACAAGCATAATAGTATCCATTGAATCTGCCACCATTGGATCTATTACTAGATCTACACTCATAAGCAGTATGACCATACTTGTGACAATTGTAGCAATAACCATCAAAATTATAAGACATGTTCATCAATTTTCTCCTACACACATTTGCAGTATGACCAAACTTATTACAGTTAAAATAGGTAGGTTTGTTAGATTTCTTACTAGAATTGCTTAGATCTAAATTTTGATCTTGTGGCTTCTCAGGTTTAGATTTTGATGACTCACCAGTTTCAAAT
Source organism: Chamaecyparis obtusa (assembly GCA_027943335.1). Lineage (NCBI taxonomy): Eukaryota > Viridiplantae > Streptophyta > Pinopsida > Cupressales > Cupressaceae > Chamaecyparis > Chamaecyparis obtusa. The sequence continues at coordinate 795,494 of BSBK01000295.1, forward strand.
GTTCCTTGACGAGTGTAACCAAAACCAGTTGGATCTTTGTGTCTCCTTTGTCTCTTCAATTGTTCATCAATATTTTTCATGCTTTCATTGTACCATTTCAATTTTTCATTTTCTTTTTTCTCTGATTTTAATTCATTCTTTAATTTTCTTCAGTTGTATCATGCATTTGGTTTCTATACAAAGTATATTCTTGTCTTAGTTTATAATGTTCTTCATTTCTTTCTCTTAGGACATCCTCAACAACTTTCTTAGCATCTTCTGTAGACGTCCTTGCACTTTCTGCTATTCTCTTTCCTTCAAGATCTTCACACATCCTGATAAAATGACTTTCAAGCACTCTTTTTAGATTTTCCACTTCTTCTTTAATAATTTTGTTATTTTCCATCAGATCTGTAATTGCTTCTTCAAATTCTTCAGACATACTACCTTCAGATAGTTGATCAATATAATCTTGACTCTCATTTTGTTGTTTAGTAACTTTTCTCCTTATACCAAGTGACTTCTTTAGTTTCTTCTTCAGCTCATTAATCATCTTGTGTGCATTCTCAAGTTCCATTTCATGCTTATAATTCTCCATAGTTGTAGATCTTTCCCTTGAGCTATCAACAAGACTACCAACACTCTAATACCAATTGTTAGAATTCTTGGACACTGAGAGGGGGGGTGGATCAATGCAACCCAATTATAAACTAATTCAACCACTGATCTGAATAATTTCAATAATAACTTGTAAATCAAAAAGCATATAACTAAAGTAAACAAGTAAAAGTAAACAAAATTAAACATCCATAAAATCATCACACATGGCATAATTTTTTTTGCATGGAAACCCTTGGTTAGAGGGAAAACCATGGTGGGGATGACACCCACTAGCTCACTACTACAATAAAATGAGTTTTCCCTATTAGGAGCTTACAATTACCCTTTTTGAGGGTTCACCCTATAAGGAGTGATTAGTACTTTATTATAAGTACAATTAGATCTGCTAAGATCTACCTTGTGAAAGGATTTCAAGGCTCTGTTAAGAGCTCACTTGATTAAGGGATTTACAAAGAGAACCTATTAAAGTTCATCGAGTTAAGGAGTTTGCTTGTTGTAACTGCTAGGGAGAAACACGTTGAGTGATCTAAATGTAGCACTGACAACTTGACAAATCGAATCCTTTCTATTCTCTATGTATCTTATCACAACTCTATTCTATTCTGCATCGGGGAATATTCCTTGAATATTCCTAATTTATCATAATTATCTTTAATTGAATATTATTTGGTGATAAATGTCATTATTTATCCTAAAGTTATTAATTGAATATTCTAAATATATAATTAATTAATTTAATTATGTCACTTAATTATTTAATTAGATTTAATTACATTTATTCCTAATTAATATTATTTTTATTTTGACGATAAATCAAAATTCCTACAAACAATCAATTGGATATTTATTTAATTGATTTAAAATCAAAGTTGTCAAATTTAATGATTTAATTGGAATAAAGTTTGATTTAATAATTGATTAACCCATAAATCAATTGTTTTAATTCAAACTTTATTCCAATTAAATCATTAAATTTGACAACTTTGATTTTAAATCAATTAAATAAATATCTAATTGATTGTTTGTAGGAATTTTGATTTATTGTCAAAATAAAAACAATATTAATTAGGAATAAATGTAATTAAATAATTAAGTGGCAGAATTAAATTAATTAATTAAATATTCATAATATTCAATTAATCAACTTTAGGATAAATAATGACATTTATCGCCAAATAATATTCAATTAAAGATAATTATGATAAATTAGGAATATTCAAGGAATATTCCCCGATGCAGAATTAGGATAAAATCAATTAGGGTTTTGATAACTTGATGTGCAGATGTGCCTTAGGTTAGGAATTTGATGTCGATTTCGTTTGATTTGTTGATTTAAGAGGTTAATGAACCTATAGCCCATTTTTGGGGTATTATAGTTAAGAGCTCAGTCGATTAAGGGATTTACAAAGAGAACCTATTAAAGTTCACCGAGTTAAGGAGTTTGCTTGTTGTAACTGCTAGGGAGCAACACATTGAGTGATCTAAATGTAGCACTGAAAGCTTGACAAATCGAATCCTTTCTATTCTCTATGTATCTTATCACAACTCTGACTCTATCAGATCTCTTATTGCAACCTTAAAATTTCACAATAACATCAATCTCCTTATTTCAAAGTATCATCATATTTTCAATATGAGGAGTACCTCATATATATACACTTCTAGCACCGACTTCATAAAATTAAATATTTTCCCATCAAAATGATAAACTCAATGTAAAACACATTTCCCTATGACTGTGTTGGCCTTTAATAAGTTCTGCTTTTTAATTCTCCAAAATAGTCAAACATGTTTTGACTTCTCCAATGTACCACCTTAAATATTCCTTACACAATAGCATCGATCCCAAAAATAACACTTCATCAATTTTATAACCATTATTACATATCATCATAACAATAAGTATCATCACAACCTCTAAACCACTTACCGATCTAGAATCTTCCAACTGATGCTCAAGAACACAAGTGTTCTTTCCTATCTGAAAGTCTGTGATACCAAAATATCTTTCACCGATCAACCAAGTGAGTTGTGGTCATAACCACACTATATTATGACCATGTTAATGTTGTATCTATGATGCACCTTGCAATTCTTCATTTGTCACAACCGCAATCAAAGTAGTGACCTCTTTGTCTACCAATCTTCTGGACTTAACCAATTTTCAGCATTAGTGATTCCTTAACTTGTACACCGATTTCCTTCTACACTACACTGATTGAGATACATGACCAATTTGACTTAGTTGCCATCAATGACAACCAAACCAACTACAACCTATGATTGCAACTCACCATGTCAACTCGTAATGCCAACAATGGCCCCCCTTGGTGAAGTCTTCCTAGAATGTAAGTTAGATACAACAAATTAAAACATCATTCTATCCATTGAGAGTGTGATACAACATAACAGTAATATAATTGTATTTCTGGAAACTAAAGATAAGAGTACAAAAAAATCATAAAATCTAACCTTCTAAAGAAGGACATTTGAGCATTATTTATAGAAGAAAAGATTCTAACTAACTCTAACTATCTATGCAGTCAACTCCAATAGGCTAGGAGGATTCCATTTATGGAAAGCATAAAAGAAAGGAAGGAGGTTATGCATGCGTAAGATTAAGTCAAACTAGTCCTGCCTCAACAAGGATCTAGCATAATAACTCCTCCTAAATCTTCTCAACTAACATACATGGTCATTAAGACTGAGCTACCACTTCTTTACAAACTGGAAGTTGTCAACTATTTGACAATTTCAATGTCTATCTTATCTTGACTCCTTCAAAAACCAATTAACTATCACAAACTTCTTCCATTTGGTAGGCTCCGTGTATTTATGCATCTTGTTTTGAACTTGCATCATGATATTAGTGTGCATAAGACAATTGTATACCCATAATCACATTAGAGTAACATTCATTCAACCACATGCAAAATTAATATGAATATATCATATAGTAGGTTATATTTATAAAAAATTTATAAGGATAGGTTCATGCCCATAGTTCATAGGTTTAGGAAAATAACATATAAAGTATCAACAACCAAGTGCCAAATTTGATAGTATCAACAAGAAACATATGAGAAATCATAACAAAAATGAGCCATTAATTGTACTCATCATCTCCCCCCAACCTAATGATTTGTTAGTCCTACAACAGATGAAACTCTATTTCTTTGCCTAAATAAAAGAGCTAAAGTATGCAACACCTATTTTGCCTTTATCTGTATCTATAGTCTTCAATTTTGGATTCCAATAGAATCCTTGCTTGTTTTCCAACCTACCCCATCTTTTCCTTTCTACATCCTCATAATAATGACAAGTTCTATAATTTGGTGCTGGCCATAATAGAATGGGTGGTTGAAAGATCAATGAGAGTCAATATTGTTGCATTTTTCTACTAAGATGCACATACCTAACAACCCGCCTAGAAGTTGAATGATAGTTTTGCAAATAACGAGGCTCGATTTGCTTTAAATATTATGGAAGGTCATTCCATATCTATGCTATGTAACCCAATATTGTCTTCCTTGTAGTCGAAACTACCTGTTTATACTCTAAGTATGTATCCTCCCAAGAGGGTGTGCTTTTATTTTTATATTCAGGATGGTGAAGAAGTCTATGCCAAGTGTAGTAAATGACTTCTGGATAGCCTAATTTAGGTCTTATCAATATGGTGTATTGATTTCTTTATCTCTATATGCTCTGAATTATTGTCCCTAGTTGTTTTCATTCTGAGCTCATGACATTAATGCACTTAATTGGATATCTCCAACACATAATAATAGATTCTATTCATGATCATTAGGAACAATATAATTATATAAATATAATTCATACAATAAATTTTTACCTCGGGAGGAGAAGATTGGTAGGCTTGAAATAATTCTTGTGGGGTCTTTATTGAAGGATTTAACCCAAAAATCACCCTTAACAATTTAAAATAAATACGCTACTCCATTAAGCATAATTATTATATCTTGGGAGGAGTCCTATAGTCTAGAATTTGTGGTACTAAAGGAAACACATTGCCAACTTTATCTTTTAATGCATTTTTCTTGCATTCTTCTCCTCAATCTTTGCATATTTCTTATTAATTTTTTCCTATAACTTGAGTTTTTCTCTACTCCACTCCTCTTTTTCTTTCATATCTCTCCATAGATCCAAGGGTACATATGCCCATGAAAAAATAGGTGGTCTATGTCTACCTACAAGCATTTTCCTCTACTTTGGTTCTTTGTGCTCAACCTACTCTGCAACAACAACAAGCTCTACCAATCCTATGTTTTCATTCTCTTAGTCTTACTATAGTAAATATTCTTGATTATCCTGAGAAAATTGCCTCTCCTGTGAAATTTTTTCATCTCGCTCCTCTTCAAACTTATATGCAGGCATCAAATCTCTATCCTGCTGCTCAGACAAGGAAGAAAATTTTGGGCTCTCCCAAGGAGGGCAGTTTTGAATTATCCTTTCTTCCTCACTAGAGGAGGTGTGAACTAATTATAAGGATTCAATCCCTATGTTTATCTACCTTTTGGGGGATTTTTCCTTCTTCCTTGGTTTTACCTTGAGCCTATGGCTTCTTCTTGGGGTAATACTAGCAGGAGATTTTGTCAATTTCAGTTCTTGGAAGGGGTTTTATTTTTCACAAAAGCTACAGGAGGCTTTTTAGTTTTAGATTTTTATTTTATAGGGTTAGGGCTTTCCCTTTCAAGTATTTTCTTATGCTTCTTGGATTCTTCTTTTCTCATCTTTCCCTTTTCTTTTCTAATAGTTGTCCTAGTATGGACTGGTGTTTTGGGAGAAGCATTAGCATTATGGTTTGATGAAGAACTACCTAAATCCCATGATCAAAATTAGAGGAAGTAGTTTCATCTTTAGGAGGGTTTTCAATAGGATTTTCCCTAAAATTTGAGGCTCCATGAGTAAATTTAACAACTCCTCCTCTACTAACCCTATAAGTTAGGGGTTGATCTCTAGGACCCTTATTTATCAATCTAAATTTCTTAATTTTTAAAAACTCATCCCATGACATAGGAGCACTTCTTGCAAAAAAAATTCTACTAAAAATTTAATCAAACAGTTATGGCAAAGAAAATTTTCCCTACCTTTTGTTACAACTAGCGGTTGTTGTTGCACCAAAAGATCGACCTGTTAATGCCTTATACAACCACTATACTTATAGAAGACACATGCAGCTATTAAACCATGTCATGAATCCCAAAGGGGGTCATTGGTGGTTAGTCCAACAATCCCCCCCTAAGCCTCACTCGAGGGGATTCGAACCCATGACCAAGCTCTGATACCACTTGTTACAACTAGTGGTTGCCATTGCACCAAAAGATCAACCTATTAATGCCTAATACAACCACTAGACTTATAGAAAACACAAGAGGTTGTTAAATCATGTCATGAATCCCAAAGGGGGATGTTGGTGGTTATTCCAACACCTTTTTGTGTCTTAGAAACCATGATAGATAAAAGGTTCTATAGGACATTTGGTACATTCATCCTCTTGTCATGTCACATGTGGTTCAGAAGCTTGAAATGCACAACATGCAAACAAGAATATTGACCCTTTCAAGTAAGGTATACAATGATACACACAATTTTTTTTTTCCATATCTTAGGTAAATAAAGCTTTCGTGTTCCCTACTTGTCCACAACAAGAGATAGATCCTTAGGCTCAGTAAACTCTACCTTGGCTAATCTAGCATCATGAACTTCAAGGTAAGGCTCTCCTACAATAGGTATACCTATTACTTATGCAATCCTCTTTTGAGTGTCTATGAATTTTACTCCCTTCATCATTTCCTCACCATTGGTAAAAGTCTGTGAGAATTATAAGGCAACCTCATTGTTGAAACTATTAAGCTTCAAAAATTAGTCTAACCAACCATAATTCCTAAATTTTAGTTTACAAAGAGCATCCTCAGGAATACATTATGAACTATTAGCTCATTTATCATTGGTTGACCCCCTATTGTCTCTACTCACACTTTTACAACCACTTCAAATACTCTTTCTTGCAACTCATTGGTTGAAAACTTAATTTCCTTCCTTATTTATTGCATTTTCTTTCCTTACCAATACTAATGCCACTACTATATAACCTTTTATTTTTCCAATTTTAGTGGTATCATTATTTTGACTAGGGCAATAAAGGAGGGTGTTATTAAAGAAAATAGCAACAATTTAGAGAAGATAGGAGGTTTAGTACGAGCACAATACAAGTAAGTTCAAATAAACTTAATTCCATTTCATGATTTCAAATTCAAGTTTTAAAAACTAACATGGCTAGCATGTTAAATCTTGACAAATGACATGTAAAATAAAAATTACATTTGGACTCATTCGCCCCCCCCACCCCCCCCAAAACCTAGGTAAAAGCATGTGTTTGCACATGCATAGGTGGAAGCAAGATGTAATAGGGTTTGAAAATATTTTATATGAAAAATATTGATATTAAAGTACAACAATTAAATAAATGTATCTAAAGTAATTAATAGATATAAATGATCATGCACGTACATGAAAAGTTGGATTGATGTAAAGTGTTCTCCTCAAAAAGTGCAGAAGGAAGTTGAAGTTGTCAGAAATGTACGGTTAATAAGTGAAGTGAAGTGGTGGTGGAAATGACACAGAAGAAAGAGAAATGAGATGAATGAGTGATGAATTTATTAATGAAAAGATGAGTTCCTGTAAAAAGTGGAAATTTTATTATGGTTGCATGATTATTTGGCTAGAGAGAAGGTGGGACACTAGGTCCTCCTTCCTCAACTGCAGGAACTTTGGAGTTTGACATTTAATAAATTGTTGTAGGAATTCTTGTTTTCTAGCTAGCTTATGATATAACTTGAGTCAATGACTGTTGACCAAGAGCTTGAATCTAATAGGATTAATGGTTGAAAGTTGAACACCACCATTAGGAAAGAACTCTGCAACTTCATATGGTCCTAACCACCTAGTTTGAAGCTTGCCTATGTTTTCTTAAAATCTTGAATCATAAAGGAGTGCCCAACCACCTTGCGAAAACTTCTCTTCCTTCATGTGTTTATCATGCCACTAAATTATTTGATCTTGTACTATTTTTGTGTGGTGTATGGTTGATTTTCTCATCTCATATAAGGCATTGAGTTGCACAAATCTATCCTTTTGTGCCTTAAATATATCCATCCCTAGGTCTAGTGTTGTTCTAAGAGTTTTGTATTCAAAATCTATAGACATCATTATTATTTTTCCATATAGCAGTCCAAAGGGGGTAAAAGCAGTAGTTGTTTCCAAAGTGGTTCTATATGCCCAAACAACTTCTAGTAACCTATTGTAGATGCCTAAAAGCGTCCTCTGGCATTAATTAATTCTTCTTAAAAATATTATAATTAATTGATTAATTATCATTGCTATGTTCATCTATTTATTTAATTAATTAAATTCACCTCCTAGGTATTTAAATTTAATTTAAATACTTATCCCTAATGTGTTCAATTTAATTGAATATATTTCCCTCCACCACCCCCTTCTTAAATACATTTTCTTTATTTAATCCCCAGATTCTTAATTCTTCTAAAACATGATTAAATTAAATCCTATTTAATTTAACCCTAATCTAGACCTAGATCCTACCCTACCCACATCACTCTCATTCTAATAACCCTACTCATTAATTAACTAAGGTTAATTAAGCTAATTTCTTGATTCCTACATCTATTAACACTAATTATTTGCTCACACATGTGTGAACAAATTTCCAAAACATGCCTTTTTCATAAATTTCCTAAAATTCTTAAACATAGCTCTCTTACAATATTGATGACACCTCTTACACTTTCTAAAAGTGTCTCATTGGTCAATATCTCTTATAAGATCTATGACACATGTGTACTTAAAGTACACACTCACCCATCACATCCCAAGTTTCTCACACATGTGTGAACAATCTTGGACTTTGCATGACTTATGTGTCTCCTTTGTGGCACCTATGTGGATGCCACATAGATTCCACCTCACCCAAGCCCTCCAAAATCCTATAAATAGGGGCCTTGCTAAGAACAAATCATCCATTTTTTTTGTTACACGTAGTGATATTATGCTATTTGGTTCTTAGAGATATTATCCATTATTTACATTGTAGTTGCATAATGTTAGTTTGAATCTTAGAGCTCTTATTGCATGCATTTAGTGATTTCTTACTAACTCTTGTGTGGTAGTTGAATGCATTCATTTAGCTCTAATGGTATTTTTTCATTCATTGTTAGATTCTAGTGGCATTTACTACTCATCTTAGATCTTGCATTTAGTATCATTTACCTACTCTTTGCATTCATATTTGTTATAATTGTTAATCTTTCCTTGGTTGCATTTTTTGTTTATTGAGAATAAACCAAGGTATCCTCTTTTATTTTTAATTAGGAGATTCCTATGGAATCCCTACTTGTATTTTGTCCTCTAGTCCAAGTAGGAGGACATGTCATTTTTGTAATTCCTTTAATAAAGAAATTAGCTTATCCCCCTTAAGAGGATCTTAACACTTTGCACACACCCATTATGGATGATGACATTATTAGATTGGTGAGTTACTTAGTAAATCCTATCCTCATCTCTATAAAAGAGATGCTCTTGATAATCCTAAAGAGTTATTTTTTTGTCATTAGTTTTGTCAAAGTCATATTGGAGAGTTAAAGTCAAGAAGAAGGAGTCATAAGCCTTAGTTAGTAAAGAAAATAGAGAAGAGACAATTTTTGTAAAGGAAAATGAATGATAAGCACTAAGCAGAGCAAGGCAGGCACCGAGCAATGCATGATAGTTATCGAGCAGAGAGTACATTTTATCGAGCTAGAAAAAAATGTGTTACCGAGTAACACAACCTGACATAATAGGTTATGACAGATACATTGAATTTGGACACCAAGCATAAAATGTTTTACTGATTTCAAGAAGATCATTTGGTAAGACATTGGGAATATAAACAAATAAGATTTCACATGATTATGAGGAAAGATCTACCAATGGAAATTAAATAGAATATATACATTAGAAATAAAACTAAAGCTACCACCGTTTAAGGAGAAGAATATAGAACATCTCCACCACTTCTAAATCAAGTATATAAAGAACAATGTATGAAGATCAGAGTATGTGTGTGTGTGTGTGAGAGAGAGAGAGAGAGAGAGAGTAGATGATGAGCACTCAGAGAAGAATGTAAAGCTGATGTGATGGTGATGAAGTGCAGATAAGCTACATAGTAACATAACAGTTAGAGCAGAACTATGAAGGTGAATTAGATTTGAGGCTACCAAGTAGAAAAACTAAATTATGATTGAAATGTACTGAAATACAAAATGAGGTAAAATTTTATTAAGCATATTGAGTCTAAACAACATTTGTTGATGCATTAGTACAAACAACTTTTGTACTGATTAATATTGTAATCAGAGTTATAAAATCCCATTATCGGATAGCCCTAATAGGTCTTATTTTGTAAATCCTTTAATAGGGTACATCTCTTAGATTAGAGATTGTAAAATCCTTTAACAAGGTAGATTGTATAAGTCTTTTACTCCTTACAGGGTAAGCTATTAGAAGTAGGTAAATTTTGTAGCTCTAACTAAGCAACCTTTTTACTACAGTAGTGAATGATTGTGGGTACCATCCCCACCACAATTTTTCCCTCTAACCAAGGTTTTCTGCGAGACCAAAAATCATTATTTTATGAGTTATGTTTTCATGTTTTAATTTCTATATTTTATGGTGATATATGTAAAGTTTACAATTTGGTAAATAGTCAAAATAGTTGATAAAAGTTTTTTGAGTACTGATTCACCCCTCCCCTCTCAATACTTAACTTTCTATTATTAATCCAAAAATTGGTATAAGAGCTTGGATTCTTGAAGATAAAGGCTTAACCACTTGAGAGTGAAAAGATCATAGCCATGGAAAGTTATAAGCAAGCTAACAAGATTGATAATCTTAAGTTTGAATTGGAAAATACACATGAGATGATTGATGATTTGAAAAGGAAATTGGAAAATTCATTGAGGATAAGAAAGTGTTTATCTGATGAATTGAAATCTACACAAGAACATGTTGAGATACTCGAGACATCATCTGAAAGGATTTTAAATTATGAATCTGAAATAGCTATTGTAGAATTGATGGAAAAGAATATTAACTCATCGAGCAGTTGAGCCTAATAATAAAGATCAAGAGGCACAAGGTATTAGAATGGATGAAATGCTTGAATCAAAGATATCAATCGAAAATGCAAAAAGAATGGCAAAATAAGACACGAGGCAAGTTGAGGAAAGACTAGTTGAAAAAAATGATGAGATCATGAGAATGTCACAAACACATTATGCTATGATGGACCAACTAGTGAATTCAAGTTAGGAGTACACTAGAAAGGAATCTGAGAATCAAGCATTAAGGTCTGAGGTTGAAAGTTTGACAAGAGAACTAAAATCAGAAAAGGAAGAAAATGAAGTACAAAAAAGGAATGAAGAAACATTAAGGATGTTGGATGAACAACTTAGAGGTCAAAGATAATCGAGAGACATAATTGGACTTGGGTTCACTGAAAACAACACTACCAAGAAGGGAGAGTCCTTAAACCAAGCTGCCAACTGAGATACTACTACCCCACCAAAGACAAAGAATCCAATTTGCTATCATTGTGGGAAACCTGGTCATATGACCAATGTCTAAGTAAAAGAGGCAAACCATTGAGCATTGCTAAATTTGATGGTTCTTGTTATAATTTCAATAAGTATGGACCTAAAGCATTTGAGAGTAGATCAAGGATTGCTAACAATACAAGGAAGCCAAAATTCAATGGTTACTGCAATACTTACAATAGATATGGTCATAAGTCTGAAGATTGCAGGTCACAAAGAAAGAATGTCAAATGGGTACCTAATTGATGTAATACTACAAACAATTGACAAGGCTCAACAATACCATGAGACTACAACATAAGAATTTATTGTACAATATATGGGAGATATGGACACATTGTATAAAATTGCATATTGATGCATTGTAGAAATAATAGAAGATCATGGAGAAATCCTAGAATGACATGTTTTCACTGTCATAAGGTAGGTCACCTAGCCAAATATTGTAGGTATCGAGGCAAAGCTCCAACCGAGGAAAAGAAAAATGACACAACACAAGTGAATATTGAAGAAATCAGAGACCATATGAATAAAATATGGAGAAGGAAGTCTCTAGATGATGGAACATCATTTGGAACAGTCGATGGCACCTCATCCTCTGGATCGAGTGCACCTATATTCACCTAATCGGTTAAAGGTATGAGTAGGAAATGTGAGTTAAATTTCAATCTTAAATCAGTTCCTAACATTTGTGCAAAGGTCCATATAAGCATATTTAGATGCATTTGGACATATTTTGTGAAGTTAACATTTCATGTTTGATCGGTGAAATACTATGTTATTTTGTTTCATTCGGTGAAAGTAAGCATAGTTTAGTAATCAGTAAAAAAGGGAGTCAGTGACAACATTAAATGCTAAAATTCTATCCATTAGAAACCCTAATCGATGAAAAGGTATAATCGACCCCTTTCCTAGTCATTTTCACCTAATGTTTTCAAAGAGCATTTAAGTGCATTACAGAGTCAAGTCATCTGAGACCATTCAAGTGATTATTGAGGCAATTCTAAGAAGATCCAAGCACATTTGAAAGTATTTGAGTGATTTCTGGTGTATTCTCGAGTTGTGAAAGCATGACCAAGTTGTTTCACATGAAACCCTACTTCAATCAAGTGGTGATATATTTGAAACGATGATACCTAAGGTATAGAATCTCATTGTTGTTGAGAAGGTTGATCATGTCAACCCTAAATACAAGATTCCTCCCGTGAAAGGTATTGAGCCAGACAAGATGGGAGCTCTCTCATCTATTCAACCAAGAGTTATTTTGATCGAAGATACTCATTCTTTCATCCACTACAAAATTGAGGAAATTTGTTAAGCAGATATTGATACATCTTTCCAAAGTTTGTGTGAGCATGGGAAATTGAAGGATGAACACATCCACCTGGATGCTAAGGGTTTAATGCATGCCCTATATATTCTGAGTGTATTTAAGACTGAGTGGATGAGAATTGTGCTAAGATGAGTCCATGATCAATTTATGTGGCTAGATCAACCAGTCAAGATCACTAAGGATGTTCTACACATCATGACTGGATATCCAATTGGTGATAGGATGAAGGAAAACAAGTAGACCGACAAGAATAAGTTATGTGAATTGACACAAGCCAAATGGGATGGAAGAGGTCTTAAATTATCAACTATGGAAGACCCTGAACTAAAATTTCCATATAATATCATATCATACCGAATCTTCCAATCTTCCCAAGTGGACAGTGTATCATGTGGAGCTGTTGACTTAGCATACAAAATTGTCAAGAAGGACATGAAGATTGATCTTTGTGAAATTATATTGAAGAAATTTGATGACAACATGAATACTATTTGGAAAGAAAAGACTGACACATTTAAGTTTGGTTCTTTGTTGGTATGTATATTCTTCTACTTCTAAAAGTTCTTTCGATCTATTGGTAATGTAATCTGGAATGTGAAGAAAATGATCATCTATTAGATTAATAAATACATCTAGAGTTTAGGAGATAACTTTGATATTGTGCTGAATGATTATTTTACTAAGTTTCAAACAAGAATGCATAGGAAATTCAGAATTTGACCTCAGTTAGTGGAATACTACCGAGACACCATATGTTTTGAAGTTGATACCAACACATGTATTGTGAAATCTATTGAACCAAGGACTATTTGGCTACAACTGATGGGCTATGAGATTGATATTGACATAGAATCACAACAAATTGAAGCCATACTAGCTAAAATTATTGATAAGAGAGCAAAAAAATATTGAACTTACGAGGAAGTAAAGGAAAATATGAAACTAGGTATCTTGATACCTAAGGCTCAAAGGAAAATAACTAAAATGATCATTGATATATTATAAAACCTTGGAGTCAGTATTGAAGAAGATGAGATAGGTCCATTTGAAGTCAAGGGAAAGAAAACAAAAGTGAAAAAGGAATCATCAAGCCCCAAAGGAACAAGACCATTGAAAAGGTCTACATCTACACTGAGGGAGAAGAGGAAACCTGAGCCTGAGCAATTGAAACCTAAAACTTATGTGAGGGAAAAGAAAACATCTACCAGATCAAGAAGAAAGCTGAAATTTCAAGAAGATAGTGAAACAAAGGTTGAAGATTTGAGTCAGTTCAAAGTTGTGCAAAACCAACCCTCAAAACCAAAAAAATTAGATGAATTTCTTGAGAATCTTAAGAATTATGGAGGTTTTGCAGGAATTAAATATGCCAAGTATGATACAAGGAGTGATGAAGACAAGGAAAAAATAGAGGAGGTAGTTGTTTTCACATTGCACAAATTCATGACAATACTAGTTGAAATTGTCAACTTACTATCTAATGAACTCTACAAGAAGATTGATGCAAGGTGAAAGTATGCAATGACATTTGAGAAGCAGATGAGGGAGAGATCCCTAGAAATAACTATACCCAAGTTGTTGGTACCTGAGATCAAGGAAGCACTAAAAAAGTACTCTAACATATTTCTTGTCAAAGGAAGATCATTAAGGATCATGGTCGGAGAACTGGAAGTAGTACAAAAAGAAACCGATGATATATGGAGAAAAATATACTTCTTAGACCAGTCCACTAAGACTAAGGTACAACAAGGTAAGTCATATCCTATTGACTTGACACAAGAAAAAGATGAAACGATAATTGAAAATATCACTCACAAGGACCCAACTAAAGAAACTAGAAATGATGAAGATGTCATGGACACTGAAGACAAGGACACCGAACATATGGAAACTAATGATGTTTCTACTACTAAGTTGATGGATGAAGATCAAGTTTTACATTACGTATCTATTTTTTTTGAGATTCATGAAGTTATTTTAGAAGTTGTTAAAGATATCCCTACTGATGCAGAAGAGAAGTCCATCGAACAGGGAAATGAGACAAAACAAAAGGCAACCGAGGAACCTAAAGCAACTGAGATAAATACATAACTAAATACTGAGTAGGTTACCTCTACTAAGACCACATGACGACAACAACATGAAGACAAGCAAGAAAATGAGAAGCAAAAGAGGCAGGAAGAAGAAAGGAAAGATGAAAAATAAGAAGAGAAGGAAGAAGAGAAAGGAGAAGAAAAGAAAGAAGATAAGCAAGAGGAGGAAAGAGAAGAAAGATCAGAAGAAACTATAACCAAGACCACATCCAATGCAATGAAGGCATCACATTCCCCAAAATTTTCTACTAGTGAAAGTATTCAAATTGAGAAGAAGAAGACAGAGAAAAGGAAACATGAGAAAACCAAAGTTGACTTGAGCCAACCAATAATTATACCTAAGGTAGACATTTCTTCACTAAGCCCTAAAGAATTATCTGAATTTCAAGATCTACTAAAAATGAAAGCAACCCAGGACAAAATGCTAGCAAAGAAGCAAAAGACATATGTGTTTGAAAGTGTCAAGGATATACTATAGGAGATTGTTCCTGATGCTAATGTCAATGAGAAGGACAACCTACTGAGTCAACTAGAGGAGTTGGTAAAGAAAATAAAAGAACCTGGTATAGAGACCACTGAGTACCTAATGCAAGTACACAAGAAGAAAATGGAGTATAAAATAATTGAGGATATATTGAAAACTATTGCATTGGACAAGGTATCACTTTTAGAGTTAATTGCAAATTTGGAAAATAAATTTCTTTCATTATTTCAAAATATTTATTTAATATCAAATTTCACTAAGGAAATCAGAAAGAAGGATGAGTTTGTTAAGAAAGAGTTGACCGAGCAGCTGATGAATTTTACAACCGAGCTTGAAACACTTCAAGATTATTACCTAAGGCTGAAACATCTGATGGGAATGCAACATGAACTTAGAAGAGAAGAGAACAAGATAAGGATGGAACTTCTTGAGATGCAAGAAATTTTGATTCTCCAAGTTGAATCACTGTAGAAACATATACACAAGGCCAAAGAATTGGTCAATACACCTGGCATCAGTGCTATGGATAACATGATTGGACTAGCAACAAATATTGGTGAACAAATTATTGTGTTGCAAACATTGAAAGAATCATGAGAGACATCCCTAGAAGATGCAAAGAAGAGGTATAAACACATTTTTGACAAGACTCAACCACCTGATCAAGGTAAGTAATTTTTTGTTTGGCATATTTATCAAAAAAGGGGGATAGATATATAAAAAGGGGACACACACACACATATTATATAGGAAGTATTATCATAGGGGGAGTTATGGAGAGTTATGGAGTTATTGGTCATAACATTTTGAATGACTTTGAGTTTTTAACAAAGATGTCAAACTAATTCCAAATGGGGAGATTGATACTCCTAAAGAGTTATTTTGTTGTCATTAGTTTTGTCAAAGTAATATTAGAGAGTTAAAGTTAGGAAGAAGGAGTCATATGACTTAGTTGGTGAAGCAAACAGAGAAGTCGATAAAGGATGAGACAATTTCAGTAAAGGCAAATGAATGACAAGCACCGAGTAGAGTAAGGTAGGCATCGAGAAGTGCATGATAGTTACTGAGTTGAGAGTACATGTTACAAAGTAACACAGGTCAACATAACAGATTATGGAAGATACATTGAATATGGACATTGAGTATAAAATGTTTTACTGATTTCAAGAAGATCATTTGGTAAAACATTGGAAATATAAACAAATATGATTGTACATGATTACAAGGCAATATCCACCAATATAAATTAAATGGAATATATACATTGGAAATGAAACCAAATCTACCACCATTTAAAGAGAAGAATCTAGAATATTTCCAACGCTTCTAGATCAAGTATATAAAGAACAATGTATGAAGATCAGAGTATGAGAGAGAGAGAGAGAGAGAGAGAGAGAGAGAGAGAGAGAGAGAGATAAAATGATGAGCACTCGAAGAAGAATGTGAAGCTGATGTGATGGTGATGAAGTACATATAAGATACCAAGCAATAGAATAGTTAAAGAAGAACTGTAGTGCCCACCCATAGTTTTCTTTTAGTTTTATATGGCCAAACTCTTTAAGGCCACTTTTATGTGTGCATTGATATTTCAGTTATTATGTTGTTTTGGATGTATGACATTACATGGTGATTTTGATGATTGAATAATTATGGATACTATATATATATATATATATATATATATATATATATATATATATATATATATATATATATATATATATATATATATAGTTAGATGATATGGTTTACTTTGATGATGATTATTTACATGTTTAAATGATGTTTATGGTTATGATTATACTTACTCCATACTTGCATGTGTATGGTTATCATGTATGCTTTTACTTTCTTATTTGACGTGTTTGATATGGTTGAGGGATAGAGTCATAGTTACCTGCTTGCGGGATCCACATGATGTCTCGATCCCCACCATTGCTTGTTATATATATGTATGTACATGCTGGTATTTTTATGCAAGTTTGCAGGTACCGAGCATCAACTTTCCTGAATTGTCAAGATGCACGTGCTGTTGGAAACAATTGTTTGAAGAAAATTGCTACTCAAATTATGTATTGTCTTTGATGTCACACTATGTCATAGTCCGCAGCATTCAGTACCTATCGAGCTCAGTCAGTTTGCCTATCAATAAAATTAGTGTCTACCGAGTCCACTCGGTTATCAAAGCAAATCAGTGTTTACCGAGTTCACTTGGTTATCAAAGAAAATTCAGTGTTTACCGAGTTCAGTCGGTTGTCGAAGAAAAGTTAGCATCTACCGAGTTCAGTCGGTTATCAGAGGATTATCAGTGTTTATCGAGTTCCCTCGGTCTCTGAAAGATTGTAGAAAGTTATGGTCACCGAGCGCTGTCGACCCTTGAAGGATCTTTGCAAATAAAGTTTTCTTATTTCAGCCTACTATTATACTAAGTAATGTCGATTTGACAAATCTAAAATCATATAAATAAAAGGTCAAATGTGAAAAATAAACAAGAATTATAGTAGAAGATATATAGAAGAAAGACAGGAAAGGTGTGTGCGAAATTGTGAAGGATGACCAGATATCCTTGAGGAGCAGCAGAGATATATTCGATCAGGAAGGATCACACTTATGCAGAACAGAGATCTGTAATCAACAAGGCAGTTGCATTATTATACAGGTCATTTTCATTATTACCTTTTTATCATTGTAACAGTGAATTCTAAATCTCTTAACCGAGTTGGTTTAACAACCATATTGTAAATCCTCTAACAAGGTGACAATTCCATTGAATTATTTTCAAGACCTCTTACCAGGCCACTCCTAGCAGGGTGATTAAATCTTCTAACAAGGTCACACCTAATAGTGTGTTTTGTAAACCTTTTACCGGGTTGGCTTCTAACTGGGCATCACTTCAGAAAAGTGAAAATCAGTATCTAGATACATTGGTGGTTTTTCCCATATTGGGTTTCCATGTTAAATCTGTGTCTCTTGTGTTCTTAATTGTTATCTTAATCATATACAAGTGGTGATGAATATCTAAAATATAATTTTGCTAATACTTTCTGCATCTATCAAGTTGCTGCAATCTATTTACCGAGTGCTAAATAGATAATATTCATTAAGATATCCTAAGGGATCTGAAAAGAAATAATTATGAAGTGATTTATGATTGACTGATTCACCCCCCCCTCTTAATCAGTTCATCCATATTCCATCAATTGGTATCAGAGCTTTTGGTGCTTGCAGGAAGGGTTTCAAGGACCTAAGCTAAAGATCAGGATGTCTTACAAGAGAGAAATTCCAAAGCTCAACAGAGATAACTTTTCAGCATGGCAAGGTCTCATGTGACTTCATCTGGCTTCCATTGGTGATTCAGGATGCAAATACATTGATGAAGAATACACAGTTCCTACTGGCGCATTAACTATTGAAGACATTGCAGAGAAAAAGACTCATAACACCATGATGATAGACATTGCATCTGCTCTCAGCTATGAAGAATTTGATGATATTAAAGAATGCACTACTGCATATGAAATGTGGATCACACTGAAGAAAATATATGGTGGTGATGCAAATGTGAAAAGAGCCAAAGCAGAAAGCCTAAGAGGATAGTTTGACAAGATGAATATGAAGGAAGATGAAAACATTGCAAAATATGTTGAAAGAATCAAAGCAAGTGTAAGTGCAATTAGAGCTTCTGGAGGAACAATCTCTGATGAAACTGTTATAAGCAAGGTACTCAGAACATTACTCCCTATCTATGCAATAAGAGTATCAGCTATTCAAGAAAGAAGATGTGAAACAAACCACAATATAACTTTAGATGCCTTAGTTGGAAGATTGATAGCCTTTGAATTAGACAACTATGACAACTATGTTCCAAATTCCAAAAATATTGAGTCAGCATTTGAGGCCAAGGTTTCACTAAGGAAGAACAAGAAAATTAAAGAAGTTCAGTCAGAAAGTGAAGAAGTATCAGAAGAAAGTTCTGATAGTGATCTTGAAATTGTAGAAGCATTACTTGCAAAGAAGTACTCTAAAGGGAAAGGTAAATATAAAGGTAAAACTCCTTTAATCTGTTTTTCATGTGAAGAAATTGGACATATTGCAGCTAGGTGCCCAAACAAGCAGGTCAAGGAAGAGAAGAAAGGTCACAAGTACTATGGCAAAAAGAATTTCAAATCATTCAAGGATAAAGGTAAGAAAACATGTTTTATGGCTAAAGATTCTGATGATAGTGAAGAAGAAATTGTCTTTATTGCTATAAAAGATGAATCTGATGATGATGAAGATAAGATGGCACTTATTTCTCATATAAGCAAAGATGATAGATGGATAATAGACAGTGGATGTTCACACCACATGACTGGTGACAAGACAAAATTTGAATACCTAGAAGACTGTGATAGTGGCAATGTAAGATTTGGAAACAATGAACCTTGTTGTATAAAAGGAAAAGGAAGAATCTCATTAACCAAAGAACTCATATGTGATAATGCTTATTGGGTTGAAGGACTAAAACATAATCTTCTAAGTGTAGCACAGCTAATCAACACTGGTTTCAAGGTTGAATTCATGAATGGTCAAGCAAGACTACCGGATGAAAAAGGAAAACTCATTGGATCAGGAAAACAAACAAAAGGTAACTTATTTTATCTTGATCTCAGTGAATATTCATGTTTTATTGCTCAAATTGAAGAAAGTTGGCTATGGAACAAAAGGTTATGTCATGTGAATTTTGATAACATGATGAAAATAAGCAAATTCAAGAAGGTAAGAGGCATTCCTACTTTGAAGAAACCTGATACTGGTCTATGTAAGAATTGTCAGATTGGCAAAATGAGTAAGACTAGTTTTAAGAGTAAGAACTATCAGTCTAAAAAGATTTTGGAAATTGTGCATACTAATTTATGTGGACCTATTGGAATACAAAGCTATACTGGAGATAAATTCTTTATTCTTTTCATTGATGATTATTCTAGAATGATGATTGTTATGTATTTAAGAGAAAAGTCAGAAGCATTTGAAAAGTTCAAATGGTACTTGGCAAGAGTGGAAAAGGAAACAGGGAAAAGATTGAAATGCTTAAGATCAGATAGAGGTGGTGAATTCATCTCCCATGATTTTAACAACTTTTGCATTGAAAGAGGAATCAAAAGGCAGGTATCAGCTCCTAGAACTCCTGAGCAGAATGGAATAGCAGAAAGAAGAAACAGATCTATTATGGATTGTGCAAGGACTCTAATGATAGAAAAGAACATCGCTATAAAGTACTGGAAGGAAGCTATTAGCACTGCAGTTCATACCTTGAACCGAGTACAATTGAAGAAAGACACATTCAAAACTCCTTATGAGTTATGGTATGGCTATAAACCCAATGTAAGTTACATGAAAGTATTTGGTAGCAAGTGTTATATCTTAAAAGAATCCAGAAGAAATAAATTTGATGTGAAAAGTGATGAAGGAATATTCCTAGGATATTCTAGCAAAAGTAAGGCATACAAATGTCTGAATTTGTCTACTCACAAAGTCATAGAAAGTATACATGTAAAATTTGATGAGTTTGCAGAAAAGACTGAAGAAGAAAGCAAAAGGGAACCTGAAAACTACAGAAGATTCATTTACATTGAACCTGAAACATTGGCAGACACAACTATCAATGAGGAAACTATATCTATCGAGCCGAGCACAGTTACTGAGTCACAGGAAGAAGTTCAAACCGAGTCTCAGCTTGAAGTTACTGAGCAAATATCTACCGAGCCCGAGCAACCTGAAGAAGAGATCCTAGAAGACAACAACATGACTCATTCAAAAAGCAAGGAACCTACACTAGCCAAATATGTCAGAAGACATCATACACCAGATCAAATTATTGGAAACAAATCAGATGGTACTATGACAAGAAGCAAGCTAAAAGGTACATGTCTGCTTACTGATTTTGAACCTAGAAATATCAAAGATGCATTGAATCATGAAAGTTGGATTGAAGCAATGAATGAAGAATTAGAACAAATACAAAAGAACAAAACATGGACTCTTGTACCTAGACCTAAAGATAAGAATGTAATTGGAACAAAATAGGTATTCAGGAATAAGCTGAATGAAGACGGTCAAGTATCTAGAAACAAAGCTAGATTGGTATGTAAAGGTTATTCTCAAGAAGAAGGTATAGATTATGGTGAAAATTTTGCTCCTGTTGCAAGATTAGAAGGTGTAAGAACTCTACTTGCTTATGCAGCACATAAATGATTTAAGGTATATCAGATGGATATAAAATCTGCATTTCTCAATGGAATTCTTGATGAAGAAGTCTACATTGAACAAGCTGAAAGTTTTGTTGATCCAGATAAAAAAGACATGGTCTGCAGGTTACACAAAGCATTGTATGGTTTGAAACAAGCTCCTAGAGCATGGTATGAAAGATTCCATAACTATTTGATTCAGATTAATTTCAAAAGAGCCAATGATAATAGCAATTTGTATATTAAAGAAGGACCGGATGACAAAATTGTATTGGCAGAAATATTTGTAGATGATACTATATTTACAGGGAATGAGGATCAGTGCAAAGAATTTTCAGAGCAAATGAACAAAGAATTTGAAATGTCTATGTTTGGTTTAATAAAATTCTTTGTTGGTCTTCAAATTCAACAAAGCAAGAATGGTATATACATTACTCAATCTAAATACATTAAGGAAATACTTAAGAAGTTTGGAATGGAAGATTCAAAACCAATTGGTACACCCATGTGTACTGGACTAAAACTTACCAAAGATGATGATTCAAAGGAAGTAGATCAGACCTTATACCGATCTATGATTGGAAAATTGCAGTATGTAGTACATACAAGACCTGATATTGCCTTAGCAGTCGGTATAGTAGCAAGATTCTCAGCAAAACTTAAGGAAAATCATATGATGGCAATCAAAAGAATCTTAAGGTACTTAAGAGGAACTGAAGAATATGGTTTGTGGTATAAATTTGGAGGCAATCTAGACTTAAAAGTGTTTACTGATGTTGATTGGGCAGGGAACATTGATGACAGAAAAAGTACAAGTGGTGGAGCATTTTTTCTTGGAAAAAGACTGGTATCTTGGACCAGTAAAAAGCAAAATTGCACATCTCAATCCACAGCTGAAGCAGAATATGTTGCTGCTGCAGTAAATTGTTCAAATATTGTTTGGTTTAAACAGTTATTACAAGGTATGAAGGTTGAAATCAAAGAACCAGTTGTTATATTTTGTGACAATACTAGTGCAATAAACATTTTGAAGAATCCAGTAATGCATTCCAAAACCAAGCACATTGCCATTAAATATCACTTTGTCAGAGAATTGGTGCAGGACAAGGAAATTAGATTAGAATATATTCAAACAAAAGAGCAGATTGCAGACATTTTCACCAAACCATTACTTAAGGATGCATTTGTGTATCTAAGAGGTAAGTTAGGGGTCATTCCCCTATCAGAGGCTCACTAAATACAGTTTTAGTGATGCATCAACCAGAACATGATTGAAAATCAACATGTTGATGCAGCATATTCAAGGAATCATTGCATATGAATCAGCACTTGAGGTACATTAGTTTACACTGGTAATATGTGAATTGTCTTTGGCATGTGTTGTCAAAGAGGGAGTGTTTGCTATGTCTTTGCTATTACTTCAAGAAATTTTCAATAGTCAGAAGGAAGAGTTTTAAGAAAAAGGAAGTTTGTTGACAGAGGGAGATTTGAATCTGAACCGAGCTAATTCTTTCAAAATTTCTTATGCTATGACATATTGTGTTGCCATCAATGCCAAAGAGGGAGATTGTTGGAAATAATTGTCTGAAGAAAATTGCTACTCAAATTATGTATTGTCTTTGATGTCACACTATGTCATAGTCCGCAGCATTCAGTACCTACCGAGCTCAGTCGGTCTGCCTATCAGTAAAATTAGTGTCTACCGAGTCCACTCGGTTATCAAAGCAAATCAGTGTTTACCGAGTTCACTCGGTTATCAAAGAAAATTTAGTGTTAACCGAGTTCAGTCGGTTGTCGAAGAAAAGTTAGCATCTACCGAGTTCAGTCTGTTATCAGAGGATTATCAGTGTTTACCGAGTTCCCTCGGTCTCTGAAAGATTGTAGAAAGTTATGGTCACCAAGTGCTGTCGGCCCTTGAAGGATCTTTGCAAATAAAGTTTGCTTATTTCAGCCGACTGTTATACTAAGTAATGTCGATTTGACAAATCTAAAATCATATAAATAAAAGGTCAAATGTGAAAAATAAACAAGAATTATAGCAGAAGATATATAGAAGAAAGATAGGAAAGGTGTGTGCGAAATTGTGAAGGATGACCAGATATCCTTGAGGAGCAGCAGAGATATATTCGGTCAGGAAGGATCACACTTATGCAGAACAAAGATCTGTAATCAGCAAGGCAGTTGCATTATTATACAGGTCATTTTCATTGTTACCTTTTTATCATTGTAACAGTGAATTCTAAATCTCTTAACCGAGTTGGTTTAACAACCATATTGTAAATCCTCTAACAAGGTGACAATTCCATTGAATTGTTTTCAAGACCTCTTACCAGGCCACTCCTAGCAGGGTGATTAAATCCTCTAACAAGGTCACACCTAATAGTGTGTTTTGTAAACCTTTTACCGGGTTGGCTTCTAACCGGGCATCACTTCAGAAAAGTGAAAATCAGTATCTAGATACATTGGTGGTTTTTCCCATATTGGGTTTCCACGTTAAATCCATGTCTCTTGTGTTCTTAATTGTTATCTTAATCATATACAAGTGGTGATGAATATCTAAAAGATAATTTTGCTAATACTTTCTGCATCTATCAAGTTGCTGCAATCTATTTACCGAGTGCTAAACATATAATATTCATTAAGATATCCTAAGGGATCTGAAAAGAAATAATTGTGAAGTGATTTATGATTGACTGATTCACCCCCCCCTCTCAGTCAGTTCATCCATATTCCATCACGTGCCCTGTCTCAAGTCTCAATAGTAAAAGAGGGGAGATAATATTCAATTCCAAATCCCAACCTAACCCATTCTATTGTCCTAAAATAGTGGACAAGATTATGATATTTTACCCTTCCCGAATTCATCTAGGTGACGTGAGTTTATAGTCCCTTCCTTGAGCATGGTTATGTTTCTTTAAGTTCACTTGATTTCTGGTTGGTTGATATGATTGCTATAATTAGATAATTTATTTAGATTAATTGTTCTTTTCAAATAAATTAGATATTTCAATTTTTAGCTATTCAAATGTGGGAGTATTTAATTAATAGAGATTAATTAGATACATTTATTAAATTTAATGATTTAATTGAAAAGGCTTATTGTGGAAATACAAGTATTTAATTAATGAAAATTAATAAAATACATTCGCTTTAAAATTTAATTATTTATAAAATTCAACTTTTCGAATAAAAAGTATTTATTAAGTGAAAAATTAAATAACATTAGACTAAATATTATTATTTAATTTAATTCAAATGCAATTTAGTTGCCCAATTAAATTGAAATAAATAAATAAAAAGAATTAGTTAATTTTGAGTTAAGTGGGTTAACAAAAACAAGAAGAAAAATAGACTTGAGTTCAAATATGAAATTGGAGGAATTAGGGAATTGATGAAAACAAGGCCGTGAGTGGAGTTGAGTTCCAAACTTTGCATGTGGAATTGAATTCCTAGATTGAGAAAGTTTGGCCATAATTCTCAACACATAGGTTTAGAGAATTTTGGGTGAAGGATTTGATTTGGAGGAAATTTTTGTGAGAGCTTGGATTGTCTTCGTTTCTGGTCTTCGTCACATATATTCATTGGTTTGAGGTAGGATTTAGAAACCCTTGCGATTATATTTCTATTATTTCTAAAATGAGTGTCCTCTTTGTTCCTGTCAGATCTGGATAATTTGGTTGTTTATGATTCTTTCCATGTTAGAATTCTGGAAAAATAGTTGTAGGAAAATGGGTGTGTGTACATGCAATTCTTGATTCAATTTTGCTTGAATTCGATTAGGGTTTTGAATTAATGTAATTATTAGAATTTAGAATATTGATTGTTGAAATTTGGTGAAAGAAAAACTTGTTTGGAAACCCTAGGTTGAAATTTTACAATAAATCTTTTAGGAAAAATTCAGATCTATATAGGGTTGTAAAGAAAGAATCAATTAAACCTTAGAATTTTTTTTATAGAAAATACCTAGATTAATCTATGCATCTGAGACTTTCAAATTGTCTGAAAAAAAGAGAATATGTATATCTGTTTCTTATTCAAGAAAAAATTTAGCCCTTGTATATTAAAAAAAAAATATATGTGTGTATATATATTATATATACATATATATTATATATTTATATATGTCCATCTCATTATTTTTAAATATATATATATATAGCTTGTTGTTTTAGACTCAGTATTTTACTGGTAAAAAAATAAAAAATAAAAAATAATATATATATATATATATATATATAATATATATATTACAAATTTTATAGGAGGAAACATGGGCCACCCCCAACCTCCCCCCCAACGGCAACTCTAAGAGCTACCGACAGTAGGCCCTAGGCTGTTGTGACAATAATCGAGGGTGGGGCCAGTGGGTCCCCCCCACTTGACTTTTGTTTGTATTTTTTTTTAAATTTTAATATAATTAAAATAATAAAATAAAGTTTATTTTATTACCTCGAAGGGGTTCCTTATATGAAAGGCATCGACCTCATCCAATGATTATTACCCACTTAGAGGCGTGCAAGACGATTGAATTATTCCCAATTGTTTGTTCTGCCTTTAATTCTTGACATCAATGTCTTATCCTCTGACATCAATGTTTTGGTAGATGTCACTTGATTAGAGGTTGATGCAAATTTATCGACACAACTTGGACAGTATGAACACAATTATAAGTTTAGTACCATAACACGAGAACCAATCTAGATATACACGTGGCCCATGTCATGTATCAACTTCTTAGAAAGAAGAGTATGCCCACCCCACCTCCTCTCCTTCTCTCTCCCCCACTGCCATTCTCCCTCATACTGCAAGTTGTATTATTTCTCTCAAATAAACTCGGTTCTACTCTTCTTCTCTACTAAAATTCCTTTTTTATTTCTTTTCCTCTCTGCCTCTACCTCTACATGTTTTTCATCTTTCAAACAAATACATTTTTCCCAACAAAAGTAAATGTTGTGGCTATCCCAATAGAAATAAATGTTGGGATTTTTTACACAAACATAGTTGGATTTAGGACTTCAATTTTCTATGGTTTTGCTCAGCTATACACACCAACTACACCTCATCATACATAAAATCCACCTATATACACACCCATCCAGCTGTTCATTTCGTCACATATGATCGCACCTATTATTTTCCTTGGTACATAAATCATCTTGTAGGGAGGGATGGTCCTTTTAAGTCTTGGCAAAGCAAATTTGCAGATTTTGGGAGAAAATGAATCCATTTTTGGGCTGAAAATATCAATAATTTAAGGCATACCCATTTGATGGTTAGGTTAAATCACTCTCAAATCTAGATAGATACCTCCAGATAGCCTTCCTCTTTTAACAAACTCATCTACATCTACTGACGGGAAAATTGCAGAGCTTCACATGCTCAATTTTCATTCGAAAAAGTCCACCCATCATTTCTCTTTGTATTCTATTGCAAAACAAATTAGACTAGGTTACATAGACCATAACAAAGTTTTCTTCACTACTGGCAACCAATTAGTGGAGATTTGGTTTAATGGTTTATATGCTAAAAATATCATTCTATTAAATTTTTTTATTTTCTTCATAGTTTCCAGAAAAGTCTTCAAGCTTCTAGAAGATTCATCTCATATCAGTCATTCTCAACCATAGAACATGAAAAAGATAAATTACATATGTAATTGAATAAGAGTTTTCTTTTCCTTGGGAGACATATCCCACCTGTGTGAAAAGATAAAATTAGAGAATTACATGGCCTATCAATGAGCAACTCACACTACCCTAACAACTACTTCTTCCTGAGCATGAATGACTTCTTCTTATGGACTAGACTATACTAGCATCTCAAATGCCAGGCTAAGTCTCCCACAATAGCGAGTTGTGAAAAGAACAACTTAGAGGCACTTCCACAAGGATTTTATACTCAGCTTCTACTAAATTTAACAACCAAGTTAGCTAATGCTTGGAAAAATTCAAAGAAATCAATGTATGCTAGGAAACGACATGTACTCTTTCATTCACGAGATTTCTGTGAGCAAGTTCCCATAACAAACTACATTCTTCAAATTAGCCTTCCAACAAATAGTTGATAAGCCTATAGTAGTGGCATTGCATTGATAATTTTTGTTATGGCCTCAGTAAGGAATTATGTGGTATACATGCAAGATGAGGAAGCATAGACAAGGCACGTGAATGTTATTAATAATGTCATGTTGTCAACTGCCTCACCATGCCACCTGCTTTTGATAACAATTAGTAAGGGATTTTTAAAAGAAAGGAGGGTAAACATTGAAAGATATTAAGACATTATCTATCTTTCAAAATTTAATTAGTCAGAAAAATTATTTCATAGATTTATTACTTCTCTTATATTAGTCTTACATTAAATATTATATTCATATGATGTTATATATAATAATATATTATTTGTTGTATTTTTTATCCATATGTACATTATTTAGATATTTATATTAGATATTATTATAAACATATAATCCTATATTATATATATGTATAATCTTATAAATAAAATAATAGATTTTATCATATTGTATTATACAATATATAAATAATATTTTAGATAATAATTATCTGTAATGTTTATAATATTTATATTTATATTATATCTTATATTATACAATATGCAATTAATATTATATGATATATTATGTTAATTATTATTTATATATTATATAATATAATATTATTAATCATAAATATAAGAGACTACCCCTCGAGGGCAGTCACATTAAAGCTCTATGAGGCGGCAGGGTCTGTAATCATCAATAGGGCACATGAACCAAATGCTATCGCTTACACCAAGCATAGCTTGCGTGGCATAGATGCATGTGACAACATGGTTGTCAAAATGTGCGTTGAGCTAGAGGAAAAGTATGTTGAGTATTTTATTTTCATAAAAAAATAAATAAAAACTAAAAAAATATGCATATGCACCAACAAATCTTTGTTAACTTACCGAGATTTACTATGATGTTCCTCGGGAACTACTAGATACAAGTTGTTGGTGTTAGTGCAGGTGGGTTGCTTTGAGAGAACAAAGGATAAAGTGACTAAGCTACTCCATCTTTTCAACACCCATACACTTGATATGGAATGTGCGCACATAATCTATCTACATTTTCAAGCGTTCTTATTGAAATTTGGCGTCATACCCCGATAGAAATAAGTGGATGGCCCGGGCAACAAAATCTCACATCGTTTGAAAGAATCACCATATTTGCTTCACTATAACTTTTAGATAAATGCAATGGAAAAACATAAACAAAAGATATTTTGGGCTAAAATTATGTCACAACAATTTTTGCCTATAGAAATTCTACTAAATGATACCTTGCTAGATGGGTGCCAAGGCCAAATGATACTTCCAAGCTGAAATTATGTTTTTCTTTCAAAGGATGACAATTTCTAGTGTCTGCAAAAATTAAAAAAGCCAGTTGTTTGATCTCCACTACATATACGTGAAAAAAAATTAAAAAATCTCCAATCAATTATCATCCTCAAATTACATCTAGAATTGTCAATAGGAAAAGTGGGTAACAATAAATCGTACATGTTTTGCCAATTTTTAGCATCGAATTTGCAGAGTGAAAGCAGTGGCGAGGGAGCATGGATTGTTTATATGAGCATGGAAAATTGTGTTTTTGCCATCGCTCAACCTGAAGGCTATGCGTCATTCGACACAGTCCTCCAAGTGCTATGTGTCATTAGACAGTCTACAAATTTTTAGGTGTAGCCTCCTAAAAGATGATAAATTTTTTTTATCAAGAGGTATAATTGGTTATTTGAAACAAAAGAATTGAAATTTTTGTTGGCTAATTAGCTATTTTATTTATCAATTATTGATAGAAATATTCCTTGTTATCTCTTAGGTTTTGAGATTTTGACAGCGGTAAATTTTAGCTCTCTATAATGAATTGAAGAATAGGACTAAAAAATAAAAGGTGTTTGGGGAATCTTTACACAGAGAGGTCAATTTACTCGTGTATGTATATTGGTCTGATGCAACGACTTTGCTTACATTTTATATAAAAGTGTAGGCTAGTAGATTTTTAAAATATTACTTATTGATCAAAAAACATTTAATTTTAATTTTTAGTGGAAAACAAGTCATTTTTTTAGTAGAGAAAAATACTTGGCCCCTATGATCCTATCTTATGAGAAGGATTGTGGAAAATAGTTTGACATGCTTATTGTTTCAATAAATATAATTGCAAGCACGTATTGAAAAAGGAGATTTTGAAAATGGTAGAAAAAATTGCTTTGATGGGTGTCGTTGATATGAGAAAGATGAATTCTCTATTCTTCTCTTGTTGTTTGAATATACAAAATCTTATTATTATTATTATTTTTCCCTCTTTGTTGTCATCTGTACTAAGTAGTATGTAATGTTGTCTGCTATACAGTGGATATTTACTACTCACCATACTGTAACAAATTTTTTATATAGCTTATTGATATTAAATTTTATAGAACTATGTCTCCCATCAAATGTGTCATCTATTAAAGTGCCCCTGGGCTCTATCTTTGTGTTATGCACTAGTGCCATTTTTTACCTTTTCATATTTTGCCGGCTGATTATCCCATTCTATTTGATCGATTTCATAGATCTCCAAATTCTTTCCGTCAGCATGGTGAATAAAACAAAAAACTAACTACTACATTGGTTGGAATGGTTGTGTGCCCATGGATAGTGGAATTTAATTTTTCCTGACAGCTGTATATGGTATTTTTTTTTAACCATTTACTGTTTCTTTTTAACGATTCATATATGTCACATTTTTGTAATTAACAGGACTCCGTTGTTTCACGATTTAATTAGTGTTGACGAGTGACTACCGAATGTAAGTCAAGTCTTTTCTAAATGTGTATTGGCGACTTGAAGTCTTTTCTGCCAGACGAGATGCAAATCTTTTTGCCGAATTTTTCGCTTTCCACAATTAAAATCTTAAAATATCCTTTTTCCTTCACGTTTCTAGAAATGTAGAAGGATTAGTAAAAAATCTTTGTCCATTTTTCGAAGATTTTTATTATTAATTTTTTAACTTGAAATTTAATATATTTTATTGCAAAATGTATTATTTTTTATTTTTATATAAATTTATTTTAAAAAAGTTTTATTTAAATTTTAATTATGTTTTCATGTTCAGTTTTATTATAAATATAATTGAAGGATATTTATTAAGCATAATTATAATAATATATTTATGTTTATTAATAAACGTTCAAGATTGAGCATTTAGTATTTCATGGATACATTTAACTTTTATTAATTTTAAAAAAACATATTCACGATGTAAAATATTATAATGAAATTAATAAAATATTTATTTTATGTAATTTAAAATATTCTAATATATACTTCTCAATCTATATTTAATATAATTTAGAGTGTATGCTTAATATATTATTTTAAACAATATATTATTTTTTAAATAGTAAAATAATAGTATGGTTATTTGTTTAATCTATTGTTTTTTTATGATTATAATTATATATGACTTGCATTAGTTTTCCACAATTCATGGTTTATAATACATAATAATTTAAATCTATAATTATTCGTATATATAATCTATATTATATTGCTAATAATTTTTATGTTTAGTATTTCATGGATACATTTAACTTTTATTAATTTTTTTAAAAATATATTCATGATGTAAAATATTATAATAAAATTAATAAAATGTTAATTTTTATGTAATTTAAATTATTCTAATATATCAAATTGTCACCTTTATAGACTTCTCAATCTATATTTAATATAATTTAGAGTGTTATGCTTAATAAATTATTTTAAACAATATATTATTTTTTAAATAGTAAAATAATAGTATGGCTATTTTTTTAATCTATTTTTTTTTATAATTATAATTACAAATGACTTGCATTAGTTTTCCACAATTCATGGTTTATAATACATAATAATTTAAATATAATTATACAATTAGTATATATAATCTATATTATATTGCTAATAATTTTAAAAAATTATATTTATATTTTATTTGTAGTTGAGTATTTTATTTGTAATTGAATTTTAAATAATAATTAAAAGTTTATTGTAATAAATTTAATTTATAATTAATTATCTTATTAAAATTATATTTCGAGGTACCTATTGCACACTAAGGTGCAATTACTAGTTTTAAATACTAAATGGCAATTTAATATATATACATATATTTATATATGTATATACTTTTTAGTATTTGTGTATAGTTTCTTTGGGTATGGTTTTTCTTTTAATTCAATTAGGTTGATTATTTAAATAATTTATTTCTATTAGTTAATTGTGGGAACTAAATTTATGACATGTTTATTTCTAAATAAAATTGGGTAACTTTATTTCTTAATTAGACTTATAAAATTATAGTGTTTTAGTAATTTTAATTCCTAAACTCAATTTATTTATTTAACGCAATACATTGATTTGTTAGGGTTAGAATTTAATTGGTTAGATGTAATTATAGTTTATTAGTGATTATTAATAGATTAATTTGGTGATGGAATTTTACAAATTATATTGTTTGTCTATTTTATTCCTTCTGCATTTGGGATTAGAGGGGAAACAATTACGTCAGCCTAATAGGACTGTTACTAGAGGCAGGATTAGAAGTTATTGTATTTACTTTGTTTGCCTTGTATACTTATATGACAGTTGATCATATTGTGACCCAACATTATGGATTGAATTTTATGATGGAAATTGTTGTTGTGTGTTCCTGTTTTTCCTTAGAACTAGTTTTGGGAATTATAAATTATGTTGACCTTGAGTCATGCTTTTGAGACTATAAACCTAGGGTAGGTTATCTAGGTGTTAAACGGGAAGTGACTTGCTTTGGAGGCATCAGATCTCAGAAGTAGCTACCTGGGTATCCTTAGTAGGTTACTTAATCAAGTGATAATATAAAACTAAATGGGGTTAAAATGAATTAACAAGATAATGGTTCCTCGTCCATGCCTTGAGTGCTAGTATAGGCTAAGGATGGGAGGAGGAGAAGATGCTTGTTCATCTAGTAGGATGGTGAGTCTAACATGATCAATTATCCTTGTCTTCATGAGAGGATCTTAGGTTCTGCATATCATCATACTTGGAAGTTGGAATCCAGTGAGATCGTTCCAAGGTGTTGACATATGTGATGACACTTCCCTAATTTTATTCTAGATTTCTTACATGTGTTGGTTTCCTCTGGGTTAGTATGTGTATCTTTGATTTATGAGATGTAATCTTGAGATAGGAGCTTCTAGGATCCTTTCTTAGTTTACCTGATTTGATTGGTATTGTTATCTGAGTGAGATTTGATGTTATCTCCTCAACACAATGGAAGTGGAACCATAGGTTTCCATGAGGTCGGGAGGTAGTGATTCTTTTACCATTTGAGACTATGACATCCCTATTCTAGTGTTGGATGATCTTGGTTGCAGTTACTTCATTTCCTATCTTCTTGGAGACTTGTTCTTATTCTTGTACCTTCTCTATTTGTACTTTATATTTTTTTGTAACTACATACCTTGTGACTTGTGCAGTAGATGTTGATGATTACGTATACTTTATTATTCAGGTGTAATTATGATGTAATATGTAGTTGAGTTAGGGGATCAATGTAATTGATAAATGTAAATGCATTTGTGTAGTTTCTACATCAAGAAACCCTTGAGATGTGTAATCTAATGTGGAGATTATGTTTATGTTTTGATTAATGGTAAAAATAGGTTTTGAAGGGACCCAAAACCCTGTACAAAGAAAAATCTTAAGATAGAGCATTAGGAGTACACCACACACAATAGATCGGCCAAAACAAAAGGCCATCATCCCCAAGAAACCACCCAAAAGAACTCAGCCAAAGAAATACCCAAACCACTGCATAAGATAAAACATTAGAAATCTGTAGCAAAAGATAAACAAGCTATCTTTTTGTCCCCTTCAAATGAGATCGCAGGGTCATGTCAAAAGACGACGAGGATTTCTTAGAATTTTTGCCTTTAACTATTGAATAGAAGTGAAATGGGATTACCTCAATGAATGAATGATGTATGAATTTGAATAGGAGTATGATATAGGGGTGGAATATAGAACCTATCCTTAATCCAAATTTCCAAAAGGAAAGATCCAAATGGATTAATCACAAAGAAGTGATCAATGTACAAAAGAATCAAACAATGGAGAATATGAAGAAAGGAGAAAATACTATAATCTACTATAAGAAGTATATACTTGAAATTTGAAATAAATAGAAGACAAATACTAACCTTAAAATAGGAAAGATCTAGAAAATGCTGATTTCTGATGTTTGTAATTAGTTTCGGGTAATTCTGCAACCTGTTTCAGACTGGAAATACCGAGATGGAGAAAACCCAGAAAAGTTTTATCTTTCGGGAAGCAGGTCATCCTTGACCCAGATAGTGGGGCAAGGTCTTACCCTAGGGCAGGATCCTACCCCCTACTGAAGGTCATCCTTGACCCAAAACAACTCTGATGGAAAATCTGTTCGCAGATCTTGGAAGTTCGTTGAAAAGGGTATTCGGATTTGCACTTCAATTCACTGTCTTGTACCTATACCTGCAAGAAAAATGGTTTTTTGTTGTTTGTATGGGGGTTTTTCCTTGGTTAAACCCCAATTTAGGAATTAACTTTGAAATTGAATTGAAATTGCAATATGTATAAACAAAGTAAATGCAACTATTCACCTTGCTTATGTTGAAATCCTTGTGGAGGATTTGAATCCTTGAATCCACAAGTAGGGATGCTCCAAATGAATGAAGAAATGAATGTAGGATGTCTCAAATCAATGGCATTAGATCTTCAACACCAATCTTGAATGGATCTTTGCATAGGAAGAGGCTTGGATGAATATGGATGGAGAAATCTTCAAGGGGGCTCCAAAGAGATTGAATCCTTCAATAGCTAATAATGGATCTCCTTGATGAATACTTGAATGCTTGAATGCTTTCCTTCTTGCTTGCTTGATTGCAAATGCTCATGAAAATCAAATGTGAATTGATGGAGAAAATGAGAGAGAAAGGATTTCTTTTATAGTGATCTAGGGCACAAACTTCTAGAGAGGCCAACATTGGAGAATTAAATCCCAATTAATCTTAACCCCTAGAAATGGACCTAGATTAAATGCAATTTAAGGATTTACCATTCCAAAACCCGAAATGGCCGACCCAAAAGTGGGAAAAAAAAAACTTTCCGAAGCCTGACATCCTGTAACTCCTAAAATTTGAAAATTGGACCTGGAGTCAAGGATGAGGTAGACTCTACCCTAGGTCAGGGTCGAGGTCATCCCTAACCTAGGTTGAGGTCTAGGTTGTCCTTGACCCTACTAGGTTGTCTTTGATCCCGACAGTCAGAAACTCCAGATTCGCAGAGAAAACTATTAGAAAAAGGATAGAAATAAAGGGGAGAGAAGTAGAACAGGGGGAAATAGCTAGATACATGCAAAGACTCGATCAAGGTGCTTAACATGACTCCAGACTACTCACTCAGAGGTCTAAATGCTCTTAACATGGAAGTGCTTCCATTTTAAGATGATACAACTATAATCCAGCCTTATTCAACACTAGCAACCTTATCCTACTAGCATAATGATTCCAGACCTAGAGATCTAGCCCCCCAAAATGGGGTTGAGTCTCCTAGAGAAACAACTAGCGCAAGGCCAACATTAGATCTAGCCAAAGGGTGATCAAGAAATGGAACTGCAAGGTCAGATCCAACACCTAATAAAATACCATCATTTCTAGCAAAGTCAACACCCACCGAATCAACAAAAAATTTGGTATCACCCAATGTAGAAAGAGAAGGTTCAGGTCCACAACCAGGAAAGGGATAGAGCTAGAAGACCCTTCAGGAACATTAATATCAGGACATAAACTAACCTTCTCACTAATAGGCAAAGGATTGCTAATATCGGGAATAACTTCCATCTCAGGGTGAGAGGAGCTTCTCAAGACAACATAATGTTGGGTAGAAGCACCCTTCCACCAAGAAGGAGAATATTTATTCTTCTTGGAAATGAAGCCACATTGGGATGATATATGACCAATCTTAAAACATTTATGACATCTAAAAGGAATGCCTTCGAAGTCAAGCTGCTGGATCGAAGGTCCCAAGGATGATTCAATTTTAATTTCAGCTAGGAGGCCCTTCGAGGTATCAATTTCTACCAAGATATGAGAAAAAGTAGAATGATACACATTATCAGACTCATTATCAATAAAAAAAATTCCCCCAAAGCCCCACCCACTTCCTCAAGGATGAAATCATGCCACAGATGAAGGGTAGATTAGAGAGCCTAACCCATAAAGGGAAGTACTAAAGACTTCAGTGGAAGGATTGAAATCAAGGTGCCATGGCTTTACCATGAGCATAAATTTTTCATCCTCCCAAAAAAAGAAATAATCACATAGGATCGTAGCTCTATCCACAACATTATCAAATTTTGCAATGAAAAAGCCTTTTTCTATTGGAGAGATGTTAACAATACCTGATAATTTTGGTTCCCATTTTCGAGAAACCCAATCATGTAGTTGGGGAAGGCTAGACCAAAAACCCCAAAAATGAAAAATCAGTCTGTGGGATTTCCAAATTTCATTACTGTTCATCAAATCTCTATCAGCAATAGAGGACAAATTGATAGATAAAGACCTAGAAATAGAAACTGGGACAATGGAAGCCCCATTATCAGTGGAAACCTTGTGTCCCTTCTTAGCCACAATCGTCTTGGAAAAAACATCATCAAAAGACCCCGCCAACCCCACAAAAGCCTTAGAAGCATGACCATCAACCCCCAAAGAAGAGGTACCATCCGCAACACTCACCCTTGTCACAACAACAGAGGGATATGCTGCCAGAACAACAGATGCAGGGCAGGACGAAGGCAACTCCGTGGAAGAATGAAGCTACCCCAACGTCAACCCATCATGATGCTGAGATGACCTAACCTTCTTCAAACCCTTCACAACACCATAGGAAGGGCACACATGAGGCATAGAGAATTTGATAGAGGAAGACATTTCAAAACCTCTCTTATGTTTATGTTTATGTACTTATTGACTTTATGTTTTACTTTCGCTTGTTTATTCATTATTATTTGTAAACACTTAAGAAAAAAATTATTCTAAAAACTTAGTAACATGTTTTAGGTTAATATCACTTGGGTTCCCTAGTGGGGCATTACAAGAATTGTGAAGGTGAATTATATTTGAGGCTATCGAGTACATAAACTGAATTATGATTGAAATGTACCGATGTACAAAATGAGGTAAACTGTTATTGAGCATATTGAGTCTAAACAACATTTGTTGATGCATTACTATAGATATATTTTGTACTGATTAATATTGTAATCAAAGTTATAAAATTCCATTACCGGGTAGGCCCTAATAGTTCTTATTTTGTAAATCCTTTAACGTGGTACATCTCTTAGATTAGAGATTGTAAAATCCTTTAACAAGCTAGACTGTATAAGTCTTTTGTACTCCTAACAAAGTAAGCTATCAGAAGTAGCTAAATTTTGTAGCTCTAACCGAACAACCTTTTTACTACAGTAGTGAAGGATTGTGGGTACCATCCCCACCGTAGTTTTTCCCTTTGACCAAGGGTTTCTGTGAGACCAAAAATAATTGTGTTATGAGTTATGTTTTTATGTTTTATGGTGATATATGCAAAGTTTACAATTTGGTAAATGGTCAAAATAGTTGATAAAAGTTTTTTAAGTAATGATTCTCCCCTCCCCTCTTAGCACTTAACTTTCCATTATTAATCCAACAACTCTCCTCTCTTATTTTCTCTACATGACGTTATTGTAAATGAGCTCTCTCTCTCTCTAGGATTTTCCATATTCATAATATCACAAAGGGCTTTTTCTTTTCTTTTCCCCTTCCAAAAATATTCTTGTCTCCTTGTGTTTGATTTTGGATGCTTGCTCCTAGTTCTTGGTTTTTGTCATGGTAACATCTCATTCATTTACTATATCTCTTGGATTACTTTCTATTCATTGCTCTCATTATTTTTTACATGGTATCAGAGCATAGGTTGCTAATTCTTGTTTGAGTGTAGTTTTGAAAGTTACCATTCTTGGGAGCACATCTCATTGGAGACTCTTGTTTGAGAGAGAAGCTTGAAATTCATTTGCCAACTTCTTATGTTGTAGATTTTATTTTGGATTATCTGGTTTCTCTAACCCGCTTTGGTCGGCTTGCCGCTAGAGAGTTTCATTTGAATTTTTTTATTGATTTGGCTGGTTTACTGCCAAACCCATTTCCATTTTGCACTTGTTTGATAGCCTCATTCGAGAAATTGTGAGGCTTATCATTTGATTTCTCTAACATTTTTTTGTAGGGTATTTTCTAATCAATTTTGTTTAAAAACTAATCTTTTATTGCAGGATTCAATCAATCTATATTTTGGTTTTTCTAAACCCTTTGCATGTATGCTATTTTTTTATCACATGCATATCTCTAATCACTTATTCTATTATTTTAATCTCTACTCTTGCAGGCGTATTCTAGTTTTATTTTAATATTTATCCTACTATCACTATTCTATCATTGTTTATTCAATCTATTTTGTATCGAGTGTATAATTTTATTTGTATTATACTTATCTCTTGCTTAGTTTCATTTATAGCTTCTTTTCTCTTCCTCCTTGCATATCTCTCTAACCAAAGCTCCTCCTTCAAATATTGTACAAAATCCTTCTGGTTTAAGTGGAGGGTAGTCCAGTAGTTTATTCTTATTGTTGCCTTCTTTATCTCCATTCCTTGCATGAGCCATCCCAGCTCCTTGCGTGAGCCATCATTATTTGATTCCCAGCTCCTTGTGTGAGCCTTGCTTGGCTTTGAGCTACTTCTAACTATCTTCACCCAACCCTCCAAACTTGCGTAACCTGTTACCTTGTGTGAGCCTTGGTTGTTCTTTCTTATGCTCCTCCTTGTGTAACTATTCTTCAAATCTACCTTTTACTAGTTTTTTGTTCATTTCTCCTACCTTGCATATAACTCCAGCCAACTCTCCCTCCTTTGTGTGAGCCTTTTGGCTTGTTTTGACTGTCTCTCTATCTGGTCTTTGAGTTCTCTCCTTGCGTGAGCTTTAACCTTCGTGACTCCAGCCTTCTTTGTCTTGCACGAATCTTATTCAATACATTTTTTAATAGCTTTTTCAACTACCCTCCAGTCTTTGCCTTGAATTTCTCCCATAGTCTGCATTTTTTTGTTTCCTATCTTTGTCTTCTATTTTAGTCTTGTATTAGTCCTCTTACCTCTTGCGTGACCTTTTATTGGTCCTTTCCTTCCTTTATATGCCTGCCTTAGTCTTCCTTTGACAATGTTTTCATTCTTTGATACCATTTTTCTATTTTTGCCATTCAGAGCTTTGCTAATATTAGTTGTAATTTTTTATTCTTGTTTGACTATTTCTTTTATTTGTTGATTTTTTTTTAGTTAGTTTTGTCTAATTTAAATTCATCTCAATAAATTACACTAACAACATTGTTTGTCATTTAAAAACAATTTTCATTATCATTTTGTTTATAATTCCGTTTAGAATATCACATTGTTAGTTTAAAAATAAAAAATAACAATTATTAGTTTAATTTTTTTGTTAATTAGTTTAAATTTACGTTTAATAATTTAAAATTACATTTCAAACCTTCACATTTAAATTTACTCTACTCTAAAGTTACTTTATGTTTAATTTCAAAATTTAAAATCATTTAATCATTTATAATTAATTTAACAAAAATTTAATTGTTACTTTATGCTATTTAGATCATTATTAACATTAAGTTAAATTTCATTTCACGTTTATTTGAAAGTTGTTTATCATTGTTTCTAAGGTTATTTTGTCCCATCCTAAAGTTTTTTTTCGTTTAATTATTCAATCATGTCTATGCTTATTCGTGATATTAAGTTAAATAGTACTAATTACCATGTGTGGAAAACACACATTTCATTTATTTTTCAATTTAAACACATGTTAGACATTGCTACTAGTGTGACTTCTGCTCCAGCCAACACCGCAGTTCAAGCCGATATAAATGCTCGAAACACCAAAAATGAGGAAGCTGTTGGCCTTATTGGCATTTTCCTCAGTCCATATTTATATGTACTTATTGCTAATTGTACTACAACCCATGCATCATGGGACATCTTGAAAAACACCTATGACAACCCAAATGAATCTAGAAAGATTCACTTCCAAGATTAATTGGAGGATCTGAGGTATACAAATTTCAAGACCATGGATGAATTTTTATTAAAATTTGATTCAATTAAAATTCAATTAAATGGTTTAGGAATTACTATTAATGATATTCGGTTAATTCATATAATTTTAAAGAAATGTCTTCCTAGGAAGTTTCAGAAATTTATAACTAATATTCATTCTCAACTAGTAATTCCTAATTTAGCTAATCAACTAACCCACATTATCTTTCAAAATTTATTGCATCAAGAGGAAGCTAAGTTGATTCAATTTGGAACTCTTAAATCTAATGAACATGCTTTTGTTTCTGAAAATTAAAATCCTAACTTTTGATCTAATACTCATAACAATAATAATCATAACAATTCTAATTCTAATTCCACGCCTCATTATAATAACAATAATCATAGTAATAATCATAATAATAATAACCATTTGGAGAATGGTCCTCATAAAACACCCCATTGCACCTATTGTGGGAAAGATGGTCATGTGACCAACAATTGCTTTAAAAAACAAAAAGATAAGAAGCCTATGAATCAAATTAATCAAAACTCTCAGAAAAGTAATGGTAATCATTCTCGTCATGCCTTTATAGTTCGTTATAATGTTCCTAACCCTTTTTAAATATGTGCCATATGTTTAACTCATGCATTGCTCAATTTTAATTTTTTCTAGTATTGTGATTTATCTAACAACATTGCCTTCTTGTGGATTATTATTGATTTTATTATTTAGTATTAATTGCTATTAGTTTTTATATGATCTATTGTTATGCACATAGTTGTATTTTTATGATTTTATAGTTTCTCTTCTATGCTCATGGTGGAATTTTTATGGTTTTATACCATTTATTGATATGCATTTTATTGTATTTTATTTTTAAGTTATGTTCGGAGCCCAATTTTCAAGGTTAACTCAGTTACCGTATCCTTCAAAGGCACCTATGGAGTTTCCCTCCATCCAATGTATGGTATGCACTTACTTCAGCTGATGTTTATCAACTTGTTCCATTAGTTTTTTTCACTCATGGTGAGGATGATGTTCTTGAAATCCTTCTTGGAATTTGTTGGATTTCTCATATATTTGGAAGACAATATATTTTTCTCACTCATAATCCTTAGTTCAGATTATTATTTAGCATATGTTAATGTTTGATTTGTTAATGTTGGTTTAGTTTCTTATTTTTATATGATTCATTGATTATGGTACTTGTTTTTCAACTTGGATTATGGTTTATTCTCTCTCAGATCCCTTTGTAAATTACTAATGTGATGATGAGTTTGCATTCTTCATTGCTTAGATCACGAGTCATGCAGGTTATGGATTGATCACCCATTCACTTGTAGTGGAATGACTCATTAGTGGACTGTCTATATCTATGTGATTGATGCAGTGTTGATGTAAATTTCATTAGTTGGCCTTGTTTATGGTCATTTGTGCATTAGTATGTTTATTTTGAGATGAGAGGATGGATGATGTCTTTGGTACCTTGATTGTTCCTTTTGGATGCTATACATGTGGTTTTATCTTGATATCATGATAGCTTGGTTGCACTTTGGTACAAGCTTATGTGTTCATCTCTAACTCTTATTAATCTTAAAGTTATAAAAGATTCTTTAAAGTTGAATTGGTTTATGATGTAAATTATGTGTTTATTTTCAAAGGTTATAATGATTTATATCTAGGGTAGATCCCAACTATGGGTAATATACTTGTGGATATTTGTTTTGTTTCCTTCTCTTCTTTGATCCAGGTGACATATCATGGAATATTAAAAAGAATCAATCCACTTCTCAAATATGAATGTACAAGTTAAAAATGATTTAATGAATATTTGGAGATACCTCAAATTGAAGACAATCAAATTCATTCCCTTGTATAGAAGATCAAGTTGTAGATTTTTGTAAAAAATTAGGTTTTATTCCCATTGTTGTAAACTCCCCAAGTAAAGATTAAGAGGGGGTGTTAGAATTGTTAATCTTTCCTTGGTTGTATTTTTAATTTATTGTGGATAAACCAAGGTATCCTCTTTTATTTTTAATTAGGAGATTTC
Source organism: Chamaecyparis obtusa (assembly GCA_027943335.1). Taxonomy (NCBI): domain Eukaryota; kingdom Viridiplantae; phylum Streptophyta; class Pinopsida; order Cupressales; family Cupressaceae; genus Chamaecyparis; species Chamaecyparis obtusa. The sequence continues at coordinate 837,157 of BSBK01000295.1, forward strand.
TATGGAATCCCTACTTGTATTTTGTCCTCTAGTCCAAGTAGGAGGACATTTCATTTTTGTAATTCCTTTAATAAGGAAATTAGCTTATCCTCCTTAAGAGGATCTTGACACTTTGCACACACCCATTATGGATGATGACATTCTTAGATTGGTGAGTTACTTAGTAAATCCTATCCTCATTTGTATAAAAGAGATGCTCTCCTCTCTTATTTTCTCTACATGAAGTTATTGTAAATGATCTCTCTCTCTCTCTCTCTCTCTCTCTCTCTCTCTCTCTCTCTCTAGGCTTTGCCATATTCATAATATCACAAAGGGGTTTTTCTTTTCTTTTCCCCTTCCAAAAATCTTCTTGTCTCCTTGTGTTGGATTTTGGATGCTTTCTCATGGTTCTTGGTTTTTCTCATGGTAACATCTCTTTAATTTACTATCTCTCTTTGATTACTTTCTATTCATTTCTCTCATTATTTTTTACAATATTGAATGCTTGAAGATAGTTTCATCATAACTATTCCTTGAGCTATTCAATCTACTCAATTAGTGTGCATTTTAGTTTTCATCCATTAATAATTAGTGGGATTTAAATATATTGTGTTGGGAGGGCACACCCAAAAATATCTAAGAGGAATTAAACAAGTCTTGGTTGCACTTGTTTTTAGCTCATCTAAGGTTGTGGTTTTGAAGTTTTATGTTGGTTTCATGCTTTAAATATTATAACACGGTTTTAAGATAATAGGAGTTGAATATGTTATTTACCTAATGTTTTCATGTTTACACCAGTTCCACATAGATACATGCTCAACCACATATATTTTGGCACATTTGATGGGACCCACGTCCCTAAAAACTTAATTTTTAAATTTTTTTTTTGTTACCTTGTAGGCCCAGCCACGCATTATTGTCTCTTATTTATATAGAGGCATATTTGATATGAGAATATCATCTGCACAAATCAATGTCTATGACAGTTGACTGTCGTCTATGCTTTGACAGAAAAGGTCAAGTTTTTAATGCTTTAAATTTGTTTTTTGGGGTATTTTGAGATTTTAGCTCTCAGGTTTCTATCAGACATACAATTTTTTAGGGGTAGATGCTGCTTAATTTTTGAAAAATATTTAATCACACTTGACTAACCCTAGTTTTCACATTCTATCATATGTGTAGGTTGACTTTCATCAATGTGCCTTGAAATATGTGCCAATATAGAATTGACACGTGGTAGGTATAATTTGTTGGGTTTTTTGACTTTTTTGGCTGACTGTCATCTGTGCAGTTTGACATGCATCTGCATAGATTTTTATCTATGATCTGGCATTAGCACCTATGCCTTGTCACTAGAAATTTTAAGTTTTCTGTCAGATTTTGGGTTATTGATCCATCTAATTTTCTGAAGGATCTTGGATTTAAAAAATACTAACATTTACAAGACATTTGACCAAGACTTGGAAGCATTTAGACTACCAATCATTTATCTTGTAGGATGTCAGTAAAATAATTTGATACACTAAGACTACTCACGTTGTGGTTTTGCAGGTTGTCTTGGAGAATCAACCAAATGTTGTTTTTTTATTAGCTTGATTTTGCAGTCATCTAATTTTAATGACATGGGGTAGTTTTGAGACAATTTTGACTAATTTGGAGTTCTTCATGAGTTATACTTGGGTTTAGGAGATTTTTGAGGTGGTCAACTGCATATTTTAGATAATTTGACCCTTCTTTCTCCATGTTTTCCTCTTCTATCTGATCCTTCATGATTCTTGGCCTATATATTATATTTTGACCTCATTTTTTAGGGTTCCATCTTTCGACCATTATTTTGCATCTCTCAAATTTTGGTAGATGGTATTGGACACTTGATGGCTTGTAGAAAATTTCCTTATTATTGTTATATAGGGACTGATTCCTTCTCCATTATTTTTCTATGTCCAGCATTGATTGTGAGTGATTTGATTTAATATTGTGTTTTTAGATTTGTTTAATCAATATTGTTTCAATGTTAATGCATAATTTGATATCCCATGGTGCAGATCTGTGATTGTGCCTTACATTTTGATATCAAAATTGAAAAAAAATTAGTGTTTTCCTCTTCAAATATGTTATCCCACCATTCATTCTTTATGACACCCCCTTGTAAAATTTTCCTAAATCTCTATAGTTCATCATTTTTCCCTTTGCGTTAGTCAAAAAGTCCTTGATCCAACAAATTGACCAATCCTTTAAGCCGCGTCAGATCCTTATCGTTGTTTTTCCTTATTTCCCTTTTGTTCTTGAACCCCTTGAACTATTTTGAAATAAGTTCAAGGGTGTTCAAGTGGGTTCAAGAGGTTCAATTCATGCGTGGATCATTTTATATTACTAACGCATTTTCAAGTGTTTTGCAATTATTGTGATAAATGATCCTAAAAGCGCTAAAGGTTTTAACTCCTCCAAATTCCTTTAACCATTTTGAAATTTGTTCATGGAAATTCAGAAGATGTTTAGGTAAGGTAGTCAATCTCATAATAGTTTCTTTCAGGAATATTTTGTGAACCACTCAAACCATGGTGAAATAAGTTCAAAGGGGTTCAGGAGAGTTCAAATGCATTGCCGACTGCCTAAAAAGTGCATGACATGATGATTATTAAATAACTAATTCTCTAAAGATTTTGACATACTAGAAAGTGATGTTGAAGAGTCACCAAATGAGAAAAGTAATCATGATGAGTTAAGTGCCTCGAAAGTGGTGTTTGCATGCAATTAACATTTGCGTGTGAACGTCAAATCCACATTATGTCACGTCATGGAAGTTAGTGCCTGATTAAATGTTTTTTAAGCTTCTCATCATTAAAAAGTGAAATGGTAATCATTTTAACCTTGTCTGCGTATTTTTTAAAATAATCGAAGAAGCATAGAAAGTCCTAGCTCTAGCCAATTTTGCTTTGTGAATTTAAGGTGAGTCTCGTTTCCTTCCACTCTGTGTTTTAATTTTTGAAGCTATGAATTTCCCCTAGTTTCTTTGGAGTTATAAAACTTTTAGTTGAGGAAATTATGAAGTCTACTCTCCACCTTTTTAGAAATGTGTTTAGTCTTACATGTGAGGGACCAATTATTAGTGACACTGATTTAAAAGGGGTAGACCTTGATGAGCTGAAAGAGAGGATGGCTAGTAATGTAGGTTAGCCTTATATTCTTGAAATCTTGAGTAGTGGATTGTTAGAAGCAGAAGCTTTTCCACCCATGGCTCCTTGTCCCAAGTTAGTGAGAGAATGTATAGAAATATATGATTCTTTCCCTGAATCTATCAAAAAGGAAAATGGTAAAACCATCCTTGTAGTGAATAGAGAGACCAATATTGCATTAGTTTTCAAAAAAATTCTCGGAGAAAATTTTGCCAATTTTTCTCTTGCTCAGGTTGTCGTAAGGTTCAATGAGGATAAAGAAAGGCATATGAATAATATGGATAAAAATTAGCTACTCAAACCCCAGAAAGGAGGTTCCAAACTACCCAAGAATCCTAATAAAAATCACATGAATCCATATGTCCATGATATTATGTTGTTGTTACATAGGGAAAGGGGTTCAACTAAAGTGCATGCATTTAGGGATTGGATGTATTTTTATGTTCAAATTATTCTTGAGGGTGAACAACACCTAGACTGGAGTGAGTTCATAGTAGATTCAATAATAGAGCAACTCAATATGGCTCATATTTTTGGAAAAAATTTCTTCATGTCCTCTTAGCTAATCCATTGTCTAGCCTGTACCCAAGAAATTAACAAAATCCCACATGTTGAAGACATGTCAGTATATGTGTACTATCCCATGCTTCAAAAATAGAAGGGTTTGCTAGACTTTAGAAGAGTTCATTATGTGTTTTTGGGAAACCTCTACTTTAAATTAGCTGGCTTAAATAACAAAAGAATTTCTAAGGATGCCCAAGAGTTAATCAAGACATATGGAAGCTCTTATATCCAATTCCCCCATTTCAGTTATATCTGGATTGGTGGCTTTGAGGAAGAACCTATTAAACTTCCAAGGTTATGTTCTTATTGTTTTTTCATTGTAGAAATCTATAGACAACTTTCAATGGTAGCCAAAAAATTCCTGCCAAAAGATAAGTGGGAGGAAAATTTCCCTATTAAATTGGGCATTCTAGAATTTAGTTTAATGTCAGATGTAGTGAGCATCAGAAGTGACTTAAGGAGCTTTAATTTCCAGTATTATACTGAGAGGAAAGGTTATGATAATAAAGGTTTTGCATGGACCCTAGGTTTGAAAAATTGCCTTCCTATTCCACACCTAGAGGACTTTTGGGAGGATTGTTGTGATGAGATTAAGGTGATAAAAAGAGGACACACTAGAATTTTTCTTGTCCAGGTTGTATTCCTCTGAATAAATGTAAACATTGAGAGATTAAAAGAAGACAATTTTGATCTATTTGAACCAGGCTACCAAGGACCTAATAAACTGATAGTATTAGTCATAGACTGGAATAAAGATGAGGAAGACAATATTCATCAGAGAACCAAAGGAGTTCTAAAACTCATTGAAAATTGTATAAAGAAGAAAAAGGCAATGAATCTTCAAGGAAATAGTGTTGTCAAAGCTGATAAAGCCTCTTTGAGTCCATCAAAGAATGTTTTTGACTTTTCTTGTATCATTGATGATGTGGGTAAAGATATAAAGTCTTCTCATAAACATTCTCTTGATTTGATTCTAACCAAACCCGTACCTAGAATTACAAGATCCTAGAGAAAACCCCAAAGTAATCCCCAAAAGAAAATGGACATCAACAAACTAGTTTTGGTTGATCTAGAAGAAGAAAAGGAAGTGAGACTTGAACCACATGTCTTTGACACCAAGGAGATAGACACAAATATTTTTTATCTTTTTGGTTCAAACATAGATTCCATGAGTACTCTGGCCAAAGGGACAACAAACAAATCTGCTTTGAGTGCAACTCCTAAATGGTTAACCACTATTGTCACCAGGAAGCGTAGCTTGGTTTCAGTGTCCATCCCAATTAAAGACACGGTCATTAAGTATATTGACAAGACACCCAAGGCCAAGAGGCTCAAGACTATGACCAAGCTCTCTAAAGACACAAAAAATGGTAGGTGGACAATAGACATTGCATCCTATAGGCCAAAGGGGGAAAATAGGGAACCACTATTGAAGATTTTGAAGTCACTAAAATGGACTTAGGAGATATGGATCGAGAGGAAGATAACCACCATTTCAAGAAGTCCTCCTAGAGAATGCTCACCTGATCCATAAAAGAAAACAAAGAGAAGTGTGAATTGAAACAAACAGTCAAATCTTTGGCTAAATTTATTGATACCTTTAGCTATTTCAATCCACTTTCATTAGCGCAGGCCCCATAAAAATTTGATCCCACATCCCCCAAAAACAAAAAGCTACTGAGTCAAATCCAGCGCAACAAGGCATTGGCAACTATAGTGGATGATTGGATAGGTAGCATGATAAAGGATGGGACTAAGTACATTCATGACTCTAGAGATCTGTACACTAATGTCCAAGCCCTCATCAGAGAAATTCAAATCTAGAGTCAGAGCTAGGAAAAATAAGAGAACAAGTGGGGAGCCCTACTGAGAAAAATGGTTGAGGTGGAGAAGTATGGAACTCCCATTTTCTTGTCAGAGTGCTCCCTCAAATTAATGACTGATGAAAGTCAATTCTTTGTTATGAAGAAAAATATTAGCTAGAGGATGTCCACTTTCAAGACCGTGGTCACTGATATGAAAAGATGGGAATATGAGCTCAAAGACATACAAGGTAACTTGGTGAATAGTAATAGGGTGGTGAATCCAACACATGACTGGGAGACTAGAATTTGCAGTTTGGATATAGATGAGGTCATCAAAGTATTCAGGGCAAACATTGAGTTAAACAAGACCAAAGAGGACCTCACAGAAATAGATATTACTGAAATTACATGGGTCAAGTCAATGTTGTACCTGAGCATCGACTAATTGCCCAAGTACATTTGAGAGAGTATGGAAGTTGAGATGGGAAAAATAAGCTGCCAAGACCAAGATCCTCAACATGAACAAATTGAAAAAACATATGACATAGGAATTGCTGGCCGCTTATGCTACTTGGAAGAACATGCACAAATATGATGAGGAGGATGATGTGTAACCTGATGGCGGTGCCATTAAAAATTTTAAAGTTATTTTCATGTTTTAATATTTGTTGGGGACATATGTCCCAAAAACATTGTTAAACTCGGTAACTGTCTTCATGGAGGTTGAATTTTTAGGGAGACCTCCCTTGGTTTTCACATAAGACTTCTATTTAATAGTTTAGAAAAGGACAGTTAGGGGTTCAAAACTAGAAAAAATTTTAGATGTTTTTTAATTCTATTTTAAGCTTTGGAAATAAAACTCTAGTATGATACAAATTTAAACTGAACAAAAAACTAAAAAATATTTTTGTCTTTGATACATTAAGAATATAAGTAATTGATGTTTTAGGCTTTAAATATTGGTATTTAAGCTATGTGGATGAGTATTTCTTTGTGAATATTGATTCAATTGGAACACATATGTTATAGTTTTTCAAAATATTAAGATCTATTATCTTGAGATTATCTTTCCTTTGGTTTTAAATTCAATGTGTTAGAAATGATTAATGGAAAAATTTGATTTTCTGCTATTGATTTCTTGAAGTTTGAAGAGGAAGATTTGAATAGAGAACTTTGATTCCATACTGCTAGTTTCTTGATTTTCATGTGTGGATTATACCAGAAAACTTTGATTTTCCTGTTTATGCTATCTTAGAGTGAAAATACAATGTGCCTCTCATCTAAGAATGAATACGGTAGCCTTATGTACTTTCTGGTAAAAAGTATTCCCCACGTATTAGGATAGATTATTCATTGAATAACTATTGGAGGGAGCTGTACCTAGTTAAAAATTTAGAGGGAAGTGATGAATATACACTTACCCAACTATTGGTTTGATATTGTTTATTTTCAAAGAAGGGTAATAGAGTAATTCATTGAGTTAGGAAAGGAAGACAACATATATTAACCAACAGATTTTTGGCGACTCTATTGGGGAAGCAAACCCAATAAAAGACATGTAATGATAACTATTTAATAAAAGAAATGAATCATGGTGTTACCCCATTAAGAATTTTTCCCAGTCTTATAGCCTAATTTAGGGTTCCAAGACACTCAAGAGGATATTATCTAAGATTTGAAGGCTTTGGATTGGAAGACAAGGGAGAATAATCGTCAATACCAACAAGTGCTTTTGGTGTTGGAAGAAGAATAGGAAATTGGAGAGTGGTTAAGAGGACTTCCTTTAGCTCAAGGAGTTGCTGTGGTGACAAGAGTAGCTAATAATCTAGATGAGAGATAAACAAAAACTAAAATAATGGAGTCTGGAAGGTTCACTAGATCTCAAGTGAAACAAGGTTTGGTAGACCTTGATTTAGAAGTTCTCCAATATCTTACTAGTTCTCTTAACCTAGAACTTCCTAAAAGGTCTAGGAATAGACCCCCTCCACCTCCTAAACCTATAGGGTCACCTTCATATCAGACCCTAATTATATCTGGAATCCCCGTACTCTTAAACATTAATTTTCCTCCTCTATTCGCTTCCATGGCTCAACAACAACCCTGGGGTGTTGTAGTAGGCCCCCTGAACTTGGCAACCCACAATCCTTTTCCCAAAGGGGTCAAGGACATCCTACCAAAATTCACTGGTGACATAATTTTTTTTGTAGAAGAATATTTGACTACTTTCCATGTGGTAACGGGTATTCTAGCAGTGCAACATGAGGATGTGGTTGTCTGGATTTTTGTACAAACCTTGTGAGAGAGTGCAACAGATTGGTTTGGTCATCTTTTAGAAACATCCATAAACAACTAGGATAGTATGAGAAATGGTTTTGAGAGTAGGTTCAAAAGAGCTAAGGATGAACACACCTTGTTGGTACAATTAACTCAGTCAAATAAGGAGATTCATGAACCAATGAGGGAGTTCATGGCTAAATTTAATAAGATTGTCCATAAGATCTCGACTGCATCTAGGCCTAAAACCAAAAATAAAAAAGGATTCTTACTGAATTCTATGCCTCCTGACATCATTTTCCATTTCAGGAGAAGTAGACCAAAAGATCTAGACGCTGCTCAAACACAAGAAATTGAATTAGAAGATGATTTAATAACTACAAGAAAATGGAAAAAGATGGTCAGATCTCTCATGCACAACCTTCTACATCATCATTTCCCAATCCAGTAGTTCAAAGGTTGGTAAATGATATGATTTCCCTCAAGAGACAAATTCCTAAAGTAGGTGGTGCCTATCAGTTCAACCATACCAAGATATTAGTTGAAGACAATTTAATCAGTCTAATGGGAAAACACCATCCTTACCTTCCTCTCAACCCAGATTACAAATTGAACCACCTCCAGCTAGATGAGTCATGTTTTCTTTCCATTTGGCCACAAACCATGATGGGGATACCTGTCCAGATATGCTAAGATATCTTCACATGGAAGCCACCAAGGATACTCTTGGGGAAATTATTGATGAAGAAATAAATAATGCTCAGGGAGGAATTAGTGACTCTGGTTCTTTTTATCTTGAATATGAATCAGAATCTGATAGAGGTGGGGATGTTCTAGTAACCCTCAAAGATCTTGTGTGCATGGTTCTCACTTGTAACCAAATAACTCCTAAATCCTCATCGGGTGTAGCATCAATGAATACCCCATTTAAAGGTAAAGATGCAGCAACAACTTCTTCTTCATCTAATGTTAAATCATCTGAAGTAAGGATTTTGCAAATAAATAACACAACCCCTTCTTCCTCTAATTTTGACATAGTAGACTTCTACAAATCCTCTACCATCCAAATCTCAACCGCTGAGTATTTAAGGTTAAATTCCAAAGAATTAGATAAGTTGATAAAGTATGTCAAGGGTGATCCAGTTTAGTAGTCCTCTAGTAAACAACATTTAATCAATGACAAACATGTGACTAAAAATTCACCCATTTTTGTTTTAGAGTTATCCCATGATGAGACTAAACCTATTGCTAGCACCTATGATGAAGTATCTAAAATAGTCAAGGAAAAACCAAATCCATTTTACATATCTTTTCTCTTGAATGGCCACAAATTAAGTAATTGCATAAATGATTCGAGAGCCTCAGACATCATAATGCCTTCTTTAGTTGCCAAAGACTTGGGTCTAACCCTGACCAACACCTTCAGGAGATGTTACTCCAAGGATGGGAAATAAGTCCCATTAATAGGACAGGTCAAAGATGCCCAAGCTATTTTGTCTTCCTATCCTGATAAAAGATTAAAACTAATTTTATTAGTCACATATATTCCAGCCAGCTATGGGATGCTGTTGAGCATGAGTTATTGCAAAGATATGGGAGGAGAGATTAAGATTGACTGGTCGAAAGCTATCATTCTTGTCACTAAAAACAAGTATACTATTTTTCCCTCCGATGATCCAAAGACCCAAATATTGTTTCATGAATGTGAATTCAAAAATTATGTTATCCTCCCTGAAGAAAACCCAACCTCCTTGAATGAGGTATCTAAAAGAGAAAATCAATTATGGAGTATGGAATTTGATGGCAGCTGTTCAAATTCAGGTTCAGGGGTAGGTGTTGTTCTTGAATCCATGAATGGTAATTTTTTTCCTTTTTCTTTCAAGTTAGATTTTAAAGACACAAACAATATTGTCGAGTATGAGGCCTTACTCCTTGGGTTACAAGAAGCTAAGCTCAAACGTGTCAAAATGTTCATAGTAAAAGGAGATGCCGAATTCATTTCAAATAGGTAAAGGGTCTATTTTATGTTAAAAATGAACACCTAAACCATTATCAAAATTTGGTCTGGAATGAAATTGAGTTCTTTGATGCTTTCTCCATCCAAGCGATTCCCAACAGTATAAAATCAAGAGTAGATTCACGTGCAGTATCAACATATTTGCTATTACCACATCCATATTTCAAGACAAATACTTATAAGGTGGAGATGATTTATAGGCCCTCTGTTCCAGACAATAATGAATATTGGTAGGTGTTTGATGGAGATTCACAGATTAAGGAATTCTTGGTGTGTGTTGAGACATTTGCATCTGTGTATTTTGAAGGATCCTTGAATGAATGTAAGGAAGTTTATTTTGATTCAAAGTCTGATGATGATATACTTCAGTTGAAAGGAACTAAGATTCCTAAGGGAATGGTCTCTCTTGAACATCTTTTCTTCAAGAAAGACTATAGCTTTACCAAGGAAAAAGATCTTCATTATGAACTACCAGAAGAGCTTGATAAGATCAGTTTAGGAAGTTTATCAGATCCAAGGTGGATCTCTATGGGTAAGACATTGTCTTAGCATGAAAAAGAAAATTTTTAGAAGCTGCTGACAAGTTACCAAGATGTGCTCGCGTGGAGCTATGATGATTATGGAAATTTTTTCCACCATATCCCTTTGAAGTCACAAGATAGTCCTTTTCGATAGAAACTTAGGAACTACAATTATAAAGTGTCTGAGGCTCTCTTGAGAGAGGTATAAAAAATGTTAAAGGCCATGATTATTTATCCCATTCACCACTCAACCTAGATCACGAATAATAAGATGTCATTTGGGTTAATAAACGTAGGGGCTACCTTCCAGAGAGCCATGAACTCATCATTTGGCGACCTACAAAATAAATTTATTGTGATTTGTTTGGATGATCTTACGGTCTTCAGTAAAAGGAGGAAGCATCATTTATGAGATATAAAATTAGTTTTACAAAGGTGCAAGGACCACAAAATATTACTTAATCTGAAGAAATCCATTTTCTATGTAACGAAAGCCAAGCTCCTAGGACACATAGTTTGTAAAGAGGGAATTAAGATAGATCCACACAGGGTAAAATCCATCCAAAAAATAAGTCTTCCATCTACTCGAAGTGGTGTCAAATATTTATTTGGACATATTAATTTTCTGAGGGCCTTTGTACCGGATTTTTTTGAAATAACTAAGCACATAGTAGAGATGATGAGTGAAAAGGATATATTCAGGTGGAGTGAGGAAGGAAAAAGAGCTTTCAACAATATCAAATAAGCCATAGCACAAGCTCTCACCCAGGTGTATCCTGATTATATAAAAGATTTTATTATCTATTGTTACGCCTCAAAACATACACTATCAAGAATCTTAACACAGAAATCTGAATCTAGTGAGGAAACCCCGATTGCTTTCATGAGCACTCCTTTGAAGAAACTAAAGTATTTTTTAGCTGAGAAACAAGCATTTGCAGTGGTGAAAGTAGTAAAAAAATTCAGATATTACATCTTTCATTCTCATTCAAAGGTATATGTGCCTGATACAACAGCTAAGACAATTTTGACTCAACAAGAGGTAGGGATGAACAAGAAGGAAACATGCGTAGGAAAGATCCAAGAGTACGAATTGTCTATCAAACCCACAAGATTAGTTAGAGGACATAGATTATGCAAGCTCATAGTTGAGAATGCTGGAAATCATGAAGATAAAACATAAAGTTTGCCTTAAGTTTTATTCGTGAGTCTAAAAGATTAATGGTTCTCGGATGTGGCATATTATCTCACCCATGGAAATTTTCTAGAGCATTTGACACCAAAGGAGTGACACAATTTAAGATTGAAGGTTGGGAAATATGTGTTGTCGCAAGGTGTGCTGTATACAAGGGGAATTGATGGCACTTTCCTAAGGTGTGTCAACAAAGATCAACAACAAGAACTCCCGATGGCATTGCATGCATAAGCTTGCGGAGGGAATTTTTCATCCATGGTTATTGGCTTTAAGATAATTAGGAATCTATTCTACTCACCAAGCATGTTCAAAGATGCATACACCTATGTGAGGAGTTGCAAGAAGTGTCAACTATTTATAGGAAAACCTTAATTGGTTGTGTTACCGTTGAGACCAGTTGTAGTAGATGAACCATTCAAACAATGGGGCATTGATTTTATTAGGCCTATAAACCCTCATTCTAGTGCTAGGCATATGTTCATTTTGATAGTGACTGATTATTTTACAAAGTGGGTGGAAGCCATACCCACCAAAAAAGTTAATTCACTGGTAGTGTGTGATTTTCTCAGAAACTATATTTTGGTTCGGTTCGGGGTTCCTCAAAATAGGGTTGTTGATAATGTTACTTTTTTCTCTTCTGAAGAGATGGCTCTTTTCTATTATGAACATAATATTTCACTCTCACATTCCTTTGACTACTTCTCTCAAGGGAATGGATTGGCCGAGTCTAGCAATAAAAATTTGGTCGCTATCATGAAAAAGTTGGTAGATGACAATGCCTGCAATTGGCACAAAAAGCTTTATGAAGATCTCTGGGTAGATAGGATCACCTCAAAGAGAGCCATTGGGATGGCCCCCTATGAACTTGTATATGGAATTGACACATAGGTATCCCTACCCCTAGAATTGGCGGCAACAAAATTGCAAACTATTATTAAAGACCAATTTTTTTAGAGATCCCTAAAAAAAAGGGTCATGTATTTAACCAAGCTCCAAGAAGAGAGAGATAAGATAACAGAAAGAATTACTGAACATCAGGCCAAAGTGAAGAAAATATTTAATATGAAATCCATGCCATGAAAATTTATAGAAGGCGATGAACTACTTATCTAGGAAAAAATAAGAGAACCTAAAGGAGCACATGGAAAATTTGATTAATTATGGAAGGGTCCTTTTAAGATTTCACAAGTTTTGAGCCTAAATGCTTTCCATTTGGCTTATCTAGATGGGACAATCTTGCCTTTTACTTACAATGGGCAAGATTTTAAACTCTACAAACTTTGACACCACCCACAAAAAGTTCCCTTGTACATAGTAGGTTAGTTTGGTGTTTCTCCTTTCCAAGTTTTGTTTTGTGCTAGTTTGCGAAACCAAAGATTCTCATTTATCTACATTTTTAGAAAAATACAGTCCCTAGCTAGAGCTGATGTTAGCCCACCATTCATTCTTTATGATGAGCCCTTGTAAACTTTTCCTAAATCTCTATAGTTCATTATTTTTCTATTTGCATCAGTCAAAAAGTCCTTGATCCAACAAATCGACCAATCCTTTAAGCCACATCAAATCCTTATCGTTATTTTTCCTTATTTCTCTTTTGTTCTTAAACCCCTTGAACCATTTTGAAATAAGTTCAAGGGTGTTCAAGTGGGTTCAAGAGGTTCAAGTCATGTGTGGAACATTTTATATAACTAACACCTTTTCAAGTGTTTTGAAGCTATCGTGAGAAATGATCCTAAAAGCGCTAAAGGTTTTAACTCCTCCAAATGCCTTGAACCATTTTGAAATTTTCTCATGGTAGTTCAGAAGATGTTTAGGCAAGGCAGTCAATCTTAGAATATTTTCTTTTAGGAATATCCTGTGAACCGCTCGAGCCATGGTGAAATAAGTTCAAAGGGGTTTAGGAGAGTTCAAATGCACTGTCATCTATCTTAAAAGTGCATGACATGACAGTTATTAAATAACTGATTCTCTAAAGACTTTGACATATTGGAAAGTGATGTCAGTGAGTCACCAAATGAGAAAAGTAATCATCATGAGTTAAGGGCCTCAAAAGTGGTGTTTGCATGTAATTAACATCTGTATGTGAATGCCAAATCCACATTATGTCACATCATGAAAGTTAGTGCCTAATTAAATGTTGTTTTAGCTTCTCACCGCTAAAAGGGGAAACGATAATCATTTTAACCTTGTCTGTGTATTTTTAAAAATAATTGGAGAAGCGTAGCAAGTTCGAGCTCTGGCCAATTTTGCTTTATGAATTTAAGGTGAGTCTAGTTTCCTCCCACTTTGTATTTTAATTTTTGAAGCTGTGAATTTCCCCTAGTTTCTCTGAAGTTATAAAATTTTCAATTGAGGAAATTATGAAATCTACTCTCCACCATTTTAGAAATGTTTTTAGTCTTGCATGTGAGGTACCAATTATTAGTGACATTGATTGGAAAGGGGTAGACCTTGATGAGATAAAAGAGAGGATGACTAGTAATGTAGGTGAGCCTTATATTCTTGAAATCTTGAGTAGTAGATTATTAGAAGTGGTAACTTTTCCACCTATAGATCCTTGTCCCAATTTAGTGAGAATGTATAGAAAGATACAATTCTACCTCCAAATCTATCAAAAAAGAAAATGGTAAAACCCTCCTTGTAGTGAATAGAGAGACCATTGCATCAATTTTCAAAATTCATAGAGAAATTTTTGCCAATTTTTCTCTTGCCTAAGTTGTCATAAGGTTCAACAAAGATAAAGAAAGAAATAGGAATAATATGGCTAAGACTTGGCTACTTAACCCCAAAAAGGAGGTTCGAGACTGCCCAACCATCCCAATAAAAATCACATGAAGCCATATGTCTATGACATTATGCTATTTTTGCATAGGTCCAGGGGTTCATCCGAAGTGCATGCATTTGGGGATTGGATGTATTTTTATGTTCAAATTAATCTTGAGGGAGAACAACACTTGTACTGGAGTGAGTTCATAGAAGATTCAATGAGAGAGAAGCTCAAAATGGATCATATTTTTGGACAAAATTTCTTCATGTCCTCTTACCTAATCTATTGTCTAGCTTGTACCAAAGAAATTAAGGGAATCCCGCATGAACCTCCTGTTGAAGACATGTCAGTATATGAGTACTATCCTATTCTTCAAAAAGAGAAGGTTCTGCTAGACTTTAGAAGAGTTCATGATGTATTTTTGGGAAACCTCTAGTTTAAATTAGCCGGTTTAAATAACAAAATAATTTCTAAGGAATCCCAAGAGTTAATAAAGACATATGGAAGCTTTTATATCCAGTTCCCCTATTTCAGTTATATTCAGATTGGTGGCTTTGAGGAAGAACCTATTAAACTTCCAAGGTTCTGTTCTGAGTGTTTTGTCATAGCATAAATCTGTAGACAGTTTTAAATGGTAGCCAAAAACTTATTTCCAAAAGATAAGTGGGAGGAACATCTCCCTATTAAACTAGGCATTCTAGAATCCAACTCAATGTTAGATGCAGTGAGCAGTAGAAGCAACTTAAGGAGCTTCAATTTCCAATATTATACTGAGAGGAAAGGTTATAAAAATAGGTTTTGCATGGACCCTAGGTTTGAAAAACTACCTTCCTATTCCACACCTAGAGGACTTTTGGGAGGATTGTTGTGATGAGATTGAAGTGATAAAAAGAGGACACACTAGAATGTTGCTTGCCTAGATTGTATTCCTTCGAATAAAAGTAAACATTGAGGGATTATAAGCAGAAAATTTTGATCTATTTGAACTAGGTTACCAAGAACCTAATAAACTAGCTGTATCAGTCATAGACTGGGATAAAGATGAGGAAGACAATATTCATCATAGAACCAGGGGAGTTCTAAAATGCACTGAAAATTGGATAAAGAAGAAAAAGGAAATGCATATTATCTAGAAGAAGAAAAGGAAGTGAGACTTAAACCATAGGTCTTTGACATTGAGGAGATAGACACATATAGTTTTCAGCTTGTTGGTTCAAACATAGAGTCCATGAGTACTCCAACTAAAGGGATAGAGGACAAATCTTTTCTAAGTGCAACTCCTAAATAGTCAACCACTACTATCAACATGAAGCGTAGCTTGGTTCTGGTGTCCATCCCAATTAAAGACATGGTCATTAAGTATACTAACAAGACACCCAAGCCCAAGAAGCTCAAGACTGCGACCAAGATTTTTGCTGACACAAAAATCGGTAGGTGGACTATAAAGATCGCATCCTACAAGATAAAGGGGGAAGACAGGGAACCCACTATTGAAGATTTCAAAGTTACTAAAGTGGACTTAGGAGCTATGGATTGAGAGGCAAATAACCACCATTTCAAGAAGTCCGCCCAGAGAATGCTCACCCGATCTGAAAAAGACAACAAAGAGAAGCATGAACTGAAATAGTCAGTTAAATATTTGGCTGATTTTTTTGATACATTCATCTATTTCAGACCACTTCCATTAGCACAGGCCCCAGAAAATTTGATCCCACATTCCCTAAAAACAAAAATCTATTGAGTCAAATCCAGTACGGTAAGGCGTTGGCAACCGTAGTGGATGATTGGATAGGGAGCATGATAAAGGATAAGACTAAGTACATTCATGAATCCAAATATCTGTACACTGATGTACAAGCCCTTTTTAGAGAAATCAAAATCCAAAAACAGAGCTGGGAAATAAAAGAGAACAAGTGGGGAGCCCTACTGAGCAAAAAGGTCAAGGTGAAGATGTACATAACTCCCAGTTTCTTGTCAGAGTGCTCCCTCAAATTAATAACTAATGAAAGTCAATTCTTTGTTATGAAGAAAACTATTAGCTAGAGGATGTCCACTTTCAAGACTGTGGTCACTGATATGACAAGCTGGGAATATGAGCTCAAAGACATACATGGTAACCTGGTGAATAGTAACAAGGTGGTGAATCCAATACATGACTGGGAGGCTGGAATTTGTAGTTTAGATATAGACAAGGAAATCAAAGTGTTCAAGGTGAACATTGAGTTAAACAATACCAAAGAGGACCTCATGACAACAAATATTACTCAGATCACATGGGTCGAGTCAATGTTGTACCTGAGCATCGACCAATTTCCCAAGTATGCTGAGAGAGTACTGAAGCTGAGATGGGAAAAATAAGTTGCCAAGACCAAGATCCTCAACATGAAGAACTCGAATACACATATGACACAGGAACTACTGGCCGCTTATGCTTCATAGAAGAACACACATAGATCCGATGAGGAGGATGGTGTGTAACCTTATGGTGGTGCTATTGAAAATTTTAAAGTTATTTTCATGTTTGAATATTTGCTGGGGATAGCTGTCCCAAAAAAATTGTTAAACTTGGTAACTATCTTTAGGGAGGTTGGGTTTTCAGGGAGACCTCCCTTGGTTTTTGCATAAGACTTCTATTTAATAGTTTAGAAAAGGACAGTTAGGGGTTCAAAATTAGAAGAAAGTTTAGATATTTCTGATTTTTGTTTTAAGCTTTGGAAAGAAAACTCTAGTATGATACAAATTTAAACAAAATGAAAGATTGAAAAATATTTTTGTCTTTGCTGCATTAAGAATATAAGTAATTGATGTTTTGGGCTTTAAATCTTGGTGTTTGAGTTGTGTGAATGAGTATTTGTTTGTGAATAATGATTCAATTGGAACACATATGTTACCATTTTTTAGAATGTTAAGATCTATTATCTTGAGATTATCTTTCCTTTGGTTTTAAATTCAATGTGTGAGAAATGATTAATGGAAAACTTTGATTTTCTGCTATTGATTTCTTGAAGTCTGAAGGGGAAGCTTTGATTAGAGAACTTTGGTTCCCTGTAGCTAGTTTCTTGATTTTCATGTGTGGATTGTACCAGAAAACTTTGATTTTCTATTTATGCTATCTTAGAGTTAAAATAACAATGTGCCTCTCATCTAAGAATGAATAGGGCAGCCTTATGTACTTTCTAGTAAAAAGTATTCCCCATGTATCAGGATAGATTATTCATTGAATAACTATTGGAGGGAAGTTATAAATATACACTTACGCAGCTGTTGGTTTGAGATTGTTTATTTTCAAAGAAGGGTAATAGAGTAATTCATTGAGTCAGGAAAGGAAGACAAAATATGTTAACCAACAAAATATTAGAATACCAAGATCTATCATGAGAGTTAATTTTGTAGGGAGTGTCTAATTGAGTTATGATTTTGAAGTGTCTTTTATGAATGATCATGTGAATTTTTTAGCCGTGGGTCAGATCGTTATATTGGTGCATCACCCTTTAGTTTTAGATTTCCATTTTCACATGCACATCCTTCTATCTCTTTCCTCATTCAAATTTTGTATAGGTGAGTACATTAAGGAACTGGCCTTGTAATCCTGGAGATTCATTCTCGCCTTAGGATATCCACAACCTAAGAGCATTTCCATGTTCTAACAGGATAGATTGATTCTACATCTTTCTATAAGGCGCAATCCCGATTAGCAATAGGTACAATTGTTTTGCATTGAAGGTTTTTCTTGTGCCAACATATCCTTTTAAGAACACATGTGATGGCTTATAATTTTTATGTAATTTTTTCATTATTATGTCCTTCATCGTGGCTTATTTCTCCATGTTCAACATTCTATAGATGTTGTAATATTTTGTTTTGTTTATTAAGTGTGGGTGTGTGGTCATCTCAAATAAATTTGAAATTTTTACTAGTGTACACATTATGTTATTGTGTCTAGGTCTGGTTGTGAGTTGTATTCTTAATTGGATATGCCATTTAGTTTCTGCATATTGTTTTCATCCTTATAGTTTTGTATTGCCATCATTAATAATATCCTCCATATTATCTCACAATTCATTTACAATGTATGTTTACTTTGCTTCATTAAATTGTATTTTTCTTTCATTTCTAAAAAAAGCATCTTTCCATGTTGTACTAAAAAATTATGTACCTAAGTATAAAATGGCTAAGTTGTTCTATAGCTAGGTATTTGATCACATAAATGAATTGGATGAGATGGTGGAAAAGATGTGAGAAATAAGGAATAAGGTTGTCAGGATCAAGCATAACGAACATTAGATCTTGAATCATTAAAATGGGGCCTAATAGAACATCCAATTATGGGTGCTAACTTTTTAAGATGACACATTTACCCCCCTCTTTATAGAGAGTATGATATAAACTCATGCATGCAATGAAGTAGATCATTACATAAGAACGATCTTATTAATGTTAAGGAGACAAATAAACATCAAGCCCCCAAGTGAATCAAGTCTTCATCAAATCCAAAACCAATGTAAAAGAGGCATCACTTAAAAGAGAGAGAGATAAGAGAGAGAAAGAGAGGCATGGCTTCTATCCTTGTCAGGTATTTCCTTATTATGGATCATGAAAAGAGAAAGCGTTGCTAAAAAAGATGGCATTGATAGTCTAGCAAGTAGTGTTATGCCAGTCAACCCATAAAAACAAAGGGATCAATCTTTAAGGAAAGTATTATCTCCATTAAGGGATCCTAAAAAGGTAGTCAGTCCCAAGGAAAGCATTGTCTCCAAAGGGATCTAGAAAAAGGAGGATTAGTCCTTAAGGAAACCATTGTCTCTAGTAAGGGATTTGATGAATAATGCACATGGGCATGATAATGAAAAGATGAACACAAGGAAAAAAATTATCTTCTCAGCCATATAAAAAGGAGATATTGCATTGAATCACTGTGTTTGTGTGAAAAATGTGAAACTAGGAGCAAAGTGCATGCCCCCACACTAAAGCGATTGCAAACACCTTAACACGAGCAATAGCTTTAACAAAACATACATGCACCCACAGG
Source organism: Chamaecyparis obtusa (assembly GCA_027943335.1). Taxonomy (NCBI): domain Eukaryota; kingdom Viridiplantae; phylum Streptophyta; class Pinopsida; order Cupressales; family Cupressaceae; genus Chamaecyparis; species Chamaecyparis obtusa. The sequence continues at coordinate 856,484 of BSBK01000295.1, forward strand.
AGATGTTTCCACTATGAGATGTCTTAAGAAAGGACAAACCAAGGGAAGTAAACACATGAAAAAAGTGAGCATGGAATGGATCTACTAAGTCAGGGGTCAGTATGATCATATGATAACTTACGCATATCATAATTATATCAAAATGAGTTTTCATCATTCCCCAAAGGTAGTAGAACTACAGTCACAATAGAAGAATGCCACATAAGATTTAAAAAGAGGTAATTTTGGGTTAGAATTATGGAGACCAAAAGAATAGGTAGCTACCATTTTGCATAATCCCCAATCAGATAACACAAAGACAGATTTACAAATAGCGGCACATTCATGTCGATGTAACATGTAACAAAATATATAAGAAATGAGATACAAATAGATTCAAATGTCACAACATGTCAATTTATTCATCACCTTACACCAATAGAGCAACAAGGGTCATCTAAAGAAATCTAAACAAAACATATAACAAGAAACACATCACGGGGGAAGCATATTACAACAAGAAAACAAAAAGAATCCACTAGAAAAGAGGAGCTAGTCAAGCATATCACCTACCTCCCATATAAATCTATAGTGTTTAAGGAAGGTAAGAAACAAGAAAGAGGAGAAACATCAAGCATGATAAATGAAACAATAGTTAGTTCCAAACAAGGACCATGTTGCAAAGATGGGTCACTTTGTTCGTCACTAGGACTAATAGATAATTGTTTTGCAAACATATTTGGTAAATCATGATTAACATCAATAAGCTCATACACATCATCAGAATCATTGGCATGAATATCATCATTTGCATTAGAAATAGTAAAATCATCATCCAAGAGTATCTTCTTCATCCAAATTAATTGTAATAGGATCTAAGACACAAATAGAGTTATCATGTTTGTTCGATTCATGTTTTTTCAATTAACTTCCTCCATTGGGCTATGCAAAGGTTGGTCAAAGGGAATCAAAGCATAAATAGGTGTCTTAGGGGAGGAAATATTTTAGGAAGCATGCTCACGGTCTCTAGCATGATGTTTACAATGATGTTCACAAGAACAATAGTTACATTTGGTTTTGATTGAGATTTTGTTTGGTTTAAGATCAATCAACATCAGGTCCTTTTCTTCTTTAGGAGGAAGAATAGAAGACACCACACTAGGTTGAGAGATAACATCAAAAAGATGTTTATAGGATATAGGAGGTAGAATGAAAGAATATAGAGGAGGTGTGGAGGTGTAAGAATAAGTCTAGGTCCAAGACAAGGAGATGAAAAATCCTTAGGATCACTAAGTTCACAAATATTTTGGATTTTGAATTTTTGATAAGATCGAAAAAATATTGTCTTTGTGAGGTTGAACGAGTTGAGGCATGGAAGGCTACAATAATCCAAGTTCAAATTTCCCTCAAGGTGTTAAAGGCTAATAGAGAGTATGATTGGTTGTGATTATTTCTCCATCATCGAGAAATTTCAAACACTTGTAAATAGGAGAGACTATGATTTTCATGGAGGTGAGCCAAGGAAGACCAAGATTAACCAGAATTTGATTAGAAGTTGGGTTGACATCAAAGGTGACATATAGAGTTTTACCACAAAATTCTATGGGAAAAGTAATGGAACGTGGGTAGGATGAGTGAAACCATTGAAAGTTTGGATCATCATATTAGATATATCATAGATATCTCACTGCAATTGTCTAGAGTAAAGATGTTCTTTATTTGTAACATTCACTATGCAAGTAGGATCTATAAGGACACCACAAGAAATAATATCATTAACCTTTTCCACAATGTAAAGAGGACTATCACATGATTTAATCATCTTTTTAGGATAAACTGTAATACAAAGCTTAGGTTTAGGTTTAGGTTTTGGTTGAGATTTATCAATAAGGTTGACAAAATTTTTGGCTTTAGTACACTCAATGCCATAGTCAACAACATGGGTGGAAGTAAAGACTGAGTAGACTCAACTGTATTGGCCAACTGAGAAGGTACAGGATTGGTATAAATTTACAAGTTTTGGTTCGGAGGTGCTACAAATTTGTTTACTTGGTCATTAACACCCTCAAAAGATATAGCAGTAGAATAAATGAGGTTTTAAATAAAATATTTCATACAATTTTATTTTTCAAAGGATCATGGCCAAGTTGACGATGGTATTGACAAAAAACTTTGTGATCAAAGAATTTAGGAAAAGGTTTGGATGTGTCAATTGGTTTAATAGGAGGAAGTTGTATGACATTAACATTAATCAACTTCAACATCACATTATGCAAAGATTAAAGAAGAGATGTAAAATTATGAGGTCTAAAAATAGATGACAAAGGAGCCACACCATTATATGTTGCTTCCACTTGCTCATCAACATGGTTTGATGAATTATTGATTTTAATGAAGCTCTTAATTTTCTAAAACTTTTGATAAGACTAAAATGTGGCATCACTTTTATCAACTAGAGCCATTGGAGGAATGCTCTCAAACTAGCTCACTTGAAGTTGATTATTATGAAGCACTGCACACAATTGAGTAAAAGAGGAGAATTTACACAACAATATCTTATCCCTAATATATTTTTGCAAATTAAAAATACAAATATGTTGTATATCAACATCATGCATAAGATAAGAAATATGAGCATGCCAATGTTGAAATCTACCAATGAAATCGGTCACTTTTTATTTAACACCTTGTTTACAATGCATCAAATTAGTCTAAGAAATATTAGGACCAATATTATTTTGAAACATTTGAATAAAAATATTACCAATTTTTTGAAAGAAATCAATGGAATAATGAAGTAAAGAACATTACCATTGCAAGACTTTATCTTGAAAGGTTCTAGTTAATAGTTTGCCCATGAAATTATGATCATGAGAGAAATCACACCACAACATTTGAAAGATATTAACATGAGGCAAATGATCACCCTTACCATTGTAAGTCTCTAAATTATGAATTTTCATGTATTGAGGAATAACAACATGAATGATGTATAAGGACAAAGGACTAGCAATGTCACAAGTAGGAATATTTAACTTGGATTGAGTCATAGAGGCAATTTGGTGTTGCAAGGATGAAATGGTTTGAGCCAAGCTATTGATAGTAGATTTAGTAGAAAGAGTGGTAGGATATATGTGTGAAAGGTTTGGACCATTATAGAAAATAGAAGAAATTATGGAATATGAAAAAGGAACACTATTATAAGGGAGCATGTATGAAGGTAAGGACCCACATGGAACACTTGAAGAAGCAATAATAGGATTAGGAATGCTAACATGTGTAGGGTTGATCTTTTGAATAAAAGTGGTTATGATAGGCACAACATAGATATACACACTAGGTATTGAGGTAGGAATAGGAATGGAGGTCTCAACACTAGTGGTAGGTGAGATGAAACCTGATTCTTGGGCACATTCTCTAATAGACTTGAAACTATTATAAATGAGATGAGAGATACTATGAAATATGTTAACACCATGTTCATCATTATGAATTGTCTTCCTCAAACCTTATACTACATATATGACCTCAGGATTGGAGTTTCCTTGTCCTAACCATTTATCAAAGTTTTCAAAATCATGGGAAAGTTTTTGGACTTACATAGGAGGAACTCTTGAGGTCTCATCTTCATCATGAGAAGAGTGGAAAGATTTGTTCTTGATAATAGGAGGAATATCATTAGTAGGTATGTTGGTCTCGTCAAGATTCCTAAGAAACAAAGAGTACTTAGGATTCATAAGTCTATCGATTCTCCTAACTAGAATGCTACAAGACTCAATGTAATAACACTCATGCGCAAGAACATGAAAAATAGATAGATCTAATGTGAATATGAACTTTGAAAGAGATATGTAGACATTCATCAGCTAAACATAATAGTACATTAATGAAAGACACATATAACCATCAAATTAAACATGAAGATATAATGCATACAATGTAGTAAATGAAATCTAACCACCAAAATTAAAAGAGGAAATGTTATGAGTCAGGTTCACCAATATGTACGATATGAAAAGGGAAGCAATGTCAAGGGGTAGATCACTTCTCCTTTTCAAGATTGCACATTCAGAAGGAAGATGTCCCAATAGGATCAAGTGATGACCTAAGAATTGAATGGGACAATGATCCTTCACTAAATATGTAATTTTGAAATGGGAAATACTAATGAGATAAGAAACACATATTAGGGAAGATTTATATGCTCTTAGAATCAAAACAAGAAATGTGCTACTTCAGATCTAAATAACAGACATACAAAATCCTAAAAAATACCTATAATTGCTGATCTGAGATCCTGAAGTTGTAACTTGTTTGCTTGTCAAATTTTAGCTTCATCTAGAGGGTATATAGTGGCTGAGTCATTTTATACCTAGGTACATAGTGGTTGAGCCATTCTGTACCCTGAGTTTCTGCCTGAAACTTTTAGGGATGCTCTGACTATTTTTGATCTGCCTAGAAATTTTTGACAACTCTATAGCATGTTTCTAGGTGAAAGTTAGAGACCCCCTTGGTGAAAGCTTTCCGTTACTCACCAATGGCAAGATGAGTGCCTAAAATTCTATGGCTTGAGACTAATGTTATCTATTCAAGGATAGTAGTTGTGAACAAAGAAACTTTGTGAGTTAGGCCAACAATTAGGAAGGATGGCCAACAAACATGGATTATGGCTATCGAGCCCAACTATATTTGATAACCGGTCGAGTAGTTTATGGATTATGCAGTCGAGCCCATAGTCCTCTTGTCTGGTGATGAAGCCTTTTATCCTACACATAGAAAAAATAGGGAAAAGGCTGGGTAAAATGGGTTTGCCTTGGTCAAACCCCATTTAGGAATCAACCTTGAACATTAAAGGAAATTATATAAAGGAAAGTATGTAAAAAGTTAAATGTTTGATTCACCTTGATTATACCCTCATGGATGGATGTTGAAATCTCTCATACCCATGAAGATGCTTGAATGTGTTTGTAATCAAGGATTTGACCTTGAAATGTAGAATATGAATCAAGGATGCCCTCATAAATGCATGGATCTATGAATGCCACTCCTAGATCTTCAATGTAGATATGCTTAATAATCACTTGCAATGAAGGAGAGATGAATATGGATGGAAGGAAGGATCTTATTGCTTGATTGAGAATTCCTATACTTGACCATTGTGGGAGAAAATAATTCTTTAATGGAGAAGATTGCCTTGGAATTGAATTGAATGGATTGGAGAAACTAGATCTTGGATGCTTGCCTTCTAATCTTGAATCCAATTGCTCAATTGTTATTGATTGCTTGAACACTTCTTGATAGCTTGAGTGTAGGTATGATATAAAAAATGAAGAGAGATAGGGTGTTTATATACTCCATCCATCATTTTGAGATTCAAAAATATTGTAGGCTGATCACAAGATCTATTTTCCTACTAACACCTTGATATAGGGCTTTAGGCCAAATTTGGGCTGAAAACCTCATGTACAAAATGACTAAAATATTGTGTACCTGGGTATAGAATGACTAAAACATTCTATACCTAGAAGTTTGATTCTGGATTTGAATTGGGTGTCGAGATGATGGAAAAGAAGCAGGAAAAGAGAAATCAAGTTGCTAGGATCAAGGAAAATGGACATCAGATCTCGAAATCACTAAAATGGGGCCTAATAGAGAATTCAATTATGGGTGCTGACTTTTTAGGAAATTAAACCTACATCTTTCCCTACATCAATTTATCACTTCTTTTTATTCTTGTACTCTAGATCAACAAGGGGCATGCTAAAGAGTATACATATAAATGCATGATTCAACCTTAAGGATTAATCTACTTGTTGGTCCTAACAGTATAACAATTATGCATAGGATGGTAGGATTATGCTCTGATACCACTTGTAATGTCCTCACTTTGGTCTAAAATCACAAATTCCATTAAAATAAGAATTGTAAGATGGTTAAAGGTATAATTTTACCACTTAAAATCCCTTTTAACAAGGTAAATCCTAATTTAGGTCCTACAATCACCAAATAAGGGACACACACACACAAATTATATTGTTAGTGTAATATAATTTTCCTTAAGCTTTATAAATTGATAATAAAAAGAGATATACAATCCTAACCTATGGACTAGGTAATGATATAATGCATATTTAGGTTTATGAAATAAGCATATTTATAACACTTAGCTTCCACGATCTTAATCATAATGAGGAATGAGATAAGGAGACACGTGAAGGTGCCCTTTATTGTCATTGCCCTAGGCCCAAGAGTACAAACTCTATTTCCTTGGCCCCATGCTTCATGGGGTTGGCATACCTTGCAAAACCTTTACACCATTCTCCTCCATCACTCTCTCTTACTCACTAATATGGATCATCACTCACAAAATAGTTCTTTTGTATGATGTAACCATGCCCATTCCACCACAAGCCTTATCTAGTGCCTTTGTATGATGTAGTCTATGCCCATTCTACTGCAGGCCTTTCTTAGTGCCTTTGTATGATGTATCATAGTCCATTCCACCACAAGCCTTACCTCATCTTGTGGAAGAATGATCTAATGCAATGAAGGTAAAAATGCATATTGTATTCTACTCCGGTCACACATTCTATATGGTCAATTATTGCAGGCTAACGAATAAATATATATTGTCAATTAAAACATGTAAAGCCTATTTAAGGTGATAGGATATAGTTGGCTCATAAATAGTTCACCATAGATATAGCCAAGTCATAACAAGGTTTATCTTGTGTGTGTGTGTGTGTATCATACTCATGTTTGAATATAGTTTTTAAATATATGTTTGTTACAAATACTAGTTAACAAATATAGCAGGAGATATATCATGGAGCGAGAGCGGGAAGGAGGAGGAAGAGAGAGAGCGAGAGAATTTTTTTTGAATCTGAAGCAAGATGGGAATCTGGATGTGCCTAGTTTTTCTATAGATTCTGAGCCTGAACTTGGAAATGATGTGGTATCTGAGAATGTCTTAGATGCTAATGTTGAAAGACCTTTTTCAGAAAAGGGGGAAAGTGCTGGTGGGTCAAGCCTGGCCCAACCCAGCAAGGACATCGGTCCTGTCTTGGGACCAGAGGTGGAAAAGGCTGATTCCACAGAGCAAGGAAAGGGGTCAACAAAATAACAAGAAGATTCCTCACATGGCGAGAACTCAAACCAAGGTAAGTGAAAATGGTCAGGCCTTTTTGGGGTCAAACCAACTGGAAAATCTTCTTTCCCTAAGGTTGATATTGTTTTAGATTCGCTAAAAGGGGAATTAGGTATTAACATTTCTGACCAAATCATAGATCATACTATTTCTATTATGGCTTCTACTTTGATTGGAAAGTTTATGGGTCCTAGACCAAATATTGATCTAGTGAGAGCCTTTACCTTCCAAAAGTGGAAACTCAAAGGACAGGTGGATGTAGCGACCATGCCCAAAGGTTTCTTCTCCTTTGTGTTCTCTAATGGAGAAGATCTATCTAAAGTTCTATGTGATGGCCCATGGATGATGGGTAAATCCTCTTTATCACTGCAGAAATGGTCAACAAACTTGGATTATAATGAAAGTTCCTTTATCTCTGCACTAGTTTGGGTAAAACTGCCTGGTTTACCTCTGGAATACTGGCATGAGGACATTCTAGTGGCCATCGCTGGTTCCTTTGGTGAACTGCTAACAATAGATCCAATGATAGTGGCCCGTTCTAGACAGGTGTTTGCTAGGATTTGTGTCAACATCCAGCAAGATACTGAACTACCTCAAGTTATCACCCTTAACTCAAAAGTTGGTAAGTGGAGACAAGAAATAGAATATGAGGCAACCCCTTTTGTCTGCGTTACTTGTAGAAAGGATGGTCACTGGGCCAAGCACTGTCCTCTGAAGATTTCTGCAGAGAAAAAAGATCAGGAGTCAAAGACCTCAAAGAAATGGGAGTGGAGAAAGAAAGGAGAATCTCAAAAACCCCCTGCTCAACAAATCCCTAGCCCTAACTCAGAGGAGATGTAGTAATTACCTCAAATGGAGAAAGAAGAAACAAAAGTACAGAAGGAAACAATGGTTCCTTTTGTGAATATCAACATGCAGGATAATGAGACTATTTCTCTTGAGGAGACTTCTGATCTTTCAAATGAATCAGATCCTCGGATGATATCAAGGGTGGAAGACAGTTTGGATTCCCCAAAAGGGAGAGACCCCCAGCTGGACCTTCAAGAATCAAGAAAAGACATGAAAGAGAAAGAACAAAATAGTAGCAAAGCTTTGAATGCTATACCTCCTAATTCTGGTGCAAGGTAGGAGCAGTTCAAAGGACTGAATGAGGACTTTAAAATAGTAGAAGTAGAGAAAAATAAGAGCCCTTGGATACAAGTCAAGAATAAAAAATCTCTAGCAGGGAAAGAACCTGGCCCCCAAATGGAAACCAACAAAAACCAGACCCCCTTAGCTAGAAAAAATAGCTCAAGGATTCAATAGGATGCTCAGCATCAAAATCTAGCAAGAAGGGAGGACAAATCAAAATAGGAGGAGTCCAGACTAGAGGACAACAACAAAAGACGGATACAAGAACACCCAAAAGAGAGAGGGGAAGAGATTCTGAAAAAGAGCAGAGGGAGATGGAAGCAAAAAAGAACATAGCCGATGGAAGACAACTCACCATCGATCAGGTCCGCCCTCCAAACTTTAAATGAAGATTCTATCTTGGAACATTCAAGGTCTTAATAGTCCTCATAAACAAGATATTGTTAGGAACTTAGTTAGAGATTCTAATCCCGACACTTTGCTAATTCAAGAAACAAAAATGGTTAAAGACAAGATAGCTAAAATCAATCTACTAAAGAATGGTGAGAAGCTAGGTGGTGATTCAGAAGGGGATTTTGGTGGTTTGACTACTTACTGGAATTCTAAGTGTTTTCATTGCACCCTTTTGAGAGAGGATAAACACTTCCTGGCTGTCAAAGTATGTAGTATTAAGGAAAACTTTGCTTGGTCTCTGATAAATGTGTATGTCCCAAATACTAAATTAGGTAGACTTAAACTTTGGAAAAAAATTCATGAGCTTAGGAAAGAATTTCTAGATGATAATTGGATGATGATGGGAGACTTTAATACTCCTCTGAAAGAAATGGAAAAAAAAGGTTGGAACAACACTCAAGTGGAAAGTAGAGTGGACCTTATGGAATTTATAAGTAATGAAGGCCTGCTGGATGTTGATCTTGAAGGTATTGATTACACTTGGTCTAATAGGAGAGTGGGAGCTGACTTGATCCAGGTTAAGCTTGATAGGGTTCTTCTCTCTCATGAATGGTTTGCTAAGTTTTCTTGCTCTCTTTCCTCTCTTAACCGTATTGGTTTGGATCACTACCCCATTTCCTTTCTTGCTAGTTCCTTTAGTGGGAAAGGTCACCCCCCCTTTAGACTTGAAAAAATGTGGCTGGCTCATCCAGACTTTGAAAATAGAACCAAGGAATGGTGGAACATTAAAGTGGAAGGGAAAGCTATGTACTAGGTGGGAAAAAAATGGCAAATATAAAAGCTAGAGTTAAACAATGGAATAAGGATGTCTTTGGTGATATATTCCAATCTAAAAACAAGATCCAAATTGAATTAAAAGATGTTCAAGATAAAATTCAAACTTTTGGGATGACTGAAAAAAGAAGAAGAGAGGAAAACCTTGTTCTTGTTGACTATCATAATATCATCTCAAAAGAAGAAACTTTCTGGAGATAGAGATCTAGATCCCTTTGGCTGAAAGTGGGAGACAAGAACACTAGATTTTTCCACCTAACAACAATGAAGCACAAAGCTATGAACATAATCAATTCTCTTGTCATGACCAGAGGTACTGTCACTAAAGAGGAGGATATAAGAAGAGAAATGATGGGTTATTTCGCTTCTCTGCTTTCCAAAGAGCAAGAGCTAAACCAAGAGAACCAACTATCCTTGCTGAGTTCCATTCCTTCTCTTTTAGATTCTAAGGATAATGAGTATCTTAAATCAATCCCTAAGGATGATGAAATTAAAAGGGCTATTCTTTCTTTTGAAGGAGGAAAATGGCCTAGTCTGGATGGATTCCAAATGTTCTTCTTCCAAACCTTCTGGAATATCATTGGGAGAGATGTGTGTGAAGCAGTGAAAGAATTTTATGGAGCTAAATCTATTCTCAAAGAACTCAATTCTACATTTATAGCCCTTATTTCAAAAAGACATGGAGCTAATGCAGTGGAATGCTTTAGACCTATCAGCCTCTGTAATTCTCTGTCTAAGATTATGTCAAAGATCCTTACTTCTATAATATTTCAGATTCTCCCTCACCTCATCTCACATCAACATAATGGATTTGTCCTAGGGAGACAAATCCTGGATTCTATCATGGTGGTTCACAAGAATATTCACTCTCTAGAGAAATCAGGGAAACATGGCTTCCTAATGAAGCTTGATTTATCCAAAGTTTATGATAGAGTGGATTGGGAGCTTCTCTCCAAAATTGTTTAGGCTTTTGGTTTTGATGAAGGAGTGATTAAACTTATCATGCAACTGGTATCTATGGTGTCTTCTTCTATGATTGTGAATGGTGGCTCTTCTCCCTTCTTTAGACCTTCTAGGGGGTTGAGACAAGGAGACCCTATATCTCCAATCCTCTTCGCTATTATGGCGGAAAGTCTTGGGAGATACATTAAAAACCAAGTTATTCAAGGGCTGATATCTGGTCTGCAACTTTCTTCAGCGGAGACAAAATGTTCTCATGAATAATTTGTTGATGACATGATTCTCATGGGGGAATCTACAGTTAAAGAGGTGAGGAACATCAAAAAATCTCTAAATGTTTATTCAAACACAATTGGTCAACTCATAAACTAGGATAAAAGCTTTCTATATTTCTTTAACACTCTCGAAGCTAGAATGAACAAAATCGCTTCCATCCTTGGTTGTAAGATAGGAAGGCTTCCTGCCCCTTATTTAGGGCTGCCACTGTGTTCAAAACCGGAGGCTTATAACTTCTAGAATGAAATTCTTGATAGATTCCACAATAAATTGGTGGGTTGGAAAGGGGCGATTCTTAGCCAAGCTGGAAAAGTTCAATTGTTAAAGGCCACACTTCAAAATCTCCCGGTTTATGCTCTTAGTCTTTTCAAAATTCCTCTGAAGTATAAGGACCTTATTGAAAAAATTCAAAAAAAATTCCTTTGGACTGGTGTGGAAGAGAATAAGAGACTTAGCTTGGTGGCCTGGGAGAAGGTTTGTAAGCCAAAGAAGCTGGGGGGTCTGGGCATCAGAAATATCTCTATTACCAATAAGGCTCTTCTAGCTAAAAAATGTTGGAGGATCTTTGAAGAATAGAAAGAATGGAATGCAATAATCAAAAGTAAATACCATCTCACTTCTTTAGAAGGCACTCTCCACTCCTTTAATGACATCCAGGGATCATTTATTTGGAACAATATAAGTAAGGGTAGGAAACTCATCAGTAAAGGGGCTAGATGGAAGCTGGGAAATGGAAGGAAAATCCTCTTCTGGGATGATAAATGGATCCTGGACAAACCCCTCATAGAGATTGAGGAGTGGAGCTCTATGATTCTAGAATGCAAAGATTCTATTGGGGTCCTTGTGAGTGACTATTGGATAAATGAAGAATGGATTGACTTGGGGTTGAGGGACATCAGACTTATAGAGGTTAATAAACAGTTGAATAACTGGTTTATTAGAGATAATGAGTGTGATGAACTGATATGGGGGGCTACTATCTCTGGAAAATTCTCAGTCGCTTCTGCTTCGACTCTTCTCATTCCCTCTGGAGATCTGCCTTTTTGTGCTCAGGTATGGAATAAAGATCTTACCCCTAAAATTAACATGTTTTTTTGGCTGCTTGTACAGAATAAAATCCTTACTATGGATAACCTTATGAAAAGAGGCTTCCATATCCCTAATATATGTATCATGTGTTGTGAGGAAGCTGAGTCATGCAACCACTTGATGATACACTGCCCCTTTGCTAGAGAAGTTTGGGACACCATTATTCTATCTCTAAATATGAAGTGGGTCAAACCTCAAAATATCTAGGACTTTTTCCAGCAATGGCAGAGCCTTTTTTATGATAAAAATGTTAAGAACTTCTGGAAACTTGTCTTTCCTCATTTTACATGGTAGATATGGAAGGAGAGGAACAACATAATTTTTAGAGATAAAAAAGCTACTCCCCTCCTGATAGCTAACTTTGTTACCAGAATTTTAATGGAGAACTATAGAAGTAGTGGTAGAAAGGATTGCAACTCTTGGAATCCTAGACTTAAGAAGGATATATCCATTTCTTGGGAGAATTTGAAGAGCAGAAATGACCCGAATCCTAGAGACAATATTATGTGGTCCACTCCTCCCTCGGGTTGGTCAAAAGGGAATTTTGATGGTTCTGCTAGAGTAAACCCTTGAAGAGCTAGAGGGGGAGGCCTCATAAGAGACTAGGCTGGAAATTGCCTTGGGGCTATAGCGGTTCCGCTAGGGACTCAAACTAACCATGTGGTGGAGGCTGAGGTGGCGCTTTATGTGGTTATTTTGGCCAAAGATATGGGTTGCTCAAAACTTTGGCTTGAGGGTGACTCCCTCAATATTGTCAACTGTATTAAAGGGAATGCGGAGTGTTCCTGGACTATAGCCCATATAATAAATAAAATCAAGATGTTGCTCATCACCTTTGAAGAGTGCCACATCACCCATATTTACCATGAAGGTAATAAGTCGGTGGACAGACTGGCTAACAAAGGTACCCAAAGTGACATCATCAAATCTTGGAGAGGGGAAGGAAATCTAAATTCTGAGATCATGAGTCTAATCACATTTGATAAAATTAATCACAATGAAAGGCATGTCACTTAATGTTATGATGACAGGGATGAAACAATTATTGAGGAAGGCTGGATGTAATGCGAAGTGTGGGATAATTATTCCAGTTTTAATGATCTACAGAGCGTGGGTTAATTCTAATAATCATGAAAACATAAGAAAACATTGCAGTAAGAAGAAGATTAGTTGCAAGGAGCCGAGCTAGGATTGTAGCAGAAAACACAAAATGGGAGGCGATCTGAGAAGAGAGGAGTCGGCTGACTGTGACAAATGGAGGCAAGATAGGCCGAAAATCTGGAAGAATCTGAGGGAGGGGTCTCTCAGTATATCAAGAAACTCCACGACTATGACAAACAGGTGACTTCCTTGTTCACTGATGGTTGGGATAGAGGTAAAGTAAATTTATGGAGTAAATCTTTCCCCCTTACTCTTACTCTTATGGTTGAGATAACGGGCTTACCCCTGGAGGGAACCCATTTCCATAGAGGTAACCATAGGCTTGGTATTGAAGCTTTTAACTTGTTTCCTAAAACTGCTGATGAAAAGGCCCTCATGACTAAAGGGAAGGGGGATTATGTTGATAGCACCAAAATTAAGGATTTTTGGGCTAAAATGTTGAAGGTAATGATCGAGTATTTCACGCTTGATGGGCGCTATTCCAAAATCTACAACCTGCATTTCATCTTGGTTAACCACTTCAGGCATAACAAGAGGATTTCCTTCCCGTATTTTCTTTTGAGCTCCCTGAGTAGTAGCATCACTGAGCATAGGAAGAAGCAAAATAACCTTGTGTTACATGAGAGGTTGATCCTCCTTATTTCTGACTATGCTAGAGATATTATCCTGAACCCTATTCCTAAAAGGGTCAAAGGTAAAACTTCAGAGACTATTGAGGGGGATAGAAAGGCCGAATCCAACAAAAAGAGGAAGAAAAACAAGGAAAAAGTTTCTGACTGCAGTGAAGAAGATGGTAAAAAGAGGAAGAAAAAGAAAGTAAAAAGTTCCAAAAGCAGCGAAGATGAAACTAAGGAAAAAAGCCCTATTTCTCTGCAAATAGGAAATGTTGAGGAAGAAAATGTGGAGATGGATCCTGGAAGCACCGAGCAGGAAGAGGACATGATTGTCATAATTGAGGATGAGAAGGAGGAAGAGGAAGATGGGAAAGATGGGGACTACCATGATGATGAAAAAGATGAGGAAGGGGCTGAGGAGGAGGAAGAAGAGGCCCAGGTCTCCCCTACTAAGGATGATAAGAATGAAGTCCTGGACCTCCTTGTTGAAGAAGAAAAAACTGACGCCCACTTTGATAATGAGGAAGGTTTGAACCTGGCTAGTAAAGATGATGGGGAACCCCATAAGGAGGACTCTTTGGGCCTTCTGGAGGGGCAGGATGAAGAGGAAATTGAAACTGGTCAGAACTCCCTTGTCATTGATGAAAAAGAGGAGGAACAAAAAGATACGGGTGCTAGTACTGATCAGAATGCCACCGAGGAGGAAAAAAGTCAAAAGATGATATCATCACTCCCCTGGAGGTTGCTATGAATCTAGACAAGGTTAACAATGATGAAGGTCAGAGTATTCCTCAGGACTCAGGAGATACAGGAGATTAAGCTCCACCTTCATTCTCTGGAGAAAACTATGGAAACCCTGAATATGAAGCTGGAGAACAAGATTCTGGATAAGGTAAACAATAAAAGTTGGAAGGAGGAGATAACTGCCGAAATCAACAAAATTGTTGACAACAAGGTGAAGGAAATTAAGGTCAAAGTTAGCAACAATGGGAAAATGATTAACGAAGTCCTTAGCCACAACAATGAAGGACTCAATGCGGCTATCATCAACCTGAATATGCTTCACAACTACCTAGAGAAAAACCAGCTGGAAAACACGACCATAACTATTGAAGACGATGCTGGAAGTGCAGGTCCAGGTACTAGAACCAGAGGGCGTACTCAGAGGAAGATCCCTGAGAAGCCGAAGGAGCTGAAGGACTTGAAAAAAACAATCCAGAAGATGGAGGAGTTGAAGATGAAGGCGGACAAAATGATAAGCAATTAGTTTTGTCCTGTTCGTTGCTGGGTGCTACTGGTAGTGTTGCTAGATCTGTTTTCTTTGCTTTTGTTGTCGTTTCTAGTATTTTTTTGGGTCCTGCTTTGTTCTTTCCAGCAGGCATATCATTTTGGAAAACTTTAATGCTTTATCTTTTTGGTATGATGTAAATGGTTTCGGGTTCCATTCAAAACCTGTTTTTACGTTATTCAAAAACAAATATGTTAATATCCTTCTACAACATAAACAAAATTATTCATAAATATAGTCCATGTAACATGTGATTGTATTGCTTGCTCACATAGAATAGTTTGTATACTTTCCATGCCTTGATATTGGGTTCCAACTGTGCTTGTTGAATCAACAATTCCCTATCCCAACATTCTTCTTTTCCCCCTTCCCCCTTCCAACTGAGGGTAGGTCTCAATAAATAACCTGCACACTAAGGTTTGCATCCCTTGGTTCATGACTCTATCGTGACTAATAGTCATGTCTCTTAATGACTTTTGAATGTTTGTTTCTGCCATTTTTAAATAGATCAAACTATATTATATTTGCATTATATTATACTACTCATATAACATTTGTTGCACACGATAATCCTTATTATTGGTGGCAACAAATTATTAATTAAATCAATATTAATAACATTATTTAATATTAGTATTAATGTTAATATTAATATCTTTACATTACTATAATATCAATAGTAATATCTTTAGAACCTTCGCCATCTGATACCACTTCCTTTCCAAAAAAAATTGTTGAATCTTCAACTTCTAGATCGTGTTTTCCTAGGCAATTTATAAAATGGTAAACAGTTCCATTGCAAAGCTCTAGAAAATGTATTGCACATGTAGCAAGAGCTGGGAAGAGTCAAAGAGGCAATCACATATATTATATACAAAAAGTTTTATTCTAGACATGTTATTGTTTTCCAATACTCTGTCAAATGTCAGCTCTGAAAGATCTTTATTAATGAGTTCATAATTCTCTGCATCTTTGACAATTTCTAATGATTTTGTTGATCCCAATTGTTGTTTCAATTTGTGCATAATGTAACAACTCAACAATTAACAACACCAAGTTTTAGTCATATCTTACCTTTTGTGTTTTATGCAACTGTATGTTGTGGAAACTCTGTATTTTGGGATGAAAGAAACAAGTAAATTGGATACATTAAAAGAGAATACACAACCTGTACATCAGATGCAGTAAAGAGAGTAAGCAGTAGGAGCAGTCATATCAAATTAATTATTAAGAGAAAATGCTAAAAAATTTCTAGAGACATGATCAAATAGGCCATTGTTTAATTTTGAAATTAAATGGTTTAAGGTTCCTACAATGCAGTAAGGTTGGGTTGTTAGCTACCTGTGAAGCCAAGCACTAATTTGGTGTACAAAGCTGAGTCTATTGATTGTTTTATAAAATAGTGCATAACTTTCATTTTAGTAAATGTTATCCCTTTGCTATGGGTTGGCCAAATAATGGCTTAAATATACAGTTGACGACTCAAAACAAACTATTTATAATGTTTTACTGGCTTTGATTTCACACTGTTGAGGACATAAGTATCAGACACAAAGCAGTTCCTAAAACAAACTGCAATTCAAAAGTATCACAGGAAAAATAGTAAAGTTGGAGGACATTTCAAAAAAGAAATTTATTCAGCCATGCCATCAAATGCTAAGGGCGTAAATCTGAGAAGAATTAAGGCTCTGTGTGAAGATTTTACCATACGATGACCAGGGAACCTGAAAATGTAAGGGAAGGATTGGTGAGTATCAAGTGTGAAGTAAGATTGCTTCCTTGCCAAAGACGAGTCTCTATTGATCAATCCACATAATTTTGTTATGTTGAAATTTGTTTGGTTTGGGCAAGTGTTTAAGAATGATAAGCAATCGGTTGGCCTCGTTGCTGAACAACATCAATGGCATAACATGTAGCATCAAATTGTTAAAGGGCTGCGTTGGAAGTTCATTTCAGGCACCTCTGTTCTTGATACTCCTCTGAGCTCTCTGCCTATTATCTACTTGCTACAAATTTACATTAAATACCTATACACAAATATGATACTGACTTAAGATATCTGTGCTTAAAATTCATAGGTACTCGTTAATAATAAAATACATGTTGTGTCAAGAATCAGAACGAGGCACATGAAAACTCTATAAACACAAATATTAGGAATAGAAGCTAGGGTAATATTTTTTCAAGTCTTCTAAAGGATCAGAAGAAAAGGAATCTCTACTTTAGATTTTAAATGCACAAATTGCATTTCAATATTTTGTGAGCACTTGAAAGAAAATGTTAATATATGCAAAGACATTTTGTATGTACTAAATTCACAAAAGGAGGAAATGTAGCCTTCGCTAATAGCACGCATATTAAAGTAGTCAAGAAAGAAAGGATAGAAATACTTACAAAGTCAGACCAAGATTTGAATAATCTACATAATATTGGAGAATTTTCATACGGTAATACATATTTGAAAAATATGATTAAAAAGTAAAGGAGCTTGTTGAAAGCATGAGTAACATACCAAACTAACTTTAAAAAAAAAAAATCTTTAATTTAATTTAAATAACAAAAATTCATTTAAATTAAATTTCATTTTAATTATAATAATTGTAAACATGAATAACTAAAATTTTGTTTAATAACTAAAAAGAAAATAACATTACTCTAGAATAACTAACTTTGCATAAAAAGAAATTTAACTAAAAAAATAAAATTTCTTTAATGCTAAATAAGTGAAATCATGAAGTGATATAACTAACAATACATAACAAAAGAACCTGGTAAGCTTAATGGTTCAATATCGTTTATCTTTACTTCAAGTTCCTAAGGTGATCTCTTCAGGAGGAAAGAGTATCATCAGAGGTTTTACCTCTTATTTATTGATCTTACGATCTTGACCTTTAATAGTCTCCAGGGAGAATGTTGCCCGACCCTACACGAGAGATGAAGGCACAAAATCATGTCTATCATGCCATCTAAGACTAGGTGCATAACCCATAACATTTATAGCCAGTCACACCTATAGACATCTTCACCTATAAGAATGACCTTCCTAGCTAGACATTGTCCTACTAGTTCTATTGACTAAGGGTCACTACTTGTAGTATACTACCACCTTGGCCAAAGTGTTATTAGTACAAGCATTGTACTTCATGCTATCATTGTCACGATAAAACTCGTACAAGAGTCCTTTGACTTGTTTTAATTAGGTCTCCATGACCTTAAGGACTTGCTATCATATATGGTAGATACAATGCTAAACATTCCAAGGTTGTGTGATTACATACCGAATTCTAGGTTGATCATAATTTACCTTGATTTCTAATATAGTTATGGCTCAAATTATGTAACATCCTAAACCTAATTGTGGGGCAACATTCCCTTGAGATTAGGTAAACAAACATACCATCCCTCCTTAACGTTAGTTCCTTGTCTATCAGTTCCTAAGGATAGTTTATAATTGCAACATAAAATGATTCTTTCTATCCCAATCTCAGGACTTAGTTTCAATTTAAACAATAGATTCGATTTTATTTAATTCTTGACTGCCAATAAATAGTAAAATGTTGATATAAACTAACATGAAACTTCTTGAGCTTCTTGTTGGTTATGATGATTCTTCATCTTGTGGAAATGATGATTCTTTAATACTTCAAATGAGATATGAATTCCTTTATTTTATTTCTTTAGAGAAATATGATTATTCAATTTAAAATGAGTGCAAGCCAATGCAATGCTAAAAAAAAGGCATGATTTATCTTTGATAAGATATGATTCATTGAAACAATTATTTTACTTATATGCATATGCACAACAATTCATTTGGAAAAGTATAACAATCAAAGGATGATCTAGATGCATTGAGTATAAATGTAAATCGGGTGGGGCATATTTAAATAGGCTTCAATCAATTAATCATAATAGCATTTTCAATGATTGTGTAGCTAGAAAATAAGTAACAAAGTTACAATGTAAGACAATTTATGTCTAACTCGTGTGTATCAATACCCAATAATTAGCATATGGATCATTCATGTGATCAACTAAATTGATAAGCAAATAATATATAACAATGGAACAATAAATATAATTTACTCCCAAATTCTCTATATCGATTGTGATACTGAGTAAAAAGATCAATTCTATGATCAACTAAACATCATGCAAATATAAACACATAATACAACATAGATTCATGAGGAAAAATATGTCTGGTAAATCTTGAAAAAATATACGCTATCCTAAGGCTCTTGCATGCTATCCCAAGTCTCTTTTGTACTATCCTTGCTGGTGCAATGTCCTTAGTTAAGAACTATAAGGCTATCATTGTGATGATTCTCCAATTTGGTAATGATTTCCAAAGATAAAAGATGCAAAGCCCTAATTACAAGCAACATGAATGATAACAAAACCCAAATGAGTCAATATGCATATACCAAGAATGATTGAAAACAATAGGAAGTAACTCCTTCGTATTGGATGGCAAGAAGAGTTATGTTTCCACCCAAGAAGGTATGCCTCATTGTGGAGAAAGATTAATTATAAATTGGTTGGAAGTTGGGTTTGACCAACAAAAACATAATATTATAATAATAATATCAAGCCCAAGATGCACAAGGTCACACACGCGCACACATGTATACATGTTATTAACTTAGTGCCAACTTACACTTCACGTACTCAATCGCTCAACCATCATAAATGCACGTGTCTATGTATGATTGTATAAATGACATTCATACACTTTATGATCATTTACACACACACACATATAGATGCTTACGTACATGTTATGTATATACCACCAAACAAACATAAATGATGAGTTTGCCATGGTTGTCAGGGATATTTTTAGTGGTGATTATTCGCCAATTGGTGAATATGTCCCATCAGGCCTATAGATATTGGCGAAAAAATGCATAGTATAGAGGTTGATTGGTTCGCCCAAATTTTATAAAAGACACGTATAGTGGTCAGCTTGTTCACCACTATTTGTACGTAATTTCATTACCGTAGTCAGGTTGTTCACCCATTTTTCTATAGTATATTTTACTATTATTCACTGGATAGATTAAGGAAGGATGTATTTATCGAGGATCACCATTCTCCAAAGGCCCATTGTCCTAAGTGAAAGTTTTATTTGCACTAGGACCCAATTTGCCATGCATTATACATAATCGTATCCTAAATTCCTGCCCTTTTCGCCTAGTCAATTACTTGAAATTACGTGGGGTTCACCAAATATTAGTTGTTATCATATGCAATAGTCGTCCCCTTTGCCAAAATTTGAAATAAGCATTTGTATATAAGGATATGTTCAAGAGATTTAGTAGTAAAAAAATTCAGTTGATTCTGAGCTCACAATTGTGATCAGTAGTGAACCGGAATGAGTCTGTAGTATCTTATACAAGTAAAATTTTATTGCAGCCTTAATTTGTTGGAGATGTCATAGTCAAAGTTAAACAAGAAGAGGACTATTGAAGGTGGAGAAGTCCAAGAGAGGCCAACAAAATGCAAAAATATATCTTCATACTTTGGCGGGGGCATACACAATGGTGTTGGTCAAAGTGAGGAAGGTACATCATTAGAGGAACCTGCACAACTTCAAGGTTCTCAACCTACACAGGAGTCTATTCGACAAATTGGGAAACCTAATAAATCTGGTCATGAAGTTGTAGAACCTGATATCTCTGATGAAGATGACCTTGAAGAATAATTTCAAGTAAATAACCAGTACCAGGATGATTTGATTGACTTCGGTGATGATGATGGTTCAATTAACAGTAACACTAAAGAGAGAGGGAAATCAAAAGAAAAAACTGATTGTCAATGGGAGATGTCCAAGAGATTTAAATTTGATTGGGCGACAAAGTATCCATTCATTGAACCCGTGGACAATCCAATTGTAGGTGAGCCGCCAGTAGAATGCAGATGTACGATTTGTAGTTGGAAGTATAAAAGGAAAAGCGATTGCAGCTTAAACTAGACACCATAGAGAAACATGTTGGTAAAGTTTACGAAACTGAAACTGTAGATGGAAAGGAAATAAAAATGGTAAGATATAAAACAAAGAAGCAATGTCAACATAAAAGGAATGCTGAGGAATATTATTTGTTTTAGAAATTTAAGAGGAAGCTTGGTGAAGTTCAAGGTTCTATTAATGTTATTTTTGTGAAAGCAAGTGAAGTAGAAGAATGCAAAAAAGTTGTTCAGTTAAGTAATGTTTTCCATATTTTGAGCAGAGGGCATCCAATGATAGACTATCCAGAAATGAGTGGTTTGTTACACTTTCTGCAAGTTCTTGGCTATCCTATCACTCATTGGTCAATAAATAGTGGATGGGAATGGGCAAGTTGTGTTTCCTAGGTTGAAATAGAGGATCTATAGAGAAAAATAAAAGACTCAACCTTTATTGCATTATCCTTAGACAAAGTTATGACAATAGATAATACGTCATGGGTATGCATGCATGTTTATACTATACAGAATAATGTCCGCCAACCACATCTACTAACTATTACAAAATTGAGGGACAATGAGACATCAGAAACTTTATTTGAATTAGTAAAGAGCCATTTAATTGAATATGGAGCTATGGATGAATTGACAATAGTGAAGAATTTGATCTGTGTTGGAGCGGATGGAGCTTCAGTAATGCAAGGTCATAGGAATGGTCTTTGCACAAAGATGCAAGCTTCTTGTTCACCATATGTTGTTGGCATTCACCGTATGGCCCACATGATGAATCTTTCTTTTAGAGCTGTGAAGAAGTTTCCTTTAGTAAATAAGGTTGAAGATTTAGTAAGAGAGTTATACTCATATTTTTATCGAATTCCCAAACGTTTTAGGGAATTTCAACACTTTTTTGATGGAATTTCCAATGGAAACAATCTTCTTAAAGATGTTGATACCAGATGGATCTCTTTGGATGGACCAGCGCATCGAGTTTTTTCCAAATATCAATCTTTGATTGGACTTATGTACAAAAATCCTGACAATGTAGAAAATCAGAGATGTGGCGACCTGCTTCGGAGGTTAAGCAATATAGAGACACTTTTGACTTTAGCATCTCTTCTTCCCATGCTAGAAGAAATGACATCCATTATGAAAAAGCCCAGCAAAGAGCCATGTATATTGCAGAATTTGCTCAATTGCGTAAAATGTCATGCCAAGCCCTCGATAATCTCTATCGAAATGACCCAAATTTATCTGATGAAAAATTTGATCATTGGCGGAAACTAACAGATTTGGACAATCTTGATAATTATTTAAAGATCATTAAAAATGGAGAATTATGTGTCTGTGTGAGGGGATTTTAGATACCAATGTACTACAATGACCCAAAGAAGTGAGCTACAAGAGTTACAAGGGAAGAGTTTACCAAGATCATTGAGTCTATAGAAGCTCATGCAAGGGACATAGCCTATAAGGTTTCCTTTGAAATAAGATCCCGATTCTCATATGAAAAATTGCTTGAGGCTATGACAATTGTGTTTCCTCAATATTGGCACTTAAGCTGTAAGGAAGATTATCGTAATAGGCTGTTGACTTTGATAAAGGAATTTTGCAAATATGAAGAATTCAATGGAGTGACTATCAATGGAATTTTAGATGAGGGTTTTCTTAGATAGCAATCAGGCACTTTTGCAAGGACTATGAAGCATCAATATCAAATAATGCATAACCCACATGAAGAGGGCTCGACAACAAGGCTTTGGACAGAACTAAAACATAGCACAATGTTGTGTGATGAAATTTCAGAGTTCTTTAAGCTTGCTAATCTATGTCAAACCATGACATTGGGTTCAGTGGAGGATGAGAGAGTTTTTAGTGCTTTGGGCTTCCTAAAATCAAAGCTAAGAAAAAAACTAGACAAGAATTTGGAAGCATGCTTGAGGGTCTACACATCTAGGTATGATGTCAATACTTTTCCTTATCAAAAAGAAATTGAAATCTAGAAGAAAAGATGCAAAAGAAGAGGGTTGGGAAACACTATTAACCAATCTCCGATTTTGAGTGGGACAACTACAAGTGGTGATGGGAGTGGGTTTCATAGAAGCGGAGGTCAGAGTGAAGAAGACACAAATGAAAATGAAGAGAACAATGAAGGAACTAGAATGCCATAATTAGAAGATGACGACGACGCCGAGATGAATTGGAAAATTTGGGAAATTTCTACTAAATTAGCACTAGCAATCAATAGGTATTTTTTGAACTTATTAATTACTATATCCTATCATTAAATGTTAATTTTAGAAAAGCAAGAATGTATTATGTTTCATCATTAAAATTTGAGAACAAAGAGTATCATTACTGTAGTTTGTATTGTATCAGTATTTATTTTGTCCTGCAACCTTATTTTGTAAGTTTCTCTTCCAAATATGATACAATGTAACAATTCATTCAATAATATTAGTAAGAACACAACTCTGTGATTATGTTTACAAAAGTCAATGACTCAATTCCCATTGACACATTTCCCAATTTCATTTTCATTACCCTAAGCCAATGACCCTGAATTCCCTTTTATAGAAACAAGGGAGAAACAACAGCTTCAAGTCAATTTGCCTAATGTGAAGTCTCAAAATCAAAATCAGTAAGACAACTATAACATCTCTACAACTATACATTTCTTCATTTGATAGGCCAGTTTAGTAAATTAGCAATAGCATATGCAACATTGATCTTGTTCAAAAAATAAAGTTCAAACTTGTTACTTTAAACTCAATTCAACCAATTAGAAAAAAAATATAGAGATGATTGAAACTGAAAGTACTTTCACATACTATGATTGATGAGATCAAGATGATTCTGTCAGTTTCTTTAGTATGCTCCATTCTGTGTCGGTTGAAAGGTCAATATTTTTCATGTTATAGTAAATGACCTGCAACCTCGTTAGCCATCCATACTTGGAAGAGTGACTTGAAAGCAATGTTCCTTCCAATACTGCATTCAAATTTGTCAATGTTTTGATGCACTTTGCAATGCCTTCATGAGTTCTGTCCTGAGGAAGCTTGCCTAAATCAGATGTCATTGTGTCCTCCAAATTTTTTTGTAAGCTTCTCTTCTAACAAAACTTGTTGATGAGTAATCAGGACCAGGACTCAACAAACCAAGAGTTATCATTTTGGTTGTTTTTTTATTCAACTTGGTGAGCTTTGTCCCAAATAAGGCAAGATTTTCCTCTGCTTCTATTAGTTTCTGACATTTTTGAAACACAAAGTTCACCTTTATTAATGCACCAACACGGTCCTAAATTCCCTTGCTTGCCAAATGCTTGTCATTGGTTGTGTTGATTTCTTGCAAAATATGCTTTGCAGTATTTTATCTCTGACAAAAAAAATTGTTCTTCTCAATGTGCTCTTTCAGCTTCCTAAAAATATCTCTAAGACTTTCATTCATTTCAAACCAATCACACAACCTATCAGAAGACACCTTTATTTTCCCCCAGAAGTCTTTTTTTATTTGCTTGAATGTATTATTTAATAGGTCATTCAAGTTGTTTTCATAAGTTTTAATTGTATTCTTTGTCTTCTTTACGTCTTCTCTCATTTCTGAGAACTAGTGTTCACTATGTTTTTTTTATTTTCTCTGCTTTCTCTTTGCACTATTTTGTTTTTACCCTCTCATTCTCCAATTCTTTATTTAAGTTATTGTTTGCCTGTCCCGCATTCTCAATGCTTTTGTATAAACTTAATGAAGAGACTTTTTCATCCTCAAGTTTTTTTTCGCTCTGCTCCAATTTTTCCCTCAGAGTTTTCAGTTTTGCATCCATATGTTCTTGTTGTCCAATTGCTTCTTTAGAGGATTAAATTTTTATCATTTTCTCTAATTCTTTGCACCTTTTTTCTGCTACTTTCTCCTTTGCCTTTTCATTTTCCAAGTCTGCCTGTAACTTATCTATTATGCCTTGAAGCTTTCATTTCTCTCTCTCCAACTTCATCACTGAACTGTAGACCACTTGGTTGGTCATTTTCGACACATTTATCTTGTCCACATTTTTAATTTTGGATAAATCCATTTGGAGGGTGCTAACTTGAAATTCAAATGGATCTAATGACTCTCTGGTGGATTGTTATCTCTAGCTGGGGGCATAAAAACCATGAACTCCATCATTTCTTTATTTGGGTCATATGTGGGAAATAACCTATTGGATGTAGGTTCTACATCACGAGCTGCAACAACTGCTTCCATCTTTAATGTCTTAGTATTCTATCTATTCCTATTTTTTATTGTTCAAAGTTAGTTACAAAATCATTGTGACGAAAATCTGGGTTTTCTGACACAATTGAATGTTTGAAAAGTGAAATAGCACTTGCAGTGATGTACGAGCTTCCACCTATATTTCCTATGGTTCTCCTAATTCCACCATGAGGATTAGCAACACCCTGACCCATTACAAGTAGAGTTTTTGGATTGTTTTGAGGGTTTTGTCCTGAAGGTGTGGCAATTATTGGACTCACAGTCACCATTTCCATTGTTGTACTACTACTTGTCATAACCTTTTGCTTCTTTACACTACCTTGATCTTTGGGATCCACCTATAATGTCCTTTTTGGACCACTAGTTCTACCCATGATATCCACAACTATGGGAGTGGCAATTGATTCAAATTGAATCTGAGTGCTTGTAACAAGTGGAACTGGATTTGAAGCTGGAACAAATGAAATTGACTGAGTAGTTTTTTTTTTGATGAATATGATGATTCAAATCCAAGGCCTGGTTTCTCACCATATTTTGGTGGAACTGGTGGGTCAGGTGGAGACCAAGGCCCTTGTCCACTGGGACCTAGACCACCCTAACCTGGGTAGCCCATTTTTTCTGCAATATCTTCCCCTTTGGTATATTTTTCTTTTGTGGAAACATCGACTCCTCTACTAATTGATTATACATTAGTGGATGTGGGATTCATAGAATCTTGCTCATACTCATTATCTCGACGATCATCATGGCCATGATATACTTTAGTTGGATGCTCCTTCTTCCACAATTCTCTAAATATATTATCCTCTTCCACGTCATAAAGATCTGTAGATAGAGGTCTTTGGCTCGTCGAGATTCTTCCTCATTTCCCAAAAATCATAAATTTTGTTTCGAGTCCAATTACTAGCCATACATTCATCCACTAGTTCTTTTGGAATATATTTTCTAGATGGTTGAGCAACTTTCTGGTAGAAATTGTACGATGTTGTGGGCTGCACTTTTCCTTTTTGTTTGTGCAATGCCATAATTTGTGATGACAATTCCTATATTGAAATATTATTTTCAGTGGCATATTTCTCCATCTCTTTGTTGACCTCATCCCAGGACTCCATGTTTTTAAATTTTTCTATCACTGGCATACTCTCATGCTGACATTTTCTTGCATATTTCCTATTCTCTCTAAGCTTTGTTCCAATTATGTTGAGTGGATCATATTGCCAGTGACTGACAACATCAAAGCCAAAAATTGAAAAAAAGGCTCGTGCCACTTTGAATCCTCTTCTCTCAAATGTGAACCCTCCAAATGAGAAAGGCAAGGAATATGATTTTCTTTTGCTGACCATTAAAGAGTACATATGTTCTCTCCATATGTCATACATATTCAATGCAAATACCCTCTCTGTCACATGTATTGGAAGTTTGTAGTGTTCTACAACTGAACCGTAAAACCTTAACACAGTGTACTCTTCCATGAAGTACCGGTCAACCAATTGTATTTGGCTTCCAAGTTGGATGCAATCTCTACAAGTAACATGCAATCTAGGCATTGGAGTGCCTGTAATTTTATGGTACATTGCTGCCAAAAAGAAGTCTACAAAATTGTTTTAGTTCCTTCTGTTATCAATCATCCTTATTTGAGGTGTCCATTCATATATTGGATTTTGGCCCTGACTGCAAAGCTTTTTTGTCTGAAATATTGCATGATGCTTGGCTAAGAGAAGATAGCACAAGTAGGTTGTGAATCTAAATGTCTTATGTGAACCTCTTTTAATCATTAGTAATTGTTCTTGCATGCAATGAACAATGTGCTCAATAAAACAATATTTTACTGGTTCATTTTCAAAATGAATATGAAAAAGCATTTCAAGAATGCTGACACCCACTTCTTTGTTACTATCCAATCCCAAACAAAATGCTAGCAAGGAAATACTACCCTGAGCCCATTGCACAAAAATATCATAATCATAAGGAGGCTTATGATCTGGATTCAGACTAGAACCACTTGTTATCCCTCTGATATACGAATCTCTCTATGTTTCATCTTGTATACAAATATATGTACCTTCATAGAATTAGGGTTAATCATCAATAATAAGTAAAATAATAACTAAATACAACCACAATTGAGCAACTATTTAACAAAATCAATGATTAATTGAGCATCCTATGGCTCTCTAACTAAGATGTTAATGAGTGAGCTCTCAGCAAGCTCTCACTAATGACAGTCCTAGAATGAGAATGATGAAGATAAAACAATGCTAAAGCTATCAATTATCAAAATAAATGCTAAAAATGCTCTCAAATGCTTTTCTAAATTCAAATTGCAAGAGGTTTGATGCAATTCTCAGATAGGTGGTTGATGAATTATGAAGGATTTTAGCCTTCCTTTTATAGATTTTCCAATGGTAGGGGGGTGTAGTTGTGTTTAATCATGATTGAGTTGGGGTTAAGTCTTTGGTTCCACCCTTTGAAGACAAAGCAAAGTTTGTGTCCTCAAAGCTTGGGACAAGTAGACAAGATGGATGGTTGAGATTCCTCTTCACTTTGAGTGAATGAGATTCAATTTGGCTTTATCCATGTGAATGCCTTTCCTCAAATTTCATTGGTTGATTGATTTTCCTCCCTTTTGTGGTTGTTGAGAGTAATTGATTTTTATTAATTGATTTAATTGATTTACTTTAGTCATGTACCCCTTGAATGGGTTGAATTTAATTTAATCTAAAACTATACAATTAATTGAATTAATTGTATTTTAATTTGATTGCACTTGATTAAAATGCTCTCAATTTTGATTGATATTGGATTAAGACTTGATTTTAATTTTGATTGGCTAATTGTGCATTGTGATTCAATTGATTCAATTATTTCCTTGATTTACCTTGATTTGACTTGATTTGCTTTGAATTATCATTAAATTATCTTTGTCCATTTTTAGGTGATTACAAATGCCCCTCTTTGAGTTGACGTGTGAAGCATGTCGATTCAAAGAATACTCTGATCTTGCTTGATTGATAGGTCCTGATTCATTGATAGTCGATCTCTGATGTCGTTTGATGGTCTTTTGATGGTCAATCCTCTAATTTTTCGATATGAGGTTGATGCAGATATGATTGATATGAAACTCTCCTGATATGGTTCTCTGATGATCATTCTCGATATGATGATTGATTTGATGATTAATCTCGATATGATGTTTGATTTGATGATTGATATAATGCCCCTTTCATTTGATTACGAAAAATTTTCTGATAAAAGCTTTCGATTTGATTTGATGATCGATCTCTAATTTTCATTGATGTTACTGATGATGTTGATCTGGTTATCTGATGGTATGCCCCCTCAGAAATGAAACATATTATTGTTTTCGATGGATAGATCTAAATGTTTGATTGATATGTTTTCATTTCTGAAAACCCCTTTATGATATGCCACACTTTTCAATTTGCCCCGGTAAATGCAATAGATTTATATAGGTCAAAGCCATTTCTTACCTCAAAATTAGGTCAAATTTAGCTTAAATAGGTTGAAAAACCTAGATTTACTATTCATTTTCACTTTTGACTTCTGTGATTTTGCTCTGGTTTTGCTTGGATTTTCGAGATGGTTGTGCCTATTCGAGAGCATAGATTTGAGCGGTGTTAGAGATATGTGAGGCCACTTGAATATGGACCTCTGGTAAGTACTTTTCAAACCTCGGTATTGCATTTATTGCTCATTAATTAACATTTATTGCAATTTCCATTGTCATTGCTACTTTGAAATATTTAATTCACGCTTATGCAAATTTCAGTGTCGCCTAACACTGTTTAATGTCGCATCCACAATTTTTATTGTCGCTTATGACTATTTCAATGTCGCTTAACAACTTTTCATTGTCGTCTAAGGTTAAATGATTCACATGTAGCCTTAGGTTTTAAAAACCAAATTTCTTAAGTTTTTACGCCTATGAAACCCTAGCAATTCAATGTCGCATAGGACTGTTTTAGTGTCGCATAAGTCAATTTAGTGTTGCCTATGAAAAATTTGTTGCCTGAGACAAAAGTAATGTCGCCTGCGAAAAATTATGTGTCGCTTAAGGAAATGTCGCCTGCGATGAATAAAATCATGCCTGCAGCATTTTTCTCAGAATTTTCACTTCTACTTGACTGTTTTCTATTTTAATTTTTCTATTTTTGAAATTTTTAGGACGTCAAGATGACTGATTAGGATAATATGATTAGGTCAGTTACGTTTGAACTAAACAATCAATTAGGATATCACTATAGTAATACCAACGAAGTTGATTTGTCAATATGTTATGATAGGGTGATGATCTAGTATTTTATTCTCAAGATCTAGAGATATAAAACAAAGATTTTCCTTCCTCAAGATATAGAGTTAGGAGTTTTGATGCGCTCATGATGAGCAAATGGATTTTAAAATAACTTGATCGGCTTTAGATGTTCCTTGATATAATATACTAATATGATTCTTTTGTTCTTTGCCAAACAGGATGACTTCCCTATGTTATATATCCGATCAGTTCCTTCATGGGTTATTGACCTTGGACAGACATTGACTACGATTGAGTACAATACTTTCCATCTTCCTCATGGTGAGATGATGATCATGCCCGAGGACATGTATCGTTTACTATGGATTCCCTATCGAGGAGAGATTGTTTATTATGACTCTGTGTATGATTCTACTGTCTTTCAATGAGTGTTTGGGGACAATTTGATTGATGATGATAAGATCACATGGCCACAGTTTTCTTCCTTCCCTACATTGCCTGCAGTTCTTGGCACATTGATTGGTGGTCTACTTCTTCCTGATCGACGGGGTCGCGGTTTTTCTATTGGTTGGGGTAGGATTTTAGAGGATTTACTAGCACAGCCTCGACATTTTGATTGGGGTTCTTGCATACTAGCTCAGTTATATAGAGATCTTCATGAGGTGGTGTACAGAGAGAGTTCTTCCTTGTCTACCGGTGCTATTATTCTCTAGTTATGGATTTGGGAGCATCTTCTGATTACCAGGCCTATTTCTGATAGGAGACGGCCACATGGATATCCTTATGCCTTTCTTTATACTGGTATGGTGATTCAACATCATTTAGGTCATCTAGATTATTGGAGACATCAGATAGATGATCTTGATCAGGTTACATGGCGTCCTTACCTTGATTGTGATTTCTGGCAGGAGAATGATGATGAGTTTCCATATATGTTCGGTCCTCGTTGGATGATTGGCCGATCTGATACTATTATTGAGCAGTTCTATTTTGGTCAAGTTTCTAGACAGTATGGCAGGATACAAGATATGCCTCTGGGAAATGCCTTATATGCACGAGTTCAGGCTGAGAGATCTTTATGGGGCCCTTGTATTGATTACCAGTTTGCCTTGGCTCAGATTGCTGCTATGCCTTTCTACAGATGGGAGATGTTGAAGGGTATGTCGGATGCTAGGATGTCCCATGAGTATTTAGACTGGTGGTCTTGAAATAGGTTTATTCATTTCATAGATCCAGTGAAGCTTATTCCTGATCATCGTGGTGGTGGCGGTGGTGGTGATGATGGGTGTGGTGGTGGTAGACATTGGAGGCGTAGAGGACATAGAGATCCTCTTGTTATTGCTGGTAGAGGACAGGTGAGGGATGGACATGATTGGGATAGAGCCAGAGATAGGTAGATTGATGCAGTCCAGATAGTTCATCCTAGAGCAGCGGTTAGATAGGATAGAGTTCACCGACAACAGCGAGCTTAGAGACAGGCTCATGTTGAGGTGGTTAGGCAGGTTCCTGGGGGTTTAGATCCTTTAGTGTAGTTACAGATGTACACAAAAAAGTAGTGCACTTCTCTAAGTCATTACATCAAAGGAAATCCATGAAAGGGAAACCTTCAATAGCGACCTAGAGCTATCTATGTATGGAGTTGCAAGATTGTAAAATTGCTCTCAGCTCGAGCTATTAAGCTAGTGACCTTGCTAGTCAACCACATAATGAGAGATTCAAGTGAAGACAAGGGAAAGAGTGCCAATATCCCCAAGAATCAAATGAAATGCAATGCAAGCAAGCTAAGAATGAAGATGCAAGCTAGTCTATGAAAATGAAAGTACAAGTCTTACAATCCCTCCTAATTAAACTATGTGAGATTAATCTATAGCATAAAGAAAGTCTATATTAAGAATGCCATGATTGTGCAACTATGAAAGCAAGAAAGCAAGCTAAATGAAATGCAACAACAATGTCTTCAAAGCTTGAATGCAAGAATGTCTTCAAAGAGCTCCAAATGACCTAGAAAACCTGCAGCATAACATTGGCATAAAAGAGATGGATCCTAAATGAGGAAGAGAGCTCTTCTTTTATAGGAAATGAGAAGGAATGGACCATGGAGATTAAGAGGTAAAATATTTAATCAACGGTGGAGAACCAAAGAGGAGCAATCCATGTGCACAAATATCCTCCAATGAGAAAATAAGAGTTGACTTTTGTGTCCATATAAGACAAAAAATGCTTTTCTCCTTTTTATAAAATAGGAATAATGCTTTATTTGTGCAACTTAGGATAAAGGAAAAGTGGGGGCTTTTTATTTATTAAAAGGGGAGGAAACTCCTTTTAATTAAATAAAGACTTTAGGATAAAATGGTTAGCCCATAGAAAATAATCGAAAATGATAAAATAGGATTTGATCAAGGAAATTGATATAATTGATAAAATGCTGATTTTTGAAAATATTGATTCAGGGATTTGATAAATTGCTGAATGGGGGCCCATAGTCTAGGCGACCATTTTAGGGTGCATACAATAGAGAGTTTCCCTGGCACAATAGGATGATGATGCTCAGCAGGATCAGGCACAACAGATTCCAGCACAGTAGATTCCGCAGCCAGCTCATCAGCCACAGGATCAGGGACAGGGTCCATAGGATGCTCCCACTATTGGTGCTTTAGCCTGAGATATGCAGTCTATGAGGATAGAGATATCTACTGTTGTGGGGCATTTAGATCAGGTTGCTACCTTGATGCAATAGTTCCTTTCAGCAGTGATTGTTCAGAGACGAAGTGGAGCGAGCACTTCTCAGGCTCCTCCTCCACAGGATGATAGAGATCCAGGTCGTTCTAGTGCTACAGGATCATGATTGATTGATGACAGATTCACTTATCATTGATGTCCTCTATTGCACATTTCCTATTTTTTGATTGATTGGATCTTTTGATGTACCACTTTCATGATATTGTATTTGGATATACTTTGATGTATTGGATCCTTTGAGAGACATTCGTTTGATGATATATGATGATCTATTCCTTCGTCTCTATTGATGAGTTTGATTTATGAGATTATCTTTATATGCAGCTATATGATGTTTATGATGCATTTACTTTTATGCGATGGATGCAATGTATCTTATTTTTATGATATAGATAGATGGATGCATTGATGTATGAATATTATGAGATGTTTTCTATTTTTCAATGTATGGATGCAAATTTGTTTTATGATCATATGGATATGGATGATCCTATGTTTTTTTATTTTCAAATGTATGCAATTCTATCTGTAACTACATGTATGCAAATGATGTATGAGTAATGATTCTTTTTTCTTTTCCTTTCCGGATATTTATGTATAATGACTAATGATTAATGATATGCATGTATGCAAAAGATAATCTCATTTTCATTGTTTTGGATCTTGAATCATGATATATGAATTGAACCCTCCCATTTCATTTTTCCCCTTGCAATTTAAGTTAAGAAAAATAAAACAAATATATACAATGCAATTAATCTAACATGTATGCAGCTAACTGTCATTATTCAAGATTTAGAGCTTATTTTCATCATTGAGCATTTTTGGATCCTATTTTTAAGTACAATCATCACTAGTTCAACTATGATGATATGAATACTTTTGCCTTTTTCCTTGCTTTCCCATCGGTCTCTTCGGTATGACTATCACTGATTGAAGCCAATCATGAGAGTGCGAATACCGATTTTGTCAGATTCTATGTTGCAAGTGGATGTTGGTATTATGATATTGGAGATCAAAATAGCCAAGGTATCCATTTGTGTAAACAAGCAGAAATCTCCATTTTATCCTATGTACAAGTCCTCAATGATTCTTTGATGATCATGTCCTTAGAAAAATAATACATGATTTAAAACTTTGATTTTAAGACAGTCATTCAGAAATCAAGAAAATATCATCCTTTCATCATAGCTTGTCTAGTCTAAAACTTTCATCAATTTGCTAGAAAGAAATGATTTCATCAATTGAGTCAACACTTTAGAAAAATTTTGGCCATGTTTTTCAAATCCATAGTTCAAGTGTAGTTCCATCCATTTCAAATTTTTAATCCTGATAAAAGATAAGGTCATTTAAGTTCCTGGATCAAATTTTCATTTTAGGCTCACATTGGATTGGGATGTAGATTTGATTAAGTGTTCCTCTTTCGAGTGTGATGAATTGATTCTCTGATTGAATAAAGCTTGTTGATGAATCCTTGCTCCTTGAGAGTAGATTGCCCCTAGTTTGATATTGATTTTTTTTATGGGACTTAGGACAATTTTTTGATTAGGTGACCAAAATCTTAAGGTACTTGAAATGCAACTATGGGGTTTTATTATGCAATATATACAAATGCTGGCGAATGCAATATTAACAAGGTGACCTTCTAAGTATGCAACTGACTTGGACTTTCAATGGTGCCTGTTTACCAGGTTTTCACCGATTGAATGGATGAAGCTCCTTCTTTTCTATTTTTAAAGCTTTTTCTCTTTTTTTGCTACCAAGGTGCCTTTGCTAGGTTTTTACCAAGGCACTTTTCTTCTTTTTCAATTTTTTTGTATTTTTCTTTTTTTTTTTCAATTTTTTTTTCATATTATCAAGGTGCCTATTTGCTAGGTTTTCACCAAGACAACATCTTTTTGCAAATCATATTTGAATGTTTTTCCTTTCTTCATGCTCAATTTTCCACTGTTTTTGATCTTTTGTGCTTTTCAAATTTTTTTTTTTTATATTTTTAACTTTTCCAATGTTTTTGATGTTTTTAAGATCTCTTTTGAATTATGTACAGTAAATATGATGCTTTCCATCTGATACTCTTTATACTCTTTCATCTACCCTAGGTATAGAACCTCTTAAGATGTATGCTATTTATGGGTTCCTTAAGCTCTTCACCATCACAATCTGATAACTTGTATGTGCCGGTCCCAAAATCTTCAACAATGAGAAATGGTCCTAACCAGTTTGCTTCCCACTTTCCTTTTTTCTCTCTTTCTGCTTGGTTCTTGGGATTTTCACGCAACACTAGGTCACCTATTTGAAATGTCCTTGGCTTGATGTGTTTATTGTAAGATCTTGACATTCTCTTCTAGTATACCTTTAAGTGATCAAAGGATTCTTTCTATTTTTCATCCAAGAGTTCTAGTTCTTGTAGCCTAGCCACCCTATAGTCTTCCTCATTTATCAATCCATGCATAGATATCCTTAAGGATGGAAATTCTACCTCCAAAGGCAAAACTGCTTCTGTTCCAAAGACTAAGGAGAAGGGTGTAGCCCCTATTGGCGTCCTTATGCTTGTCCTATAAGCCCACAAGGTCAGGTTTATCTTGATATGCCAATCTTTACCAAATTTATCCACCGTTCTCTTCAAGATTTTCAATATGTTTTTGTTTGTTGCTTCAGCTTGTCCATTACCTTGAGGGTAATAGAGTGAAGATGAATGATGTATCATATGAAATTTGGTGCACAATTCCGTTGTCTTTGTTCTTGAAATGCCTTGCGTTATCCGTTATAATGGCATGAGGTACGCCATATCTACAAATTATATGATTTAGAATAAACAAGGATATCTGTTTGCCTATTGAAGTTGATAGGGGTACAACTTCCACCCACTTAGTAAAGTATTATGTGGTCGTTATGATAATTTTATGCCCATTCGAAGATGGTGGATGAATCATTCCTATTAGATATAGACCCCACTGATAGAATGGGCAAGGTGTGGTCATTGGATGAAGTTCTTGCGCTGGCGCATGTATCAAATTTACATGGAATTGACACTTCTTACAAGTTTTTGC
This sequence comes from Chamaecyparis obtusa, assembly GCA_027943335.1. Taxonomy (NCBI): domain Eukaryota; kingdom Viridiplantae; phylum Streptophyta; class Pinopsida; order Cupressales; family Cupressaceae; genus Chamaecyparis; species Chamaecyparis obtusa. The sequence goes on from BSBK01000295.1 coordinate 891,612, forward strand.
AAAGTTACAAGAATCTTTTTCCATGGTAGACCAAAAATATCCTATCCTAAGAAGTTTCTTAGCTAAAGATAATCCGTTTGAGTGTGATCCACAAATTCCTTCGTGAATTTCTCGTAAGGCTAAGTTTGATTCTTCCTCTTCTAAACACCTAAGGAGCATTCTGTCAAGAATTTTCCAATACAATGTTTCAGAAATTATAGTGTATTTGGCGGCTTGTCTAATGAAGCTTTTCTTTTGGTTTTTGGTTTGATTGATAGGAAGGGTTTGGTCTTTCAAATAGGTGTAAATGGGTCCATACCAAGGTGATTCAGTTGTAGTAAGTAGGCAAATGGTGTAAGGATGAGTTGGGTCATATGCGGGTTGAATCGCTTCTTCTACCAAGAACTCATATCTATCACTCTAATCAGGCATCTGCAAAAGTGATGCTAAGGTTGCCATAGCGTCTGCTGCCTTGTTCTTTTCTCTCGGCACTTGTTGAAATGTGATGATTATAAAATAATTTTTGAGATTATCCACCATGGTTTTGTAAGGTACCAATTTGTCATCTTTAGTCTGATATTCTTCATTGACTTGATTTATGACTAATTATGAATCTCCATATACCTTTAATTCTGTCACTTTCCACTCTAATGCCAACTTGATTCCAATAACCAAGGCTTCATATTCTGCTATATTGTTTGTACATGGAAATAGAAATTTGTATGACTTAGGAATAGTGGAGCCTTGAGGCGTGATTAGGAGTATGCCTGCTCCTGACCCATGATGAGTGTAGGAACCATCAAAATAGAGCTGCCATGTTTTTGCCACAACATTCACAATTTCTGCATCTGGGAATTCAACTTGTATAGGATGATCATCATGAAGTGGTGCCTCTACTAATTGGTCTGCAATGAATTTTCCTTTAATTTATTTTCTGTAAACATATTCTATATCAAATTCTCTTAGGATCATCACCCACTTTGCTAATATTCCATTTAATGCTGTTTTGCTTAATAGATACTTCAAAGGGTCAATTTTGGCAATGAGCCTTATCTTGTGGGCTAGCATATAATGGCGTAATTTTTGGGAAGCAAAAACTATAGCCAAGCATGCTCTTTCCATGAAGGTATAGTTCAGCTCATATTTGACTAAGGTTCTACTAATGTAGTAGATTTCTTTCTCTTTTCCATTCTCATCCTCTTGTGCTAGAAGTGCCCCCAATGAATTCTCTGTTGTTGAAATGTACAAGATTAAGGGTTTGCCTCTGATAGGTGGCATCAATATTTGTGGATTCATGAGGTATTTCTTTAGTAGATTGAAAGCCTCTTCACATTTTTTATCCCACTTGAAGATTGTATCTTTATGCAAAAGTTGGGTGAAATTATGGCATTTTTCTGCCAATTGAGAGATGAATCTCCTAATGGATTGTATCCTTCCTTGTAAAGATCTCATCTAACTAATGGCTTTAGGTGCTTCCATTTCCATTATGGCCTTCACTTTATCTGGATCAACCTCTATCCCTTTGGTAGATACAATGTAACCTAGAAGTTTACCTGATTGAACTCCAAAAGCACACTTCTTTGGGTTAAGCCTTACTTTGAACTCCTCTAACCTTTCAAAATTTTTTGCCAAAATAGGTAGATGTTCTTTTCTGGAATGTGACTTAGCTAGTATGTCATCCACATAATCTTCCATGAACTTATGCATCATATCATGGAATATTGTAGTCATTGCTCTTTGATAGGTTGCTCCAGCATTTTTCAAGCCAAAAGGCATGACATTCCAACAAAATGTACCCCATGCACATGTAAAGGTAGTTTTATCTTGGTCTTCGGGTGCTATCTTGATCTAATTATAGCCACTAAATCCATCCATTAGTGAAAACATGGAGTGTCCCATTGTTAAGTCTATAATAGCATCAATGCTCAAAAGTGGGAAATCGTCTTTAGGACATGCCAAGTTTAAGTCCCTAAAGTCCATGCAGATTCTGATTGACTTATCTGATTTTGATACCGGCACTATGTTGGAGATCCATTGTGCATAATGAATGGCTCTTATAAACCCCACCTTTAATAGCTTCTCTAGTTCCACTTTGACAAGTAAGGCTATATGAGGGTGCATTTTCCTTAGTTTTTGCTTGACCGGTTTAGCTCCTTCCTTTATATTGAGGTGATGCATTATCAAATTTGGGTCTAACCCCAACATATCATCATAAGACCATGTGAAGTTAACTTTCTTTTCCTTAAAGAACTTAGTGAACTCTGTTCTTTCTTCGCTGGATAGGGATGATGCTAAGTGGATGAACTTTGGCTCTGTTTCTGTTCCAATGTTTATCTTTTCTGTTGGCTCGATTAGAATTGGAGACCTTTCTTCATAGTGATCTGGTAGAACATCCAAACTCCCTTCTATAGGTTCCTCATTTGGGTTTTCACCTTTAGAAACATCCTTTATTTCTTTTGGATCTAATGTTGCCACAAGGTGGTTTTCAACACTCGATTCTTTTCCTTTTTTATTTTTATTTTTTTTTTCATTTTTTCTCAGATTAAGAGTTTGGATGCTCCCTTTGGTCATTTCTTCTTGATAGTCCTTGGTAAAAGAAGGTTCAACCATGTGAAGGTATTGGGATAGTGTGTTGTCATTCAAGAAAGTTGGCAAGGTATTGGGTTCAATAGTATCCCATTCAATTAGATCCGGCCGAATGAGAGTTAAAGCGTCAACACTTGGGTTTATCTCAATTGGGCTTAAAGTGTATATCTCATTATTAGAAGGTTCATACATTGTATCTTGAAGAAATTGAACATGGGCTTCCTCTAAATGCTCTAAAGAAGAAGGATCAAAATCCTCCTCACTAGACTCCACTATGGTTTCTGTTGGATAAAACTCATGGGGATTAAACCTAGCATTCGATTCTTCCATAGTAGGTCTCCATGAAGGAACATATGGCTCACCTACCCATTGATTTATTTCTATTTCTATCCTTGGTACATCATTTGGACCCTCTTGACTAGAACTAGATGCTTGATTTGGAGTTGATTCTGCCAATAGTCCTTTATTTTTAGTAGAAGCATAGGTATGAATGATGTCAATACCCTTGTCTTGGCATGACTCATCTGATAAGGTCTCCCATTCCCATTCATTAGAATCCTCATCACTATGAGATTCTAATTGTAGTAATTGATCATATACTTTGGGATAGTGTTTTTGTGTATATCCTTCTTCAAGATATCCTAAACCTATTTTCTGCTTGGAATCTCACCATGTGGACTCTAGGGGTTCAAATAGCCCTTCATTTATTGTACCTAAAGGTCCTTGACCTTTGTATCCCATCTTTTTCATGATTGCAAAACCTTTACCATATTGAGGAGTAGGGATGGTTATATTTTGAATGTGCTTGACATGAGCACTTGATTCTTCATCCTTGTATAACCAATTCAGAATTTCATTGTCCTCTTCACTCATGGTAGATGATGTACTTTCCCTTACAAAGTTTTCATTATATTTATGAGGTAAACTTGGAGCTTTTCCAAAAGACTTTGGTGATAAGGGTAGGTCCATCATGGATAAGGAGTATTCACCCACTCCTTGTTGTTTGATTTTGCATTTCTTATCAAAGTTTTTCATCATTTTATCCATTTTTTGATAATGGGATTCTTTAAGATATCTTGAAATAGCTTTGGTAGATTATTCTTTTTCTTCTTCGCTAATATTATTCTCATTAACCTTCTCTTTTCCTTTAGTCAATGTAGATTGGTTTATGAGTTTTGGAGTTTCTTTAACAACAATTTCTTCTTCCATCTTCTCTTTTCCTTTCAACAAAGGGATGTCTTTAGAACTTTGGCCTTGTTCCATTTGATTGGGTATAGACCCTTCAACATTGTGTGGAACCAATGAGTCATTTATAGGTTTGACGTTATTACAATATTGGAAGGGATTGAGGTCTCCACTTACCATTATTTCTTGCCCTTGATATGAGAATTTTAGGCATTGATGGTAGGTTGAAGGAATAGCCTGCATTTCATGGATCCATGGCCTTCCTAACAAAATGTTATAAGTCAATTTTAGGTCCAATACTTGGCATATGGTCTCTTTTTGCATAGGACCAACTCTTATGGGAAAAACTATGATTCCTCTCAACGCGCTTTCTTCATCATTGTAGGCTTTTATGGTTATCTTTTTCTTTGGGTCAATAGCCTCCTCAAAAAATCCTAAGGCTTTTACCAAGCTAAGGGTACAAATATTTAGGCTAGCACCTCTGTCTATAAGGACTCTTTTCACCCTATGCTTGTGGATCAACACCTCTATGTGTAAGGGCAGATTTTGGGGATGATTAAGAGACATATCATCTTGTTCGGAGAATGATAGGCAATGAGGTGCAATTAAATGACCCACCATATTTTGGAACTTGTCTACCTCCAAATTTAGAGGCACATTGGTTTCCAACAAGGCTTTTTCCAAGATATCCTTATGGATTGGTGATAGTTTGAGCAGCTCAAGAATAGAGATTTGAGCGGGAGTTCTTTGCAATTGGTCAACCAAGTTGTATTTTTTTGATGATGATGTGGAAGCTTGGTTTGATATCACCACTTTAGGAGTATTATTGGGTATAACAATTTTTGATGCTTGCCCCCTAGTGACCACATTTGTTGATGCTTCTCTTGATTTGCCTTTTATTATAACAACATTTATGCTTTGATCTTCTTCACTTATGGTATTTATTGTGTTGTCATAAGTATGGGCAAAATTCACTTTATCATTACCCTTTTTATGGTTTTGATTTGTATTGGATGACTCCCCCTTTTCATGATTCAAAAAGGGGTTCTTATAGGCCATATGATGCCCATTGTTTTGAGGTCCTTCAATTTGGATGATGTCATTATTAATCAAATCTTGCACTAAGTGCTTTCATTTCATGCACTCATTGGTTGGATGACCTCTTTTTCGATGGTATTCACAATGATGAGATGCATTCCACCAATGAGGTTTGACTTCGAGTTCATAATTTGATATGTCAGGTAGCATGATAACTTGATTAGCCAACAAGGTTCTTAGCACATTCTCCAAAGGTTCACCCAAGGGAGTGAATTTCATTTTATTATAGCTGGAGTTTGATTTTGACTTATCCCAAGTCTTATTGTTGGAAGTGTTAGAATTGTTGCTGTTATAATTATTGGGATTATATGGAGCTTTATTTGCTTGGTTAACATTGTTTGAAGAATTCACTCCATATGGTAAAATAAAAGGGGTAGACTTCAAGTTGTGTGACTACACAACCCCATCATTCACAAGATTTTTATTGTTACTTTTGTTCCATGATTTCGATTTATCATTGTGATTGTTGGACCCTTGATTAAAATATTTAGGAACATAATTATTGTTATTGCTGCTGTTGGATTTGTTGTCTTTAAATAATTTAATCTCACCTCTTTTGACCAAAACATCTTCAATCTTAACTCCATTTTCAATAAGTTTTTCAAATGTTGGAGGACATTGAAGTTGTAGTCAATAGTTCATTTCAGCGGTCAAGTTATTGGTGAAGATCTCCATCTTCTCTTCCTCCAGGATACTTCGTGGGTACCTTGCGAAAATGGTCCTCCACCTTTGTAGGAATCCTAAAAAGGACTCCCCATCTTTTTGTTTGGTATCGCATAACTTGAGCATAGTGATCTCATGCTCAATGTTGTAAGAGTAATGGGTTATGAATTTGGAGGCTAACTCCTCAAAAGACTTTATTCCGGGAGTTAGTTTTGAAAACCACTCCATTGCTGGCCCTCCTAAGCTTCTAGGAAAGAGTCTCATTAGATAAGTGTCATTGTGCATGAACTCTATGCTTAGGGTGCAAAATTCCCTTAAATGATCTTGGGGGTTTATTTTACCCATGTATTTATCATACTTGGGAAAGATAGTATTAAAGGGAAAAGATACCATTGCTAAGATTTTGTCGAAAGGGAAAGGACACAAAGCTTCTATGGAAAAGGCCTTAGGTTCAGCTGCCTTCTCATGGTATCTATTTGTTCTTGAAAGGCCTTAATCTGCCTAGTCATGACGTTCATAGGATCATCTTGGTGTTGGTCCTTCCTAAGTTGGTTAATGTCAAAATCATAGGGCAGCTTTACCCCCTTTTGTGCTAAGCTTAGGAAGAAGTTCTCCCTATCTTTGTCTATTAATTTTTCCATCACTTCTAGGAAATCATTGTCTTGGGCCGCTTTCTCAACCCTTTCCTCAAGTGTCTCCCTAGGGTTATAGTTGGCATGGTTGATGTTGTGATGGGCTGAATTCATATCACCCATGTTTTCAAGTCTTGGTTCAAACAGATTCATGAAAATTTCTTCTTGATTAGGATCTTTGAACTCACTTTGGTACTCCACTTCTTGCCTTGGGTTTGCAAAGATAGTGCTATCACCTGGTAATGATCCCCTATATGTTTGTGACCACATGGAAACCGACATCCAACAAGGGTTTGTTTTGGAATTTATCCTTGATATGAGAGTTGTTGATTTTATTATTGAGGAGATTTAAAAATATAAGATGCTTTTCAATGGATATATCTCACTTGTTTATGTATTTCAAACACAACAACCACACATTCACTTGTTTCTTTTACCCACTTAAACACAAAATGTTTGATTTGTAGAACGTTGTCACAGGTTTTTCACAAGAAAACACTTCAAGCACCTACCTAGCACAAGATTTGGTTCGTAAACATGGCTCTATAAGGTGGTATTTGCTACTTTATCAAGGTTTTAGTATATATTCAATTCAAATAGACTTTAATCTTTCATCCTCCAAGGAGGCTTCCCACACGCACCGAGGTACAATTTTGCACAATCCGTGAGGACTACTAGAGGAAGGTTGAAAAATTAAAATCCATTTGTCATGACCCCATTAAGGATACATGCATTTCATTTTAGAGTGGGTTGGATTCCCGCACCAAAAGCAAGCGTATCCCACTTTGGGCTGTCCCTCTCACTGGCCTCATTAAGGAAAACTTGGGAGGCGAGCCCACTATTGCTCTAGCATATATATGAAAAACAAGAAATGAACTTAGGCTAATAGGTTTGGGAGTTTGGTTCACTCAAAGAGTGAAGAGCATATCCCTATTGTCTTTCTTTGTTCCACACACTTAAAAACACGTTTGTTCTTTCCCAATCTCTTGACAAGGAGATTCTTAGAATTGAAGTGTGAAAATCATTTCCTATTTTATTTCCAGCTTATATCCAAATGAAATGCCATAATTTAATCAAATGCAAGCTTGATTAAGTGAATGCCTTTTTCTTGTAGCTAGCATAAAGCTAGGGGCATTTTTGAGAGAATTTTGTCATTTTTCACTCACTTTGGCAATAGCTCCTTCCAATGTGCTTATCCTCTAGCAAGTTAGTCAACACTAACAATCAAAGTGAGGAGAAACCAAAATCGCAATTGACAACACAAAGATTTATAAAATGAATTTTGAGCACTCTAATTGCAAAATTTCAAACAAAAATTTGAACTAAGGGCTAAAGATCCAATTTAAAGAGACAAATTTCTGTTTATAAGCTTCAATTACAGCAAGGTATTTCTGATATACCTGATTGTCTTCATCTTGTGTTAACTCAAGGACAACTTTGATGTGTGCTTTGTTTTCCCTTTTGATTTTCTTAGCTAGTGCCTTCCCTTCTTTGTTGAACTTGGTTTCTGGCTTCTGCACCTTTTGATGTTTGCTCATTTACTGTCAAAATGTACAAATAGAGAATTAAATGACAAAATTAATCAATCTGCAAATAAATTTTGACAGAAAATCGAAAGTGACATTGTCCAACAAATAAGCGATATTGAACTGTTTATAAGCGTAAGTTAACTATTTGCAAGTGACACTGACAAATGTACCAGGTGACACAGAAACTTTGATAGGCGTAACCAGTTTACTGATAAGCATAAACAATATTTTCAGAAGCGTGAACTAAACAAGTCAAAGTGACATTTTAAAGATAACAAGCGTAAGAAAATGATACTAGGCATGACTCGTTATCCAAAATGCGTCACAAAGGTTGATCACAGGCGACAATGAATTATCAACAGGCGACACTTCTTCACTTGCAGGTGTGACTTCTTTATGCAAAGGCAATACAACTTTATCATGGAGGCGTAATTTCTTCAATCATAGGCGACAACAAAGAATGTAAGATAGAATAGAATGGATTAACCAGGTGTGAACATTCAGTGAATAAGTGGTGATACAGAGCTGGTAGGCATCATCTGAATGATCATAGGCATGAATGAATTAACCGTAGGTGTGATTTAACATGTTTCCTGCAAAACATTCACGGAAAATAGTAGATACAAGCATACAAAAGATGATCTAAATGATAAAAATGATAACATGAGGCTTATTGCCCCACGGTGGGTGCCATTTTGTATACAAATATATGTACCTTCATAGAATTAGGGTTAATCATCAATAATAAGTAAAATAATAACTAAATACAACCACAATTGAGCAACTATTTAACAAAATCAATGATTAATTGAGCATCCTATGGCTCTCTAACTAAGATGTTAATGAGTGAGCTCTCAATAAGCTCTCACTAATGATAGTCCTAGAATGAGAATGATGAAGATAAAACAATGCTAAAGCTATTAATTATCAAAATAAATGCTAAAAATGCTCTCAAATGCTTTTCTAAATTCAAATTGCAAGAGGGTTGATGCAATTCTCAGATAGGTGGTTGATGAATTATGAAGGATTTTAGCCTTCCTTTTATAGATTTTCCAATGGTAGGGGGGTGTAGTTGTGTTTAATCATGATTGAGTTGGGGTTAAGTCTTTGGTTCCACCCTTTGAAGACAAAGAAAAGTTTGTGTCCTCAAAGCTTGGGACAAGTAGACAAGATGGATGGCTGAGATTCCTCTTCACTTTGAGTGAATGAGATTCAATTTGGCTTGATCCATGTGAATGCCTTTCCTCAAATTTCATTGGTTGATTGATTTTCCTCCCTTTTGTGGTTGTTGAGAGTAATTGATTTTTATTAATTGATTTAATTGATTTACTTTAGCCATGTGCCCCTTGAATGGGTTGAATTTAATTTAATCTAAAACTATACAATTAATTGAATTAATTATATTTTAATTTGATTGCACTTGATTAAAATGCTCTCAATTTTGATTGATATTGGATTAAGACTTGATTTTAATTTTGATTGGCTAATTGTGCATTGTGATTCAATTGATTCAATTATTTCCTTGATTTACCTTGATTTGACTTGATTTTCTTTGAATTATCATTAAATTGTCTTTGTCCATTTTTAGGTGATTACACATCTATTTTTTCATAATCCTCTGCCAGCTTTCCCAGGTCAATGTGCACATTTGAGTTTTTTTGTTGAAACCCTAGCCCAACAGACTAGCAAATTCACTCTCGGTTATGGACAAAATTTCCTCTTGAGTATTTTTATACACAATTACTTTTCTATTTTTATCATAATTTTCGGCACAAACCATGATAATTTATGGGCAAGGGAATACTTGAGGTAATGCCATGCCTATTGACCCAACAACCCATGCTACAATTTTATTTGTCATTTCCTTTATCATGTTGTTAAATGAAAAAATATTTGAGCCCTTATTTGGATCGTTCCACTTATTTTCAAGTGCAAATCTAATTCCCATTATTCCTTTATTTCCATAGATAACAAGATCATAAATATCATGGAATTCATTAGTGAAACCTGATGTTTTAAGCAAATTGTGGAAGTCTATTATCTAACTTGGCCTTTTACTCATAATCTTGATATTTGTTTTGCCCATCGTGGTAAGTTGGTAACTGGTATCACTATATACTCATAGAAAAATTCAAATATTAAACCCTAATAGGCTAATTCTTTTTACAGGGGTGATTCAAAATTAAACCCTTAATAGGCTAATTCTTTTTCTACAATATAAACAATAAAGTTGTACACCATGAGATTTGAAAAATTTAAAATGCAGGACGTAGGTGTTCAGGATTTTAGTAGTTACCTGTAATTTCAATTTGTGCAGACTATGAGTGGGAAGAGAGCTGAGAGACTCTTTTGCATTCCTCGAACCTCAATCGTCAACCTAGAAGTCATAACCCCTTTCTAAATCTCCAATAGTAAATACTAGTTAGAACTGAAAAACTTATATTGAAAACCTAAAGGGCACGTGTCACTTAATCATTTGAAACTACAACTTTAGCCAGACACCCGAAATTACAATATTTTTTAAATAATCCGTTCTATAGTTTACTCCAATTTAGATTTTAATTATATTTAGTTGAGGGTTAATTCATGACACATGCCTTGTTTCCATGGGACATTTGGAAATAGAGGTGATTGTTCCCCAAATCACCTCGAAATACATATTCAGCCATTGATCTATACTCATCCAATGGTCATTATTAGTCTCTATCAGGTGTCATGAGCCCATGGGCCCCATTAACTTTTGCCTTGTTAGTACTAGTAGTAGTCACCTAGTCACCTCATGAGTCATGCATCATCATCGAATGACACTTGTCACTGAATGTGTGAGTGGACACGCGTCATGATTCTGGAATGGGTTTGCAAAAATGGGTTTTCTTTTCCCTTTTGGCCCAAAATACAGCTTCGATCATTGAGCTATAATCATCCAACATACATTGTTAGTCACTATCTGGTGTCATGGCCCAGTGGGTCCAATTAACTAGTATTCACCTAGCCACCTCATGAGTCACATGTCATCATCGAATGACATTGTCGGTTGATCGTGCGAGTGGACACATGTCATGATTTCAGAAAGGGTTTGCAAAAATGGGGTTGCTTTTCCCTTTCATCTTGAAATCCACCATACATCGTCGATCTGTGCTCATCAAACGGTAGTTGACATTCTTTGTCATGAATTAATTGAATAGTAATATTGTTGAAGAGGTATATAGTATAGTTAAAATGATAATTTTTATTGAGTATAACTTTTACGTTTAAAAAAGAACATCAAGATTCAAATTGTTTATTGATGAATTTTTATCAAGATTATAACTTCTAATATTTAACTTAGACTTTAACATTGAATTGAATTGAATTATTTCTATTTGTATTATAATAAAAATTACATTATTACACATCGATATGGAAGACTACAGTGGCACATTGGGAAATTTGGCAATTGGTAATGCATATAATTAATCTGAATTAATTAGCAAATAATAATAAAAATATTGCTTTGTCTCTGGAGCCTAGATTATTAAAAATAGAAACTTGCAAATTTTAGAGAACTTGCAAAATTTCCATTAATATGTTCTAAAAATTTACAATTATCGTATTTCCTCTAAAATTTCCCAAAACAACTAAACTACTACTATTATAGGGTATCCAATGCATAAAAAACAAACTGAAATGAAGTTGTAAATTTATCATTAATATTTTGTACAAATTTACAATATTTAGACTTGGAGTCCCTCCAAAACTTTAAAGACAAAATGAGGGAGGTTGTGAGGTAGTGGCAAAAACAACACCTACTATAATCTATATTCCAAAAAACAAAACAAAGAAACCCTTTGATATCAAAATTCCAAGCCATGGGGTCCTGGGTAGCAAAAAACTAAGGATTTTCACCTCCATCTAAGTAGATCTCATCAGAGATGATAAGCTCTGAGAATTCATGCAACCATCTGTAGTCCATGAATTCATCCAAGAGAAACCACTTTCGAAGAAAATCCCTACCAATCTGCACCCATTTCCTATGGCGCGTCAACTGCTCAACATTCAGGTTCAAAAGAAAAGGTTGTTTGGCCACATTTTGGCCTGGCTAGAGAACCTTGGGTAAATCACTTGCCCAAGGGATCCCAACCCCTATTTGTGCAAAACCAGCAACCTGAACATCGTCACCCAGGAATTCTTGTTTGAATACCCTCCTTAATAGAAGGAGCACATCCACCTTCTCTCCTTCTAGGTCCAGAAGAGATGCCAAAAATTGAGACGTAATGTCTATGTTAACTTGGTATCTATCAATATTATCAAGAAATTCATGGCCCAACACCATCCTCACAGCCTCATTTGTAAAGGAACCATTCTCATTGCAAATTGATTACAGTGTTTGGTCTGAGACCAGGCCCAAAAAGGCCTTCTGCTCATCCTCAGATGTGCTTATCAAATGGATAGGAGTGTCCATCTTTAGAAAACTAGTACCAGAATATCAGAAATTAGTATGTGATTCTAGCCTAAAGACCTAAACTAGAGGCAAACTTTCATGCACTTAGTAGAGGCAGACCTAAACCAAAGGAGAATTGAAGAAGAAAGAAGCATAGATCGTTTATAAATAGCCCTCAATTCTTTCCCTAACCTTATTAATTTATTTGTCCTTCAAAATTTTGTAAATCTTTCATATTCAATGCATGAGTGTGTGAAATTGGAAAAAATGTCATCACAGGTAACATTACCCAAATTTAATGTCAGTGAGTATGGAATGATTGATATTAGGTATGTGTGGATTCTAAATAGCCCTCAATTCTTTCTCTAACCTTATTAATTCATTTGTCCTTCAAAATTCTGTCCTTCAAAAATTTCCAAATCTTTCATATTTAATGCAATGATGGGTGAAATTGGAAATAGGACTTATGATAAGACATTTTCTATCTTGGGAATAATGAATGTAGGTGGCCATAACCATTCTTTAATATCAAAAAAATTGAAACTTGTGCCCACTCCGCAGAGACAATGAGAACAATATGTTAGCTGCAAAATGGGGGCAGGAAATGAAGCTTTACCATTGATGTAAGATCATCGAACGGTCAGAAAACAATGTCAGAAACCATTGATGTAAGATAAATTAAGCCTTAAGGATTATTCTATCAAGGTAATGAATCTAATGATGTCAGACACATATCTATCATTGAAAATTGAAATTGAAAGGCGCCATCCAAGCAACCATTAATTGATAGTTACATTACTTTACTTGATGTCATCTACTCATCGCCATTGGCATTAATTAATAATTTTATGAGGTCACAGACTCACATGTCGGTTGGATTACAACATATCAACGACCAAAGGTTAATTTTGGGCCTATTGTTGGTCTTCATAATCTTTACAACAAACTTTCGACAGAATCATGACATGTGGTATGATTGATCGTGGGCTTATTGGATGAGGATCATAGTGATGGGACCCACAACACCCGCTAGTGCAACTTCAACATCAAATCATAACCATTGGATTAAGAGAGATGAATGATGGACGGTACATTTCAGACAGAATGTGGTGGGATAACTCCTTTACTGAAAAATCTCTCCGGAATCATCACACATGTCATTCTTTGAGAATGAAAACTCAGGACTAAATTTATTTAATTTAAGTTAAAAACTTAAATCGTCTGGAATGTTAAATTTAATAATTATTTCCAATTATTAAATCACCATACCAACTATACAATTATTGTATTAAATCGCCAAGTTTATATGCATTTTTGAAAAACATTCGCCAAGACAAATAATTTAATTAAAATATTTGGAAAGTAGTTTCACCATAATTTATCAGTATAAGGAAGTCTGATTCGCCAATTAAATTAATAATTTTCCTATAAAAAAATTGTAGTCGCCATATTTTTATAAAAATGGTATACGTTATTAAAACATTCGCCACCAAATATCCATATTTTGAAACACAATTCGCCATCAATACTAAAACTTTTCCCTCCAAAAAACATGTGATTCACCACGATTTTATACTTTTCGGGAGAGGGGTTTCTTAAAGTTATCCCTGATGGTTGTTCCTTTAAATCGATACGAAAAGATCACAATGCACTTCTATTAATTAAGAATCATTAATTATTTTATTAAGAACAAAGTCAAGAAACAACAACCAACCTGACATGACCAAGGAAACCAACTAACCCAAGACTTCATGACTAGATAATTAGTTATAGATTTGTGCTCAAATGGCATTTCTAACCTTTTGATGAGCATTTTATGACCTACCAATAGGAGAAAAAAATATTGAGATATCTTATCCTCTCTTGATCAAAATCATGTGTATGCTAAGATTGTGAAAGATCGTACAATTGATTTCAAGGTTCCTTTCATGCTAGTTATTGACTATGTAAGCTCAATGGTTGATGTGATATAGTGTTATCATGAGGGGATTTACATTTATGTTACTCTAGTTGATTTCAAACAATACTGGATGTGGGAGATTTCAAATGATATTGCAATGAGCGCATCTTTTTTGTTTGGGGGTTTTCATGAATATGTAGAAAGAAAATAGGAACAAGGTTTATGAATTCTATTCTAATCCTAAGGGAAATGATATCAATAGAAACTATTTTGATGGACAAATTCCAAACTAACCAAGCATTTCTTCACCAAGATCAACTACAACTCTGTAAGAACTGGTGCGATCTTTTGTGGGTTATGTGAAGGATTTTCATACCACAATGAACACCATCAAAATGAGCAATGCACATTTAATGATAGAAGTTAAGCATTCATACAAAAGGGGGGCTCGAGATAACTTTACACGATAGCTAACAATAAAAAAACTACCAAAAGTATGAGCTAGGGAAATTCATTAGACACCATTATATTTCTCCATTGAAATAAAAGCACTTTATCTAACAAATCTATTTTACTCTAAGTGAGGGAACAATGAAACCATGCAAACACCAAAATACATCAAGTAATCACCATGAAACCAACAATGAAAACTCTATTATCTTTGTAGCTCTTAGTAACAATCTCTAAATTTTGTCCTTTACAAATGAGAAATGAGGCCTTTATATAGGTCCCCGATTACAATGAGTGGCCCAGATTGTGTCATCTCATCCCTAATTAGGGTTAGGAAAAGAAGAGAGAATCTATAATTAATTTACAGGTCCACACAAACCAATCAAAAAGTAAACCATGTTGGACTTATCGCCAATGTCCCCCTTCAGAATTTGTGACATGGTTTAAGAACCTCTTGTGTCTTCTATAATTCTATTGGTTGTATTGGGCATTAACAGGTTGATCTTTTGGTGTAACGATAACCACTAATTGTAACACATGGTATCAGAGCTTGGTCACAGGTTTGAATCCCCTCAGGTGATGCTAAGGGGGGATTATTGGACCAACTGTCATCCCCCTTCGAGATTCATGACATGGTTTAATAGCCTCTCATGTCTTCTATAAGTCTAGTGATTGTATCAAGCATTAATAGTTCAACCTTTTGGTGCAACGACAACCGCTAGTTGTAACAAATCACCCTCTTAGTGGGTAATAAATACCCATTAATTGGTTCTCTTTTTTATTGGTCTTTGTCAATGACGTCAATCAAACTACAGATGAACATATCAATATTTTTGAAGACGTTCTCCAAAATAGAAATATTTAGGAGGAAGTTTTTTCTTATAGAATGTTCCCCTATTCAGTGTGTGAAGAAGCATTTTACTAGTACACCATTCTACCCACTAATTCAATCCAAACTTGGCAAGAATTGAAGGATGCATTCCTAGGAAAGTTTAGATTGTCAATCACTCCATCTAAATTGTATAACATATTCATTGAGATAAGAAGACAAGAGTGTGAACCAATCGATGCCTTCAGTAACATATTTCAAAGAAATTATTCAAGATTGTGTGATCCTTACCATGTAGGTGATGATGTAGAAAGACCTATTTACTATGAAACTTTGGATTGTTTCACTTCCATGTTTGTTCAAAAGACACATCCAACTCCTGCCAATTTGATACAAGCATATCTAGATGCCACTTGAGAGTTAGTCTACAATTACCAGCAACTGCTACTAGATCACATAATTAATTTGGAAATTATAGCATGTTGAATCAAGGAATGATGAACTATGCTCTAGTTATCAATCATATTCCTACTCCTTCCAATCATCTAGTCATGTATCTAGGAGCTTGTATGTGTCAAATAGTGTTGACACAACCCATTTATCTTCAGAATATGACACATTCAACTCAAACTCAAGAAGAAATGAATGAGATGAAAGATTTGATAGAACAAGTCAAGAAGTTGTCTACTGAGGTCACTTACCTTAGAAATCAAAACAACCATTTGCAGAATTCACAAACAAATTTTCAATCACATCACGATAACAATTGAGGATATCTAGGAAATCCTCCTTGTGCATCATGAAACTCATCAAGGACATGATTAGGGATATCAAGACAATAATACCAACTATTGAAACAATAATCAAGGATATCAAGAGATTAACTATGGATAGTATCATAATAATCAAGCATACCAGAGAAGATTGTGGAACAGGAATCCAAACAATGGTGGTGTACCCTCACCATTAGATAACCCACTAGATTTTGAAAGTCAGACTACTAATAAAGTATTCCTAGTAGAAGTAACATTTTTGGGGTAGTGTAGGATACATGAGACAAATAAACACTCTGAATTACAATGTCAAGAATTTAAGAGTGCTACTAATATCTTTAATGAAGTAAGAAATGCTACAACACATGAAAACCATCCACCTAAGGGTTATTAGCTAGTACCTGCACCTAGATACGATCAAGCCTTTGTCTTTGATGATTTCAAGTTTCCTCCTCCTGAACCACATGAGTATATGCTAGTGCATACTAGTAAGAAATTCTTGCCTACATCAATAAATAGTCTTGTGGAGACGCTAGAGTATCAAGCTCCATCAAGATATCAACCTCCCTTCATGTCCCAAAATGAGCCATTGCAAAGGGATGGTTATGTTTTCCCTCTGCTCTACAATAGTGTCCTAGTGGAAGGAATGAGTGAAGTTAAAGCTTATCAGTAGACATTCGGAGATACAACTCCAAAATATTATCAGAGGGATTATAGGAATTGTGAACCATTGACTTCATCTATTCCTCCTAATAATTTTTCAACATCTTTCATCCCAATGCAAGCAATATTATGAGTCCTCTAATAGACTCTCCTGAGTATTGACAACCAGTTGCTTCACAAGGGGAAATAGGACAACCTACTATGACAAGCCCCACACAAAATGAAAGAGGGTAACTTTCCATGCAATCTATAATCTAATAAGGAGAAAAACGACAAAAAGGAAATCCTCCTCAAGAGGAATTCAAGAGGTTGAGCTCTTGGAAAATATAAATACATCCACCCTTTATTGGCATGATTAATATTTTTGCTAAATGGGGATTAGACTTTATTGGCATGATTAATCCACCCTCTTCATTGCAACATAAATACATCCTAACTACTACAGAGTATTTCATACAATGGTCAAAAGACCAAGCTCTCAAACAATGCACGACAAATGTGGTTCTTAAATTCCTTGAATAAAATATAAACACCAGATTTGGATGTCCACATTCTTTAGTGTGTGACAATGGTTCAAAATTTACATCTCTAAAGTTTTCCAACTGGTCATTTAAATATGGAATAACATTGAAGTTCTCATCGAACTACTATCGATGGGCATATGGATTGGCATAATTGACAAACAAGAACCTTCTTAGTGCAATCAAGAAATTATTAGACAAGAATACTAAAGAATGGAATACACAAATGAGATTTTCCCTCTCAAAAAATAGAACCAAAATCAAGATCTCACTAGGAATGTCCCCTTATCATTTGGTTTATGGACATGATCCAATTTTTCCCATTTAAATGAGAATTTTGAAACTATAGTTTATGCAAGAATACATGGAAGGCGAAGATAGAGTACACACACATTTGACCCAATTATTACACCTAGAAGAGAAAAGAGATAAAGCATTGGAAAAGTTTGCAAAGCATCAAGGAGTGGTCAAGAGATGGTTTGACAAACTTTCTAGAGTTAAAGACTTTCGGATTTTAGATTTGGTTCTATGTTGGGATAAGGCCCATGAAAAGAAAGGTGGTCATGAAAAGTTTGATAATTTGTGGATGGGTCCTTATTAGATTTCTGATATACTGGGAGATAATGCATTTAATCTGAAGACCCCCGTAATAGGAGAGGAGGTCACGTTTCACATCAATGGATAATTCATCAAGCATTACTTCCAGCCTTAGGTTTCCTTCTAGATGCCTACCTTGTACATAGTTAGTTTAGGTCTCACTTTTGTTCCTATTTTGGTTTTCCCTTTTGGTTTGTTCTCATAGCTTAGGGTGGTATTTTGGTTTGCTTCTCCCATTTTTCTTTCCCATTTTTCCCCCTCCCCCTATGGGATTTTGGTTTTCTCATAGTTTATGTTGGTTTTTTTTCGTAGTTTAGATTTTGTTTTCCCCTGAGTTGGTTTTCTTAGGTGGTTTTGGTGTTCTACCCCTTTTTTGTTATTTTCTTTTGGTTTTGGTTTTTCCAAGTGACCTGAAGGTTCTGGAGTTTTCATTCGCAAGAAGGCGGTGGCATTTTCTAATGTCATCTGGAGATTCCACTAAGTCTTGTTTATTCTATTTCCTTGATAACTATTTGTGAATATCCTTAGAAGCTTGAGGTTGTCTTTATTATGTTTATCATTAGGTTAGAAGACATACTTGACTCAGAAGGTTAATCATATAATGTGTCTTGACACTTGAACTTTGACATTGCTATATCTTCCACACCTAATCAATTGCTCTAAGTCACTTTGGGTTCTTTGGGAGAGGTCATGGCTTGTGAAAATTTTAAAATCTTGCTTCAATGCCACTTTAATTTCCCTAATCCATAGTGAGCTTCATTGCTCACGAGCCAAGTAAAAGAAACGAAATGAAATATTAAAGGAAAGAAAGAGAAACAAAAAGAAAAATGAGATAAAATATCAAATAAATGGCTTTGGGGGTATGTGGAAATCTATATAGGTGTTCTAAAGAATAATTTGTTAGAAGTAGAGAAATCTATGTGGAGATTATAGCGACAACCTCATCGGGGCTATGGACGCCTGACTAGCAGTAAGGTAATGCCCAAGATGTTTTTGGAGTTGAGATGTATATATAACTTGTCATGGCTAATCTTTGGGATTCTGAGTGGTCTTGTCGAGTAGGAATTGATTCATTTGAACACACTTAGGTAATCACAAACAAATGTGTCTTATCCAATATTTTATTCTCCTCCCCTTTTGAGTATGTTCTCTCTTCGTGGTGGCATAAGATTGATTAACCAAATATTTTGGGTTCAGATTAAGTTTTTATCCATGAAATATTTTCAAAATTTCACCCATAGAGTCACCAAACGTTGTGATCTTTTCACGCATTGCCCATTAAAAATTCCATGGGGAGAGTGTAATCACGCTCTGGGCGCGAATGTTACATAGTCGTGGAAAAATTAAAAGGATCAAAATCCTCCACCGACTATAATTGCGCTCTAGGTGCTAAATGCTATGTATTAAGGAAAATGACTAATGTTTGGGAGTTTATCCCAAGGTGCCAAATACACTCATAACGCAAACAACATATAGTCATGGAAAATCACAAGTTTTTTTTTTAATTCTTCATTTTATATTATATGCGCTCATCAAGAAGAAAGGAGATGGGGTAAGCAAAATCGATTCAAATGTTGAAAGGTCTTTGATATGTCTAACTTTCATATGTGCTCATCACACATAGGTGGTGAAAGAATTAAGAAAATTTTCCAATATGTGCTCTTAGTGCAAATATTCAAGGGGCATGAAAGGTTTAAAATTTTTGAAAGTCCCATGTGCTATTGAAAAATATTAAAATTTTTGAAAAATTCTTCACTAAGGATAATTCAGGAAAAAATCAAATTGCAAATAACAAATTTGAAATTGGTCAAAACCAAAATTCAAGTTGAGTTTGGAATTAAAATATAAATTAATTAAATATTGAATTTTATATTTAGTATTTAATTAATAAATATTGGAAATAAAAAAATGCCTTGATGTAAATCGAAATTGGATTTGTTTTGGAATTATTATTAAAAATAATTAAATATTGGGATTTTTCATCCAATATTTAATTAAAACATTAGAAATGATTTAAGTGTTCAATTATTTAATTCCAACCCCTTCGAAGTGCATACATGGAAAAATTTAATGATGAAGTTAAAGCACTTGAAATAGAATCTTTCAAAAAACCAAAAGAAAATTAGGGGCAAGTGGTGCTTTTTGTAAGAGAATCTTCTCTAGAATAAAAACTTGGAAGAAAAGTAAAAGCAACTGCCTAAAATTAGCTCATGGCCAATATAACAACTTTGAGGTTAGAATTCTATATAAGAGATGAGTCTTCATTTTATTTCACACTCAAGAATTGGAGAATGAGCTGAGGTGAAGGAACATGATAAATTTTTCTTTTTCTTAGAGAGAGAGAGAGAGAGAGAGAGAGAGAGAGAGAGAGAGAGAGAGAGAGATCCTTTTCTAGAGAGAGGCTGTGAATTTGAGGAGAAAGAAATTATGCAGTAAGTGTGAAAAAATAGAGAAGGCATAGATTTTAAGGAGAGAGAAAATATCTTTCTAGAGAGAGTAGATATTCTATTGCAGATTTCCAAGTTTCTCTTCTCCAAGGACAAATTTATTTGTTTTGGAAGGGAGAAACTTAATTTACCTTTCATTCTTCTAGTGTTCTTATGTTGTTTATTTTATTTTGCAAGGAGAATGGCGGAACCAAGAGGAACGAGTTTTTCTAGATCATCCTTGATCAAGAACGAGTAGAGGGGATGATATCTTGAATCCAAACTTGTGTCAAAGTGGAAAAATGTTGGTGACACAAATCTTGGAGATCTTGATATGAGTGATTTCAATAGGAGGATGTTCAGGTACAAAGACCATGATCCGACATACTTGGCTACTCAAATTGTCAAAAGCAAGATTATTCCAGTTTTCCAACATGCAAAATTGATTATAGAATTACCAAGGCATTACAATTTAGAGGACAAAACAATTAGAGATTCAGATGGTAAACTTTTAGTAGATCTCTCTCCACTAGCAATTTCATAAGCATTCAAAATCACAACATATAGAACAATGGTATTGAAATCGAAGGCGCAAACACTTAGAGTTTATACTACTGGGATTGACTATTGTGATGGTGTGGTCAACCATAAGTGGTTGTAGAAGAACATAGCTCACCACTCCAAGTTACCTAAGCAGTTGGTCTGGCTAGACCTCCAATGATAATTCAACAATTTGATCATGATGTTGAGTAGGGTGTTTGGGATCCCACAATCATATGCATTCAAATCATGGATGTGATATTTCATTGAACGGGTGATAGAAGGATTCGACAATATGGTTTGGACCAAAATGATCATTGATAACCTAAATGAACAACTTGGGAATCTGGAGTAGTCAGGAGAATTTTATACGAGCTCCTATGTCATTTATATGCTAGCTTAGATGATGATTTATGATGGATTTAGGTGCAAGGGAATGATAGGAAGTGGTTCATACGACTTGAGAGTACATGAATGTTATCCTCAATTACAACTATATGCTAAGGATGACTTTGTTAGAGTCAATTTCAATGCACATTGTTAGGACTCTACAAAAAGATTGCATATGAGACTGTCAACTAGGGAAATGAAGTTGATAGAAAAGTATGGAGCATGGTTTATCTAGCTCCCTACCTTATCCTACATTAGGCTGCAGGAATTATCTTCAGAATAGTATAAATTACCAAGGTATCTAATTGACAAGATGGTCTTGTTGGAGGTCAACAGGCAACTGACAATTTATGATCTAAGATTCAAAAGAAGAAGACAGAGTTGGGACTTGAATTCCCAATCACCATAGGAGAAGAAGTTGAGATGTGTCCTTGTTTGTAGGCAACAAAACAATCAGCAAAGGAGTTACATTTCTACCATCTAGCACACTTCCTAGCAAGGTTGGATTATGATCCCTATAAAAAAATCAGAGTGATGACAAGTGTGAAATATCAACACAAAGTGCACCTTGAGGATTTTTGGGCCAAAGCTAAATATGAGAATGAAGTAAAAAAGAGAATGTATTCTAGATTTCCACTCAATATGATCAAAGCATGCAAGATCATCCAGATACCTGACCAAGTGGAATAGGATATGAACATGATCCAGTCCACATATGACATAGAAAGGGAAAATATCATCCAACCTTATGATTGGTCCAAGACAGAAGTAATGGACATCAATTCAATATATGCACTAGTTGTGAAATTCACGAAATGGTGTGTTGAACATCATATCAACAAGTTGAGGGTGTCTAAGGATAACTTAACTTACAAGTTGATGGGACATCCATCATTGTGGGATGATAGACCAAGACAGTCATTCGAAGTTAGGATCAAAGAAGGGGGAATCCCACCAAAGACTTCTCCTGAAATAAGGGAAAGAGTATTGCTCGAGAATTGCAGCCAAGAAGTAGGCTTGACCTTCATAGTGAAGAACCCCCACATAAGAGGAAATGGTCAGAGACAACTCCTTCATTACCTAGTCAGAATCTGAGTTTGCAGGAGATTGACCTTTTCACTAGGGAAGAGGTATAAATAGGTAGAAGGGGGATAGAGCAGGAAGATCATATGACTAGGTTAATGTAGAATAGGGAGAGCATCAATACTTATTAGGAGAGAAACAATTTTCTATTGAGGAGATCCTTGAGGCCATTTTGGAGAAAGAAATAATGGATACAAAAGTTCATATTCCAGAAGTAGAGGTTGGACTGAGGCAACAACAGAAAGTCCTATCCCCGAGGAAGATATGGACATTCATGTCGCTCCACTCCCCTGCTAAATGGACATGCATAGTGGGCATTTATTACTCACCAAGAGGGTGGTTTTCTTGATTAGTTTATGTGGACCCCTAAATTAATTGTAGATTCTCCCTTCTTTCGCTAATCCTAATTAGGGTTAAGGTGGCACAATCTGGGCTATCAATTTTGTTTCAATCCGAATGACTCATTGTAATTTGAGACCTATATAAAGGTCTCACTTCTCATTTGTAGAGTAGCGAATTTTGAGATTGTTGCTAAGAGCTACCAAGATAATAGAGTTTTCATTGTTGGTTTCATGGTGATTACTTAATGTATTTTGGTGCTTGGATGGTTTCATTATTCCCTCACTTAGAGTAAAATAGATTTATTAGATAAAGTACTTTGATTTCAATAGAAAAAAATAATGGTGTTTGATGAATTTCCTTGGCTCATACTTTTGGTAGTTTTTTTCTTGTAAGATATCGTGTAAAGTTAGCTTGAGCCCCCCTTTTGTATGGATGTTTAACTTCTATCATTAAATGTGCATAGTTTATTATGATGGTGTTCATTGCGATATTAAATTCTTTGCATAACCATTAGAAGATTGCACTAGTTCTTGTGGAGTTGTAGTTGATCTTGGCGAAGCAAACCTTGGTTATTTGGGACTTTGTCCACCAGAGAACTATCTATTGATATTGTTTCTCTTAGGAGTATATTTAGATCCTTCTAACACTTTTGCCTTTAATTTCAGTTCATTTTAGTTGTGTCATTCAAGAAGAAGCATTAGGAGATTGCAATATCTGATGGAGTTCTAATCAACATTGTGGAAGAAGTGAAGAACGATTCAAGCGTAAGTCCCATTGTGATACCAGCATATCACATCAACCATTGAGATTATCCACAAGTCAAGACTTGATAGTAAAGAACCTTGGAGTCACATGTATGATCTTTCACAATCTTAGGATACACAAGATTTCACTCAAAAGAGGATAAGATACCTTGGCATTTTATTTTTTTGTTGGTGCAGTCATAAAACACACATCAACACAACCTTCACCGCACGACTGCACCTTCTCTCTTTGAAGATACTCTTCCCTCGTTCACAAGATTGACCTACTCCTGCATCCATTGACAAGGAAGGATTAGTCATTTTTATCTTCATAATCTTGTAAACAATAAAATATTTATAGCATCATAAGAACTTTATCCATTCGTGATTATAATCCCCATGTGACTATTAGTCAAACTAACTTCATACTTCACATAAAATGGTTATTATAGTTATTAAAAAGTCCTCAAAAAAGGGATGTAACAGTTGGATTGGCTAGAAGCTAAAGAAAAAAGAAAATTGGATTATGTTGCATTTCCTATTCAATTTACTGAAATTTCTCATTTTGATGAGAAAAAAATAACTACATTCATATATAACAATTTTTCAATCATATACATAGGAGTATTTTTTGATGATACTCTTCCCCGGATTAACCTACCCCTGCATCCATGACAAGGAAAGATTGATCATTTTTATCTTCATAATCTTGTAAACAATAAAATATTTATAGCATCATAAAAACATTATCCATTCATGAATATAATCCCCATATGACTATTATTGACTAAATAATCCATAAGTAATAATATGATCATATTAATCATAATCCTTCTAATTAAATATTCAAATTTCACGTAACTAACTTCATACATATTAATCATAATCCTTCTAATTAAATATTCAAATTTCACGTAACTAACTTCACACTTCACATAAAACAATTATTACAGTTACTAAAAAGTCCTCAAAGATAAAAAATTTTCGGTCATATACATAGGAGCATTTTTTGTTCAGCAATGATGTATTAATATAGATGAAATCAAGGATCCAACAAAAAAGTGAGAGCATGGATAAATACTATTAGAACTGTTGGAGATCTGGGAAGATCGATAGAACAAGACACTGCATAATTAACTGTACAATACTTCTGGGGTATAATGGCAGATTGGTGGCATGCAAAATTTGATGTTGTCAAAGACATATTGGTAATACTGCAACACGAATGCAAAACCTGAACAATTTTCTTGTTAATGAATTTCGTCCTGAACAACAGAAAAAGAAAGAAGGGAAAATTCAAACAATGATTACATTCAAGTGTACTGATCTCGAAGATTTTGAACCATAGTCGAATCAATTCAGAAATTTGACTAGATTAGTACAAAATCTTCTCAACAAAATTATGCCATTATCTAGATTCTAGAAGATCATTATTTAGAAAATATTATGCGTAGACCATATGAGCCTAGAATTGTTTACAGAGACAAAAACATAGACAAATAATTCTGCAAGATTTCGAGGTGATTTCTCCACTTCTGTGATCAATCAGATAATAATGATAAGGAAGAATATAGTTTTATAGCCATTCCTTGTCAAGAATTTGTAGTTGGAATACTAAAACAGCTCCTTAATAAAACTACCTAAGTATGCAAAAACTAGAAAATTTGTGCAAAATGAAATAGCTAAAGCCTTAAATTTAAATAAATTTTCATTAGGCCTAAAATTTGACACTGATCAAATAGAAACAGAAGAATATTGTGAAACCACTGGACCATCCTATTCATATCCACAGTATTCTTATAATTTCTCGGAGTCTTTATACCTTATGAAATTCTTGAATTCTCTTCTTGTAATAAATATCCCTCTGCAAGTCTAGTTAGAAGATGAAGAAATTCAAGAATCTAGGGAAAACTGCATGAAAACATAAATGAGATTGTAGATCCTACCAAAGTCGGATTAGTATTGTCAGCATTGCCTACTCCAAAACCTAGACTTCGACCCAAATATTTTGTAGCTCTTATTAGTGGTCGTTATTCCAATACATTTTTGTCATTTTTAATGGAAGACACTATCATGCACAGAGAAGCATGAGCCTTACTATCTTTCTATAAGGCTGTTGTATTCAGAAAATTGGGAACACCTTAAAGAACACAGTAGTTATGACGGAATAGATGTCCAAGGTAATACTTTCAATTGCAATAAATACAAACAACAGTAACAAATGGAAATTGAAGATTAGAAATTTACTAGCGATTTCTTTGCCGTGGACAAAATACTTTTTATTTTATTTTGGAGGATTTTTCATTCACAAAGTCGTTTTTAGCTATCTAATATATGAATACAAGACTAAGGCTGAAACATCTTCAGCTAAGAAGCAAGGACCGAGGGGTATCCATCTGTCAAAGTCATCCGGAGCATGATTCTGGTCTCATCTCTTATAGCATCAGAGTATTGCACTTAATAAGACTTGATTTCTGGTAACTTCATTAAGAATCATTCAACTTCACCAGCAAACCAAAGACTATTATAACAAAATACATGTTGATATATAATTAAAGAATATTTTGAAAAGATCCTGAAAAAAAAATAGGCCTACAATGGAGATCAATGTACTCCATGAAGAGCCC
Organism: Chamaecyparis obtusa; assembly: GCA_027943335.1. Lineage (NCBI taxonomy): Eukaryota > Viridiplantae > Streptophyta > Pinopsida > Cupressales > Cupressaceae > Chamaecyparis > Chamaecyparis obtusa. The sequence goes on from BSBK01000295.1 coordinate 917,588, forward strand.
GTTAAATCAAGAAAGCAACTTACAATAACCGCCCATAGACCATCCAGCATTCCATGCGTTTATGGCAAATAAACATTCAAAACACAAAGTGAGGAAAGAAAACAGGGGTTATCAAGTACAAGCCATTAAATTCATGCAAAACCTTCACATATACAATTCTTGATAAACCTTATTTATTATAGAAGGCGGTTTATTGCAAAATCCTTTCCCAATTTGATTGTAAACCAGGCTTTTAATCATAATCAAAGTTGACTAATATGAAAGCAATAGAAGGAAGTTAATTCCAAAATCCTTTCTCGGTTTGATAGTAAACCATTTTTTTATCGAATCATAATCAAAGAAGTTGACTAATATAAAATAGCTTTCAGTTATCCATTCAAACATTCCCAGCGAACGGTTATGTCTTTGGATTGATGAACGCACTGACCTATCTCCAAGAAAGAGTTGATACCATCTTAAAAGGATGTAAAGAATTTCTTCCAACATTTTATAATTTAACTTTTGGTTTTGGGATTGTTCTATCCCTATATAAATCAGAGCGTGTCAAAACTCTTGTAATTTATTATGAATGGTAGTAAATAATTAGATGTTAAGAGGTCCAATTTACACTAGCTTATATATACTTTATATATATATATAATAAGCCGAGAGATATCTTTTTGAGGTGCCTATTACACTAAGAGATATTTTAAAAATAGGCTCCTCGAGAAGGATATCTCTCGGCTTATTATATATATATAAAGTATATATAAGCTAGTAGCAGTTGACGCATAATGAAAGATATTATTTTTATTTTTATTATAGTTAATCTACAATAGTAAATTATAGCAGTTGACACATAATGAAAGATATTATTTTTATTTTTATTATAGTTAATCTACAATAGTAAATTATATAGTGAGAAAATAAAGGAATTATATGTAGGGATTGATTAACACATTGAATTAATTAATTTGATTAGGGTTAGCATTTAGCATTAGCGTTAGGGTTAGAGTTTGGTTTAGATTTATTATTATAATTAGGATTAGGGCTCAGTGTTAAAGTTGGGTTTATGGTCATGGTTACAAGGAGAATTATGGTTAGGGTTAGGATTTTGATTATAATTACAATAGGTTTTAGGTTTGGAATAGGGTTTTGGTAAGTGTTAAGGGAAAGGTTGGAATTACTATTAGGGTTGGGATTGGAATTATAATTAGGTGAAGGGTAAAGATTTAGATTTGGTCAAGGCTATGGTTTGGTTTAGGGTTAGGGTCAAGTTTAGGATTAAGGTTAAGATTAGCATTACGATTAGGATTTGGTTTAGGATTATGATTATGGTTAGGGTTAATATTATGGTTAGGGTTTAGTGTTAAAGTTTAATGTTATAAGTTGAATAAAATAATATAATTAGGATTAGGGTTAGCATTTATATCATGGTTAGGGTTAGATTTTTGTGCTATCCTTAGGATTATGTTTAGGGTTTACATCAAAGTTAGGGTTAGGGTAGCTTATATATAGAATAGCAAATTATATAGTGAGAAAATAAAGGGATTATATGTAGGGATTGATTAACACATTGAATTAATTAATTTGATCAGGGTTAGCATTTAAGCGTTAGGGTTTGAGTTTTCTTTAGATTTATTATTATGATTAGGATTAGGGCTTACTGTTAAAGTTGGGTTTATGGTCATGGTTACGAGGAGAATTATGGTTAGGGTTAGGATTTTGATTATAATTACAATAGGTTTTAGGTTTGGAATAGGGTTTTGGTAAGTGTTAAGGGAAAGGTTGGAATTACTATTAGGGTTGGGATTGGAATTATAATTAGGTGAAGGGTAAAGATTTAGATTTGGTCAAGGCTATGGTTTGGTTTAGGGTTAGGGTCAAGTTTAGGATTAAGGTTAAGATTAGCATTACGATTAGGATTTGGTTTAGGATTATGATTATGGTTAGGGTTAATATTAGGGTTAGGGTTTAGTGTTAAAGTTTAATGTTATAAGTTGAATAAAATAATATAATTAGGATTAGGGTTAGCATTTATATCATGGTTAGGGTTAGATTTTTGTGCTATCCTTAGGATTATGTTGAGGGTTTACATCAAAGTTAGGGTTAGGGTAGCTTATATATAGAATAGAAAATTATATAGTGAGAAAATAAAGGGATTATATGTAGGGATTGATTAACACATTGAATTAATTAATTTGATCAGGGTTAGCATTTAAGCGTTAGGGTTTGAGTTTTCTTTAGATTTATTATTATGATTAGGATTAGGGCTTACTGTTAAAGTTGGGTTTATGGTCATGGTTATGAGGAGAATTATGGTTAGGGTTAGGATTTTGATTATAATTAGAATAGGTTTTAGGTTTGGAATAGGGTTTTGGTAAGTGTTAAGGGAAAGGTTGGAATTACTATTAGGGTTGGGATTGGAATTATAATTAGGTGAAGGGTAAATATTTAGATTTGGTTAGGGTTATGGTTTGGTTTAGGATTAGGGTCAAGTTTAGGATTAAGGTTAAGATTAGCATTGCAATTAGGATTTGGTTAAGATTAGTATTAGGGTTAGTATTTATATCATTAGGGTTAGGGTAAGGGTCAAGTTTAGGGTTATCATTAGGGTTAGAGTTTGGTATAAATTTATTATATTAATTAGTTTAGGATTTAGTGTTAAGGTTGGGTTCATGGTCATGGTTACAAGTAGAACTATGGTTATTTTTCAATTGAATATTTTTATAGAAGCTGAATGATGAAAAAATTAAAGCTATAGTAGCAGCGGATGACAGACATAGATTATTTTACTCCTAGACCTAGTTACACCCTAACTTCTATTAAACTATATCATTGACCCTAATTGAACTATACCATTAATTATATACTTACCTTAATTTAACATAAATCCTAACTAAATCATAACCATTGAAATTTAACATAAACCATAATTACAAATTAAATTTTAAAATTTACGTTATTAAATCTAACGTTATTTTAATGGATATTTTTAAAATATTTTTAGACCATTGAATGATATCAATACATATGCTATTAACTTTGATTTGTTATTTAATCTTTGTGTCATTCAATGATTCCTTATGCTCTGATCGATTTGTACATTTTAAAAGTTTATGCTTGTATTGGAAGAGACATGTATTACATATCATTGTCTATTTTTTTGTCTATTACTTTTAGTTATTTTATTTGATGTTGAGTTGTGGAGAATTGCATATTACTATAATTAAAATTTAGAAACATAAAAGAATTTTTTCTATATAGAAACATAATACATCTTTATTTAATTTATTTGAAACATAGGAAAAGCTTTAAAATATTGATTAATTTTTAATATAAAAAATCTAATATAGTTGATAGGAAAAATGTAAGAAAACTCACAAATTTCATTTTTTTTTATATAAAGAGAATGTAAAATAGAAATAAAAAGGTGAAAAATTAGTTTTAAGAATTCATATGGAAAGAATTGTATTAAAAAATAAAAGCAAATTGAAGATAAATTTTAATAATTAAAGTAAAACTATTATCAAATTAATAAAATTTTGTAGGGAAAAATTTATTACCATTTCCAATAATTCAAAACATGTAAATTTTAATAAGTTTCTAAAATTAAATTTATTTTCATTGTCAACAATTCAAAATACTTAAATTTTAGCGGGTTTCTAAATTAAATTTATTTTATTTAATATTTTTTTAACATATATTTATAAAAAATTTAAAATGGTGATCACATTCTATTTTAGTGAACTGATTTTTGAATTATGATTGGCAACATTTTAATTTTAAATGTAATTTTGTTGAATTTTCTCCTTTTTGCATCCCAAAATGATCTTTCTTCTAACTTTGGCATTTCTAGTAGAAACTATGAAAATTTCATTGTTGTAGCAAAGAGATAGAATTGAGTTATTTGATACAATTCAAATAGTTTTTTGTAATGTACATTTATTTTCATGTCACAAAACTAAATATATATGTCATCTGAAAGCAAAAGAATATATGCAACTTAAAAAGAAAGTGCACACTTTTGTTGAATCCATGTCAATAGAAAACACTCTTAAATGAAGCATTGAACCTACACAAATAAAATGATAACCTAGATAAAATTAATCAACCTAAAAAAATAGTGATATGCTTTATTGAGTAATTTAGCTAAAACTCACAACTATTATAAACTTCTAAAATACATGAAAGTTAAAGTGCTTAATTATTGTTGTATTTCTAAGATTTAATTTTCATTGTAATCAATCTAAGGAAAATGCATATGAGAATCACCTCTTCTGTTGGAGATTTGCACATCAATATTTCATGCATGCCTTGATATCATTTATTGACAATCCATTTGAATGCAATATTCTTAACCTATATATATTAACATCTAATTATGTGATATTAACATCTATCTATTTATATAGAGGATGTATCTAAAGAAATTTTGTTTGGCAACAATGAAAATTAAATGCCCTCATTTATGTTAATTAATAAAATAACTTTTTTTTAAAAATGAATAGAAAGAGACCATCAATCTTATCTTTACAATTTTTCTAAATTGATCCCTTAAACCTTGGACTTTATCATCTTTTCCCAACATAAAAAATATGAGATATCATTGTCTATAAGACAATTTAATTTCTAAATTAAAAAATTAAATACATTTAATTGAATCATTGTATTGTATGGTATTAATTCCCCATTTTTAGCTCTACAATTTTAAAATGTTGCGCATTTGAAATAATATAACTTTAAAACTCTTCAAACACACTTATTCTATATATTCACTCATTTTAAAAATAATTATTTCATCTTAAACTACATTTACATATGAAAATGATAATTTTATGTTACATCTCTATCTAAATGATATGTCTATATCACTAATAGCATCATTATTTTCTGTGGCTAATAACATTATTTGAATGATATGCTTATATCACTAATATAAACTAAATCCTTATATCTTTAAACATCAACATACAAAGTACCAAGTCTTGTTTTTCTTATTTTATAAAAAATGAATAAATAAATAAAAGATTTTAATAACATTTACAATACCAAAACAACCTATACAATTAGAAATTTCAATGTGTGGCTTAGTAAGATAGTGGCTCGAGTCTCTTTCCCTTGATCTAATCATTACTTATGGGAGCATAGTGTTGAAGCTTTCACCTCTAAAATCTTGTCTTGGTTATTGCTTTCCCTGTGTCTAATCACCCTTGGGCCCCTGCAATCACTGACTTATGGGCCCCTTTTTTCCTTTTTAATATTTTCTTACATTCCATGATTCATTCTTGTCATGCAGATGTGGCATGACAGTTCACCTTTGAAAGATTAAATAGAAACATCCAAAGGCCAAACGTCACAAGTAATGTGACACTACAGATCTTTGGTCAGCCAGTCAAATACCATAAAATCCGAAAGAACATGGACTATAATGGCTACATTAGCCTCTATGTCTGGTTTGTTAAAAATGAGAATAAATCAAGAGTCGTTGTTATTTGGAATGTGGTGTCACATTTTTTCGTTACAAGAAGAGTTAATGGAGGTGTTGTTCTTTTCTAGTAATCCCAATCTCCACAGATCGCATTATGGTTCTTCACTTTTATGCCAGATTTTATAAAAAAAAAATTAACTATTGTCATGAGGGGCGTGGGTCACACAGAGCTTGTGCAGCTTTTTCAAAGCTCATGAATCTATGCTATTCTGTCGTGGCTCCAGAACTATTAGTATTGTATCAATAAGAAAACGTCATATTGCAAATGTTTTTGAATTCAGTTTTTCCATATGCATCACAAAACTTGTAAAAATTGAAGCCAAAGAACTGGACAGATCAAAATTCATAGCTTCCCGAAAGAAAATGTCCATGATGCCGGATAGAACCATCTTCATAAATGTACAACCGATTGATACAATACTAATAGTGACCACTATAAATACTCAAAAAGGAGATGGTAACATATGTCATACTGTTCAAATCTGAACACAACAATAAAAGAGATATTTATGGAAGCCGAGTTTGCCATCTTTGTTGGGCAAAGATAGGGGTATGAATGTGACCCAAATAAAAAGAAAAAAGAAAATAAAATAAAAATAAATAAAGTAACGTTCCCTCATAATGCAATTCAGTAAAGGACACGCTATTTGCATACCTGGGCAGAGATTAGGATCGAATGCAGTGACAATGAAATGATTGATCATCTCATTAATTAGCTAACATGGAGCACATCTCCCAAAATGTGGTCGAGAATTTCCAATGCAAATAAAATACAACAGCAATAGAGATTTTCCATTATGAAATCCAAATGTACATGAACCAAAAATGTTTCTAGATTTATGCTACAGGCTGAGACATGGAAACAAGGTTGGAAAAAGAGCAAGGAAAGACTCAGATACGAAAATGGAACACCAGACAAGGACAAAATGGTATCATCATTTGAAATGGCTACAGTTATACAAAAGAACATGCAGCAATTAACATTTTCTTACAGTGTGTAATTACATCATCGCCGTTCACCATCACACCTTCCGCAGGAGCCATTGCCGCATTTATCTGTAAAACACACCAAAAAATAAGTTTCCCAAACTCCGATCTAAAATAAATTAAAAAAACTTTAGAAAGAAATAAAAAAGGAAGTGAAATTATATTGAATTAAATCACCTCTTCGCCGTATTTCTCGTCTGACACAGCAAACGCCACCACCGGATGCGATAACAGAACTGCGTCTACTCCTATCGAGGATATTTTATCGCCTGCAAAAAATAGAAAGGCCAAAAATATTAACATCTGGGTGCTGAAAAATTGATTGATTGCTTGCCTCTCCGGTTTATGAGCTCCTTGAATCTGCCAATCAAGTCTTGTAACCGTAATTTTAATCCAGCCTGTGCTAGTGACCGCAGTTGCCTCCACAATCTGCCAACTCATCATAAAACATTCATTTTAACGTCAAATTTTTAAAAAAAGGCAAAATGTTTACATTGATGAATGCTCCCACTGTAGGAAGCCTCTCGGCTTAATAAAGTCTTAAGGTTTAAACTTCTATTTTTAAGAATTTTAAATTATGTCAACAACTTTTATCCAAATGCAAGTATGGATAGAGAACTTCTGCAACAACTCTTGAACACTACTTCCTTGTTTGCATGTTCCATTAATTGAAAAGTTTATTACTATATGCAGTGAAAAGTTTATCACTATATGCAGATGCTTCAAAAAAGGGGGAATTGAACTTCTCTCTAAACATGCCATTGGAGTCTTCTCTAATGATATGGAGAAATTGATATCTTCCAATAAAAAAATCTTCGGAATAATTAAATTCCTAAAAAACTTTTGTTTGAAATAGACACATTTAAACTATTTCATAATAAGACTAAATGTGGGAATTTGTGTGGGACTAAGTCTAATTTGGACAACTTTAGATCTTCAATGAGAAGGATTTGGAAAACCAAAGGTTCCTAGGATATTTCTATTATATCCTATGGCTATTTTGAAAAGGATAGTACATGGTTTCTTGGAAAATCATACCTCTTCCTCATGACGTGCAATGCTGGCATTAAAAGTCCTTATGTTGATTGGATTCCATTGCTTACCATTAGAATACTTGGATGAAGAATTGTAGACTGCCATAGCCTACTATTTAGGTGATTCATTGTGTTTGATGAGTTGACTACAACTAATAAACAATTCCTCTTCGCTATATTTTATGTCAACAATGTTGTTTGTGGGAAACTCGCTTCCTCAACCACTTCATATTTGAAGCTTGGAGATTGGGTTCAACAAATTGCATAGGATGGATCCCTTGTGATGTACCTCTACTGAACAACCTCATAATAGGTAATAATAACTACGCCAAAGCCTTCCCTAGGAATGATATATTCAAACTAGGTATTATTTTTCCTATCACAAAGTGCATTTAGAATGTCAACCTAGGGACGTGTACTTGAAATGGGACAGCGCAATTTGTGCACTAAGTTTCACATAGAGTCATCTTACTTAAACTGATGTAAGAAAGGAAAATGCATTTAAAGAACCAAACTATTGTTGCAGGAAAGGTAAAACACACAACTGAACAAATAAACTATTATAATCAACCATAAATCTAACTCCGGCTCATTCTGCCATTTTAATGCATGAACTATGACTCTCTCTGCATATGCTACAGGAACTAACACAGTTATAATGCTATAGGAATGAACAGTGAATACTACCTTAAGTACTGAAAATAATTAAGCTACTCCTCTCTACTCTAATCTACTCCACCTTCCAAGTGGGCCCTCCTTGGTTGGTTTCGACTAACTAATAACACAAAAGATAACTCAAATTGTTCCTTCATTTCATATATTGGAAACATGGGTTACAATCAGAACATAGACTTGAAGAACAACTTGCTTCAATATAACAGTAACATCATTATTTGTCTAACTAGATTTCCATCGAACATCTCCCTATATATAGAAAGTTGGAAACATGGGTTACAATCAGAACATAGACTTGAAGAACAACTTGCTTCAATATAACACTAACATCATTATTTGTCTAACTAGATTTCCATCGAACATCTCCCTATATATAGAAAGTTACATTCAAAACATTCAAATACACTTGATTGATTCATCCATTAAAGAAGAACACGTCAATCAATAACAAAAGATCATAAAGTTTAAACAACCATCTTAACAGAACATTAATCAACTGAGAAGATCTAGGATGATCGTGCTCCCCTATATTCCCTGAAGCATTCATGTATTCCTTCGATTCTGCAGGTTATTCTGCAACTGTCTTTATGGATCTCCTGATCACGACCCAAACATCTCCACTCCTTCATTGTTGTAACCGATTTGTTCTCCAGCCGCTCCTTCATTCCTGGCAGGTTAGTAGCATATGCATGCACATTCATATATTCAAACTAACCAATTTCTTCCAAATGTTAAAACATACATTAAAACAACTATATGAAATACTGCATTATGTATATATAATATTAGCAAAGTGTATACTATTTCCTACCCAAAAGTTTAAGGATATAATTGTACTTATGGAGTATATACAAGCTTAAAACACTTAAAGGTCACATAAATGTTCAAGAATGTTTTAGGAACAGAGCAGAAAATATTATAAAACATAGACCACCTTTGGCCTCATCATTTGCCCCCCAACAAGTATAATGCTTGTCCTCAAGCATTACACTTCTTGGCTACTGTTCAGAATTCACCAACTTCTATCTTGCCTCTTCCCTTTCTCTTGAAGGTGTAATAAAAGCCTCTGGTCCGCTTCCAGTAGTCTATTCTATGATCTTCCTGCAGCTAGTCTAATCTGGTTTTATTAATATCATATAGTGGGCACAGGAGCATGGGTGGCTGGAAAGTTATAGGACACCAGAGTTCTCTCCTGATCTGCCTTCCCAGCTGCATGTACTTTGTTGCCCTGTTCACATCTGCCTCAAAATTGATTGGGCTATGCGGTTCAGATTTCCTAAAGATCTCAGGCAGCCTATTCCACCTACTTCTTACCCCAGCCAGGCCCTTTGAAATGAAAAATAAGGCAGTCCCTGATACTCTTTGTAAACTTTATCTCTAAGAGAAAATATCTTATCTCTGACTTCAGGTTTCTTATTTTCATAGGTGAGTGCTAACCAATCCCTTAAAAGGACATTTTCGTTTGCTAGATTCAGCTCTTAGAGGCAAAGGTTCAGACTTTTCCTGATCTTTGTAGTTATTCAATTGCCTGTCATAATTGGCTTCATTTTGCATCCAGGACATTAGTGCTCTCAAATGTACATCTCCTATATAGAGGAGAGGGTTCTAATCAATTTCATTAGGAATAATGAAATTATGAATGTATAATTCACAAAGAAGATTTTGTTTCCAAGTGGGAAGTGTTTGATAAAGACCATAGAAGTCCTCAGCTATCTTAAACTCATAATTCTTATTCTGAATAGTCATCATGAGTTGGAACATCAGGAATTATTCTTGTAAACAAATGGCATATACCCTTGGGGGTGGCCTCCAGGCTATAATTTGATCAGCCAACTTGAGGGCATGATCCATTCTCTGTTTTTGATTTTCCATTTGTTCTTTTAGGCTTTCAATTTCCTCCTTTTGTTCATTAATTTCCTTTTTTAACTTTTTCTTCTCCTCTCCCCGCATAATATTTTTGAAAACAAATTGGGTATACAAACTAAATAGAATTGACTATAATGTAGGTAGGCCAAGCTCCTCTGAGTGTTCTCTCTTTTTTCTTTTTGTAATACGAGATTGTTCAAAATAGTCTGTATACCAAGTCCTTCTAAAAGACACTATGGCACTGTGGGCATAGGAGTAGACAGGTGACTGAGGTGTCTGCAAGTTCTCATAAAAATCTTCTTGAATAATTTGTGCACTTCCCTTAGGGCTTCCTTGTTGTTCAGGAGACTTAGCAGGAGATGAAACATCTACATTGAGAGGGGGTTCTGGAATATCTGCTGGAACTGGAGAATCAACATCATGGATATGAGGCTCGGTAGGAGATTTCTTTGGTGGAACTTTTTGACTTTCTGGGGAATCCTTAGAAATTTCTTCTCTCATCTGAGAGCTTCTTCTTAAGGGAGTTTCCTTTATTTCTACAGTTTTCCTTTTACTAACCTTTTTTGGTCTCTCTGTTGTAGGATCAGTTGCTACAAGAGCCGATTTTCTTTTTCAACTTCTTGAAACTGTAGGGTTTTGAGATTTTGCTTTCGAAACTGGACTTTCTTCATCAACCTTTTGCTTCCCTTTCCTCTGGGATGGGGTAGGTACATTATCAAATGGAATAGGAGAAGGTGATTTTTCTTTTGGACTCTCTAATTCCTTTTCTTGGGATACTTCTAATGGTTTAGGGGGTATTTTAGTTTCAAGATCTGACTGCTCTATAGGCTCATTCTGGAGCTGCAAGGCTTTAGTCTCAACAAATTCTTTCCATCCCATAGGAGAGACATCCCTATGGGCTCTCTCAACTAGAATTTTAATTAGGGCATGATGGGAAATGGAATTTGGTTTACCCTTTTGTGTCTCTTCAACACTTATCCTTAACATGTTGTACAGAAAGTTTGGAATGTTTATTTGCAAATTATTCTTGATACAACTAAGTAACTTGAAATGATGAGAATGCAAGTTGGAAAAATCTCCCTTCACAAGTAAAATACCTGATAATATGTGTGGCTAGCTCATTATATGGAACTGGTAATGACATTCTTTTGCATCCCTACTTATTCACTTCCAAAGGAGGGTCGGCAGGTCGGGTAAATTGGGCTCATGCAGACCTGGCATTGTGCTCATTTGGGTAATTCTCTCCCACTACAAGTAATCCTATCACCTCTACAATTCTTTCCTTTATTGCTAGAACAATCACTCCCCACACAGTAGCTTCCCCCTCGTCAAATGAATTCATGAACTCTTCTGCCACTTCCTCATCAAACTTCGTTAATTTCAAGAAGTATCCCAACCATCTGAAGTCATGGAATCTATGAACAACTTCAACATCCATCAATAAAATAGTATGAACAATAGATTTATGTCTCATCAACTTTCCACCCATTGTGTTATATTTTCTTTCAAAATTCCTTCTCAAATTCTTTCTCAAGCCCTTCCCTAGTTTGCAATTTCACAATGTCCGCTTGCTCTGAAACCCCAAATATTTCAAATTTCTTTGAAAAACCCCTTTTATTTAGCTCATAAATACACTTCACTTCATCTCCCTTCAATCTTTGTGTTGTACAATTTTAAAATTTGAGCAATAGAAATGATAATGACACTTGACGGCGGGGAATTATATTTCTTTTAAGTGTAATTAAGCCTCACACAAATTTAATTACGTCACCTAGGGTGGGAATCAAGAATAATCTGGGCAATTAAGTACAAATGCTTGATGACACATCACATAAGTACTGATTTGGCTGACATGCAATCTGGTTTGAAATGATAGGTACAAGATATAGCAACTTGGAAATTAATACACTTTTCACCCCCCAACAAAAGAATGACAAGTGTCCACACTTTTCCTCCTTTGTAGGAGAGAGAAAACAGGTGTAATGCCATAATATATAGACAAATGCAATACTAAATATAATTGCTGAAATCTATGTTTTAAAAGTGGAAATTAATTGAATCACTAGTACATTTGACATCATTTTTCTACGAAAATTATCGACCATTAATTAAAAAGGTTTAGGTTGGTCGGGTTATAGAAGGAAAAATTTGTTTTTTTAAAATCCATGCCCGTGTTGGTCTCAATTTCGACCAATACCATGTCCGTTGAAATTTTGACTAACATGGGCATATAAATTTAAAAAAAACATTTCAATTCTCATTTCATTTTTACGGTTGCAGCACGCGAATTAGGATTTCCATCTTCTAAGCTAGCAGGAACAGAGCTTATTCTAGATCGTGCAGACCCTACACCTGAGGTTAATAGCACATTTCATCATTTATCTTCCATGGAGTTTGAGGTATCTTCCGTGTTTCCTATTGTTCATTACGTGGATTGTCATTTTCTTCTAGTCATCTATGTTTGTAATATGTTGGTAGGCGATTGAATCAATGAGTATATTTAGTGGTGACTATGGTTTGACTAGGGTTTGTAATTGCTATGACCGAGAATTATGAAGGTTGTGACTAGGGTTTAGGAATCTATGTACAGACCAAATAGACAAGTTAACTGTTCAGCACAGAAAAATTAACCATTTAGAAGAAATTCAAATTTCATGCAACATGGTGTACTGTACTGTTATAGAAGTGTGGAAAGAAATGAAATTTTGCACAATGTAAAGTGAATGCTATGCACCATTGTAAAGAACTCTTCTATGTAATTTTTATTAAGTTTGTATCATATTTTAAATTTCCAAAAGCCACACCATCTCCTGTTAGACCAAACTCAGTTCCATTGGGTTGGCGCTATCATGAGTTCGTGACCCCGATTTGCAACTTCACCACGGAATTCCTATGTCATTGGATGAAAGGGAAAATTAGGGGAAAGTTTATTTACACAACCAATGCTTAGAAATGTGAAGGCTGTTAAGTTTCTTCAAGGCCAATGCCCTAGCTAGGGCATGATACTTGTTTAAACAGCAAAGTGAAGTGAATAACTGAAGGTTTGGCACTGAATCACAGGTTTAGTTGAGTACCTCAGATTCATGGAAGATTCCTCATGATTACAACCACTATGAGCACCCAACATTTGACCATTCTAGATCGACATTAATCTAGCTTGATCACCTAGGTTAAAACGTCTTTGTGACAGTCAACATTGCTGGAAACAAGTGGTGAAAGTCATCAGAAGTTTTAGTGTATGATCTTTGGAGATAGTAGATTCTATACTCAAACCCAATACCAATTGAATGATGGAATGTAGTTATAGGGGATTAGCAGTATTTTGATATTTTTTGAGTGTTCGGGTAGTAGGGAAGTCTAGTCAAACAATTGATTGTAATAACCTGGTGGTCTTGGTTGAAGCTTCTTCCTAAGAGTATTGGTGTTGTGGTAGACTAAACCGAAAGATTATGTCTCAAGAGTGATTTATGATTGACAGTGGAAGTGTATTGTTAGTTTACAAAATCATAGCCAAAGAATAGAACAAGGTTGTAAAACTAGACAGAAGTGAGAAATTAGCAAACTGTTGTTACTTGTAAAGTAAAACAACAGTGACATTTTGAAAACTTACAAATCCCATTCAAGGAAACTGCCAGTTAGAAGAATTTCCTAGTAGACATAAATGTTCAAAGACTGAAGAACTTTGACAGTGTTGTTTGATACTATTTGTTCATGGTTGAATTGACACCATTATTCTATTGTGCATTAGTTTGGGCTTATTTCAAGCTTTTGTTGTTTACCTCGAGTTTCCGTTGTTTATTTCAAGAATTTGTGTCAACGTGATGGAAAAACCATGTCTTCTGTAAGTTGTGATGATCAAATTCCATGAGAAGACATGTTGGGTCATGTGGATAACTATTGTAATTAGTTATATTAGATGATAATTAGGCCTTTATAGGGATTATACATCCATTATGTTTCTAGGAGAAGGATTATATAAAGGAGATGGCTAGCATTGTAAGGCTAGCTATTTATTGTAATATTATGATGTGGATTATTTGGAGATATAACATGGACCAAGATTGGATGTAGATCATATTTACTGTCTCATAATGAACTACTAGGATAGGTACCAATCTTACTATTATGAGAGATTAAATAATATAAGCTCCTCAAGCATGAGTTGGATGATGTGGATACATTAGTTCTTATATCTACATAATCCACATCATCCAACTCATGCTTGTGGACCAAGATTGGATGTAGATCATATTTACTGTCTCATAATGACTTACTAGGATAGGTACCAATCTTACTATTATGAGACAGTAAATAATATAAGCTCCTCAAGCATGAGTTGGATGATGTGGATACATTAGTTCTTATATCTACGTAATCCACATCATCCAACTCATGCTTGAGGAGCTTATATAATAATCAATTGATTAATGTTTTTGGTTTTGATGTAGTCCTCTCCAACTCATGCTTGAGGAGCTTATATAATAATCAACTGATTAATGATTTGAGGGACATTTTAATTGCCTATTCTAATCAATGATTTGAGGAACAGTGACTGTGACTATGAATGAAGACTGTATTCTTATTGTTTTGAAATTTTATGAGGGGTTTTATGTAATCTTAGGTTGGAATCAAATCCATTGTTTGATTATGGGAAGAAGCACTATTGTAAACCAATAGAGAACCGCCAGGGACAGTGAACTCCACACTTGGAGACTTGAAATATCTACTAATCAGTGAATGTTGACATTACAAATAACGTGGAAAACAATGTAGTCAACCTTATTGAGAAACCTAAACCTATTCCAAAACCTAGGCTTGAACCTTGCATAACCTTTGATATCAAGGAAACTATTAAGGTTGTTGATGGACCCCTATACATTACTATGAAGATTAATCGAGAGCTCTCTTGAGGAGTGCTTATTGATCCTATGTATGGTGACTGTTATTGCCAAATAACATCTCTTTACCTAACAATTTCATCAAGAAACTTATGAAAAATCCGATGTCATCGTTAAGGTGCATGATTGTTTTACTTGTTCTACCATAAGTTTTATGACCCTTCCTATTGAAGTTGGTAAGAAGTGCTTAGATTGTCACCTTTGTCACTATTCCTAAATCCAATCAATTCCAAGTAAGACTAGGTCATCCTTGGCTTTCATTAATGAGAGTTATACCTTCTACTATCCATGAATGTTTGAAGTTCCCTCATAATGGAGAAATTATCATGGTCAATCAGAAAGTCATGGAAAGTTCCTTATAGATATTTGAAGAGAGTCCTATTATTCATTACATTACTTGCAATATGTATGCTAATATTTCATTGTCTCTATATATGTCTGAGATATAATAATTCTAGAACCCCTAATTTTCTAATCTAGTTATGTCTTAGTTTACTTATAGCGTTGGAGTTCTACATTATGTCTGTACCAAAGATATTCTTCCAAATTTGATGTCACCGTTGATTGTTGAGTGTACGTTTAATCAGCCTGCTGGATTACTAAATTGGTCTTTTAACACATTCTCTCCTCTTGTCCAACGGATTCCTCACTATTCCTTAGTATGATCTTCTCACAATTCCCCTTAATCTTCTCACAATTCTAACAAAACTAACAACATGCCTCATGTTATATGGAAAATTGGTAAACAAGGAGCCACTGTAGTTCAATTCCCTTTTTCTAAGTCCTTCATGGAAGTTGAAGTATCACTCTTTAGGAAACTTATATCTCTAGTTCAAAGTTCCCATTAAAATCATTCAAATATTCGAAAACAATACCCAAATTCGCTATAGTATTGGTAAAGTATTAACAAAGCATAGACTCATAGTTCCATCAGTTTGACAATCAATGGTAAGAAATTCCTAATAATATTATATTAGAAGTGAAATGTTGATGCTAAGACAATTACTTTGTGACCATAATAATCCTACATATGTTTTTTTGCACAATAGATAAACTCTGCTATTAATGTATATTGTATCAGTTCAAATCCCATACCTTTAATGTCACCCCATTGAGAAGCACTTAAAGCTATCACTAAACTACTTAAGTTTGTAGGCAGGTACTACACCATTAGGTTTGTAGAGGATCTCTTTCATCAAAACTCATGAGGTAAGCTTAGAAAAGATTACACCAAGCTTAATTAACCAAGATGGGGGAAAAATTGACAAGACTTGAATTTATGCCATCATCTCGGAGTTCGAAATCATTTCTCTTATAACGTGTCAATATCATTCCAAGAGAAACTCAAAATTTCAATTGTGACCACACTAGCCTCATCGCAACAAACTTTTTAGAAACATGAAAAGAAAACATTTTAGCAATTCCATCATTTGTCTATTGTTTGGGACAGTCACCATAGAATTATTTGGACTATCTCTCATCTTGCCTTGCAAGGTTAAAATGACCTTTTTTTTTATCCCTCCTTGAATAGACCCTTACCGTCTTGCACTTGTGCAATGATAGGACACCAATGTTGCTAATTAAGGTTGGCAGGATGATTATGCCTATCCTGAAAAAAGACTGTCAAATCATTATGCTTTCAAATCAATTGCCTATCGATGTATCCCTTGCGAGGGAGAGAAGCCAAACACATAAAGAACATGCACATAAACATGACAACTGAAAAACTTAAATGGAATACACCAAGAAGTACCAAATGATGAATGCTCAATTGTTGTAATGGCAAAGAAATATCAGAACCATCCATTTATAGTCCTAATGATTTTGGAAATTGTTGACAAAGAGTGTTTCTTTTTTTGATTATGGTATAAATGATTTTTCTATAGTCATAATGATTTTTCTTATTTCTTGTCTTTTGTCCCTTTTTGATTTCCTATGTATGTGCTTCGTGATAGGATTTTGTCACCTTCTTTTGATGGTATATTTCATTCACTCTATGTGGAATACTATTTTGTTCACTATTTTATTTCAGCTTCATATTTCTTTCATTTTTCATCTACACACAGACTACACATGCTGATAAAGAAATGAGCTATTTGATTTAGGTTTACTTTTCATTATTGTAAATGGTTAATATTTCTGATGGTACTCCTTGGTGTATTTCATATAAAACAAATCATATAAAAATAATAAATGAAGTAATGATGGTGCGGTGCATTATTGATATAGGTTTGATGACTCTTGTCAATGTGCCAAACTATCAATGTGGTGGTGGGAAGTGTGTGTTGAAGACTTCACGGACATTGAACAACCCTGGACGACAATTTTGGTGCTACCCTAATCAAAAAAAGGTTGCTAATGTGTATATATTTAAATTTTCTAATGTAAATACTATTCATTATAATATAAGAACTAATGTAGACTGGGTATCACAGGGAAATAATGGCTGCAGATACTTTACTTGGGTTGATGACAACTCATCTGCATCTATCCGCCCATCTCCACTTATCTGCGATGAAGGATTTGAGTGCAAAATATGTCAGGCTAGGGCAAATTCCAAAATTATATTTTTACAATGCCTTCTCTGTATTGTAATCGCATATCTTTGTTGCGACCATATGTAGAGATGAACTCAGGAATTAGTTAGTTTAGTATTTTCATATTGTAACTAATATTTTAATATTGATATGACATAACTTTGCTTTTCCTCAAGTGCGCATATATATGGTTTACATCTTTTTTTTGAATAATTCTTCATGTTTATGGCTCAGGTGAGCCCCAATCTACTATCAATCACATGATTTAACGTATAGTGTTTTCTTGGTTATTCCATTTGTTCCTTGACATTGACTATAGATTGACTATCATTTTCAAGCTTGAGCGAGGCTTCGTACCATGCAGTGTCCGTAGATTTGTACGCAATGTTGATTTATGCTGGAGGTAAACTACATGTGTCATGTAAACTACATGGTTGAATGCAATCTCTTTTGTGTGTTTTCAAGAGTTTTCCCACCAATACAAGCATAAATAATGCATTGGACATAATCTACGGATGCTGTGTGGTATGAAGTATTGCTGAATTTTGAGCACATCATGGTATGAAGTCTCCCTTTATTCCAGTGAGGGATTGGAATGAGTTCATTTTGGATGCAAAGGAGAATGGGGATACTCAAAGAGGAATTACACCAGCAAATGAGAGAAGTTATAAATAGGACAACTGAGAAACATAAATGCATATTTCACAATAGCTGAGAAACATAATTGTAGGCATCACGGTGACAATTTTTTGGAGACAACGTAATTGAGTTGTATGCCCAAGCGATGGAGTGCAACTTCTGCACCTCTGATTCCAAGTTGACACTATGGGATACAAAGACGATAGATAAGGAATAAATTTAGAATGTTGGAAAGCAATCATTCCTAGCTGCTATTGTTCTATAAGGTTCATCTCAATCCCAATAGGTTGTAGTTTCATTTTCTAGATGCGTAAGTTAGAGGGGGCTTACAATAATAAATCGTGTAATGAGGGGGCTTAGAACACTAGTATATGAAAATTTCATTATTTAATAATAAAAATCTATTAAAATGTTTACAGTTGCCTCATTTAACTTGAGGTTTGTCCTGTATTATTTTTGTCATTATGGCCGTCCTCCACTCTCTAAATTTATTCCTTATCTATGGTCTTTGAATCCTGCAGTGTCAATTTGGAATCGGAGGTGCAAAAGTTGCACTCCATCGCTTGGGTATACAACTCAATTACATTATCTCCAAAAAGATGTGACCATGATGCCTACAATTATGTTTCTTAGCTGTTGTGTCCCAAGACCCCTTATGACCCTTTACGACCATTTATGACCTCTAAGAATACATCTTAGAGGTCTTAAAATGTCGTAAAGGGTCATAAGAGGCTCCTAGGAGGGGCTAGATGAGCTTCCACCTTCACGTGGTTGGCCCTATTAAGTAGAGAATGTTAATTAAACTATTCTTGAAACATACTTGTAGGCATCATGGTCACTTTTTTTTGGAGACAACATAATTGAGTTGTATACCCAGACGGAGTGCAACTTCTGCACCTCCGATTCCAAGTTGACACTGCAGGATGGAGAACAACTTGGAACCGGAGGTGCAGAAGTTGCTCTCCATTGTCTGGGTATACCACTCAATTACATTGTCTCCAAAAAAATGTGACCATGATGCTTACAATTATGTTTCTCAGAGAATGTTAAACTATTCTCGAAACAAAGAGAAGCTCAATAATTTAAGGTCTCAGTACAAGCACTAGAATTGAGTTTTTTGGCATGGGCTGGGAAATTTTTTTATATCAACATGCAATAGAGTTTGGAAAAAAAACTCTATCACATGTTGATATAAAAAATTTCCTAGTCGTGCTGAAAAACTCAATTCTAGTGCTTGTACTACATGACTAGTGCCAAAACAGGGCTCTCCCAATCATTGATTGTGACCCGCTGGCAACAACCAATAGAACGAGTGTGGACACTTGAAGATAAATATCAAATAGGGGAAAAGCACAACAACAGAGGCAATAGCTGTAGATATAGATGAGGATATCGTAGAAATCCCTAATTTAGTGTTTCAGAGAACAAATGATAGATTATGAATTAGGGATTTCTGCGATACCATCATCTAAATCTACATCTATTTTATTTACATTGGAATGCAACCTGCCGATATTGATACTACACCGGTTGAGCACGATGGAGGCATTGATTCTAATGTGAATTGTAGTACTCAAGGTATACATTTCTATTCGAATTTTGATTAATGAATATTTAATACAAGAAAACATATTCAATTGTTTAAGGTGGATTAGTTGTGATGATGAGACATGCCATTTAGATGTTAACTATGACAGTCTCTTGGTTTCAGGCAATGCAGAAAGAGAAGCCTAGTTCAATATGCAATCTCAATTCATGTACATAGGATATCAGGTGCAAGACATAGTGAACGAGTAGTATCACCCGAGGAAAGAAGGTATGTGATAATGTTAATAATTGAATTATGTACTATTTACTCTTTGTACTTATGTGATCTAACATACTTCAAACATCACATAGGTTTCTTGACACAACAAAGGCAACAACAACAAGAAAACAAAAGCACGGGCAACACAAGCTTGGCTCAGGTGGATATTCAAAACTTGATGCATGAGTTGTAAGTATTAGTAAATGAAAAATTGTATGCAAATATTTATAATTAAATTGAAATCAATTTAGTTTTGATGAAATTCACTACAATAAAAATTCATGATACCAATAAAAAATGCAAGCCTTGGAGTTCAAAAAATTGATTACAAAAGAGGACAAAAAAATAGGCTACAAACAAGGCTATAAAGTCGTGGCTGAATGATACCGAGCAATGAGTGCACAAGGTTCTTCTGCTGGATCTGTTGATCAGGTAAATAAGCCAATTGAATTTTATTTCAAGTTGAAAACTTTACCAATTACCATATTTTATGTTAAGTTCTAACTTAAAGGGAATATATTTGTTTTAAGTAAGGAAACACTGATTATATATTTATTTAAAACTTTAAAGTGAATATATTTATATGTAGTAAACTGAATGATTAACATTTCTCAGTATTTGTCTTGTATTTATATGTATATATTGTTGATAAATGCACTAATTATTTACATTGGAATGCAGCCTGCCGATATTGATATTACACCGACCGAGCACGATGGAGGCATCGATTCTAATGTGAATTGTAGTACTCAAGGTATACATTTTCTATTCAAATTTTGATTAATGAATATTTAATACAAGAAAACATATTCAATTGTTTAAGGTGGATTAGTTGTGATGATGAGACGTGCCATTTAGATGTTAATTCTGACAGTCTCTTGGTTTCAGGCAATGCAGAAAGAGAAGCCTAGTTCAATATGCAATCTCAATTCATATACATAGGATATCAGGTGGAGTTGAAAAACACAACAGGGTTGCATTTTTATAGAGGTCTTTAATTGCGTATTTTAAGTTATAGACCATCGCGAAAATGTAAACATGTGTTTTTTCAACTCCACTTGCTATCCACGCATATTCTGCTTGTGTTGCACATGCATTCTCGATTCAGAGTGGGAAAAATCTTATTTTCGATGCGAATAAATATGATAGCTACACGAACATGCAAATAAACATGATAGCTACAAAACATAAATGTAGGTATCACAACAGCTGAGAAACATAAATGTAGGCATCATGGTCCCAATTGTTTGGAGACACAACATAATTGAATGCTATACCCAGAAAATGCAACACAACCACTACTCCTGCAGTTCTAAGTTGACACTGTGGATCCAAAAACCATAATATGGTTTTTGGATCTGTAGTGTCAACTTAGAACTACAGGAGTAGTGGTTGTGTTGCATCATCTAGGTATAACATTCAATTATGTTATGTCTCCAAACAATTGTGATCGTGATGCGTACATTTATGTTTCTCAGCTGTTGTGTCCTAGGATCCCTTATGACCCTTTATGACCCTTTACGATCCCTAAGAATACATCTTAGAGGTCTTAAAGTGTTGTAAAGGGTCATAAGAGGATCCTAGGAGGGGCCAGATGAGCTTCCACATTCACGTGGTTGGCCCTGTTAAGTAGAGAATGTTAAACTATTATCAAAACAAAGAGAAGCTCAATAATTTATATCTGAATACCAATTTTGTTCTTATCAAACTGTCAAAACATTTAAATAGCCTTTTAAACTACTATTAAAAATAAAATATTTAATCAAAATTTACTTACAGATTTGTGTGCTTGTCTGAGTTTGATACACAGATCTGTTGGCATTAAGCAGGATTGCCACTAGTGACAACACTTATTTGCATTCTCAGTGCAAACTGAGCAGAACAGTGCAAACCGAGCAGAACAGTGCAAACCGAGCAGAACAGTGCAAACCAAGAAGAACAGTGCAAATCGAGTAGAACAGTGCAAACTGAGCAGAACAGTGCAAACCGAGCAGGACAGTGCAAACCGAGCAGGACAGTGTAAACCGAGTAACATTATGTCTACCGAGTCACCAGTATTTACCGAGTTCAAAACCTACCGAGTGGTTAGTATGAACCATGCCTTCACTTCTACCGAGTGCATGATGATGCTGAGTAATGTAGTGGATGTCGAGTATCAGAAAGTCACCGAGTTAGTTTGCAAGAATCGTGTAACCATACTTGGGCCGACTTAGTAGCACTTATGTTTATTTGTCAAGCCGAATTTGTACTTGTAATTGTAATTAATTGTTTAGACTTGTATATAAACAATGTTGTAAAAATGGCAAGAAGTAATTAGAAATGAGTATGAATGTGAAAAAGAAAGAAAGGCAGAGATAAGCGAATTACAAAGGGCTACAGTAGTATAAGGAACAGCAAAGACAAATTCATCACAGAAGGTGATTAGTACATCAGCGAATCTCATTTAGCAATCCAGTTGCAAAGCAAGAGATCTACTGTTTCATCCTAACAGGTGAATCAGTACTAAAATCCTTTAACTGGGTAGACTTAACAGTCTTTTGTAAAATCTCTTTACCAAGTACATACTTCTTTTGTAAGTTTGTAAAAATCCTCTAACAAGGTGGACCTAGCAGTCCTTATTGCTCCTAGCAGGGCAGATCATCAGAAGTGATCAATTGTAAGCCTTAACTAGCCAACTTTTTACTGCAGTACTAAAGCTTTGTGGGTTTCATCCCCACCCCAGTTTTACTTTCTTTTGGAAGGTTTCTGGGTAACCAAATCTATGTGTCATTGTTGTGAATGCTTTTAAGTTTCATGCTTTCTATATGCCTAAGGATAAAGTGAACTATATGTTAATACATCTGTAATTGAAAGAAAATTTGAAGTTACTGATTCACCCCTCCCCTCTCAGTAACTTGGTTAATTCCTGAATATTTCCAACAATTGGTATCAGAGCAGTATTGGTTCTCAAGATAAAGCTTAACTAGCTTGAGAAAAGATCCAGGACAATGGAGGTATTCAAACCGAACAAGGTGATTGAAAATGAAAAGCTAGATCTGGAAATGGCCATAGCTAAACTTAAAGAAGCAAAAGAACATCTTTCCCAATCCCTAAGAAGAAGGAAGGAACTTGCAAATCAGATGAATGATCAGAATTACATTGAAGAAAAGATTGAAGATCTTTTTCCCTCAGATAGCTCAGATGAAGCAAACAATGCTGTCAAAGAACTCCTAGAAAAGAATGGGTCTCTGCAGGAAGAAGTGAGAAAATTAAAAAGAGAACAAGAACTACACTCTAAAAGATTTTGTGAGATCTTAGAACAAAGAAACAAGTTGAAAGATGAATTAGATGGAAAGAACAATGAAGTCCAAAATAAAACCCTTCAGCTAGAAAACCTAATTGATAAGATCTCCCATACAAATGAGGAAATTCTGAATCTAAGATCAAAAATAGAAAGCACTAGAGAAGAATTAAGATCTGAAAAGGAAATCAATCTAAGATTGGTGGATGACCTAAACACCAAAAAAAAAATCAATGAAAGAATGCTGAAAAGCCAAGAAGACCTAGATCAGCTGTATAATCGAAATCTTCATAAGCAAAAAGGAAAAGCAAGACTTGGATACAAAACATAAGGTGAATCTTCTAAACAGGGTACTCAAAGAAATCTGAAACCTACTTGTAATCATTGTGGCAAAATAGGACATACTTCAAATAAATGTTGGAGCAATGGAAAAGCAAAATTCAATGGAAAATGCTACAACTGCAATCAGCATGGTCACAAAGCAAATGAATGCAGGGAAAAACCAAGATTCAAAGGTAATTGTCACAAATGCAACAAACAAGGTCACAAGGCATCCGAGTGCAGATCCAAAATATTCAATCCAGCAGAACAAATTGTGAAAGCAATGTTTGGATGGGATTACAACACCTGGTGTAGATGTCATTACTGTGGAGAATATGGACACATTGGCATGAACTGCATAAAATATCATCTAAGGAAAAGAGATACTACCGTAAGATGCTTCAAATGCACTAAACATGGTCACATAGCCAAAAATTGCATGAATGCTAGTGAAGTTGAAGATGGAAAGAAGAATGAAGCAACTAAGGTCAGGAAACAGGTAAGACAAAAGTGGATTCCTAAATCTACTGAGCAAACCAGTCCAAGTAATGGAATGGGTGGCTCTACTGACTCAAACTAAATTCCAAGAGAGCACTGGAACTGTATTCTCATAGATAAATTTCAAGCAGTTCCAGAACTGAATTAAAAGAAAGATCTAAATCAGCATACAAAGATGCAACAAGATCACAGGAAGGTCGGTATCAGTTTTCATCGAGCAAGGTCGGTACCAGTCTTTACCGAGTGAGGTCGGAGCAACATGAATTCTCGAGTTCACCGAGTTGCGAAGTCTTTACCGAGCAATTAATTCATAGTGGGTGACAGTCTGTCGGAATTCATACCCTAATTCGTACTGAGCATTAATGATAGAGTTGTAAACAAAAGGCAAGAAATCAAACTCATTCTTCACCGCGAACTTTAAAGCACTTTGAGAGCAAAAAATTTCAAGAGCAATCTAGCGATTCAAACACTTTTGCGAAAAGAATTTTCTGTGAGCTACCATGGCATCATCCAGCACTTCAGTGAAGAAAGGATCAAAAATGTTAGTCCAAGGGGAATGGAGCGCACTAGATTTCAAGCTCGTGCCTGCAATTGCAGCAGCCCTAGATCTGAACGGAGCTCAATCTCAGATTCCTCCTAAGGTACTACTTGTTAACTATATTCGCAATCATTTCAATTGTGCAATTCAAGAAATGGGAAACCTAGAGCTAGATATTGTGCGTGAGGAACTATGTGTGGATGGTATTCTAAAACCCGAGCACAAACATCTGGAAGACAAGGGATTAGTTCACATTGCACATTTACCTCAAAACTTTTGGGAGAAATGGGTTAGATACATTCTCAGCCGTGTACATGAAGGCAAGATTTGGCTTGAGCAACCCATAGAGATCACTAAGAAGATGATTCATCAAATCATCGGTCTTCCCATGTTGAACAAAGCAAAATCTACCAAAACCCTAGGTCAGCCAGAACTGGAGAAGAAAACCCTAGCTGAGTGGGATGGTAGAGGCATGAAAGTAAGCAGCATTACTGATGTTGAACTAAAGTTTGGTACACACATAATTGCCCATAAGATATATAGTTCAAGTCGACAGAATAGTGTATCCTGTGAAGCCGTAGACCTAGCATACAAAGTGGTCAAGAATAACTTATCATTTGACCTTGCAGATTTATTGTTAAAATAGTTTAACAAGAACATGGAAAGCATTCAAACTTCCAAAAACAATCCATGTAAGTTTGGATCTTTACTAGTCTGTTTATTCTTCTATGTTCAGAAATTCTTCCCTTCCAAAGGAAAAGTAGTATGGAGAAAAGATGTGCCAATTCTTTATGAGATAAATGAATATATTTCAGAAATGGGTGAAAATTTTGAAAGCATCATGGATAGTTATTTTGAGTCCTTCAAAGAGAAAATGAATGACAGATTCCAGATTCCACAGAAGTTGGTTGAGGATTATAAGGATGACATTTGTTTCATGGTGGACTGTGATAGAGTATACATTCAAGCAGCTAAACCGAGGATTGTACATGTAAAACCTCTTCCTTATGAGGTAAACATTGATGAAACCAAGAATATCATTGAAGCCCTTCTTAATCAGCCTGTTAATCCCAAAGCTCCATATTTTGGAACATATGATGAAGCTAAGGTGAGAATTGAATTAAGCATAAAGCTTCCATAGGTGGTAAATAACGGAAAGAAGAGGATAGCCAAAATGCAAATGCTAATCGAGGACAAAGGAGAAGACACTGAAGAAGAAAAGGAAAAGGATGAGAAAATAGAGGAACCAGAACCTACAAAGAAGAAAGGAAAGGTATTCATCACTAAGGCACCTAAGCCTCCCACTGCTGTATTTACAAGGAGAAGTGCAAGAGGTAAAGCAGACAAGGCAGACAAAGATATAATATTCAAAAGGCCTCCTCTAACCCTTCAAGAGAAGATCAAACTTTTTAGAGAAGGATCAGGATCTGGAGTAAGTAACATAAAATCTTTTAAATATGAAACGAGATCAGAAATAGAACAAAAGAAGATTGAAGATGTTGTTATTGAAAAGATGGGATAGTGGAAATACTCTCCTGATGAAATAGCCCCACAGGTTCCAGCAGCTTTATTAGATCTAATAAAAATGAGATGGAGCAATGCAAAGCAAACTATAAAAGACATATTTGATCAAACCCTGAGACAATTAATGCCAAGTTTGAAAAATGATGAAATAAAGAAGGCATTGAAGGAGAATGAAAATAAGATGACACTGAAGTTCAATACTTGTTTGATTCTGATTAACAATATTGAATCAGTTGTGAAGGCTGCAAATGCCACATGGAAGAACATATACCATCTTCACCAATTGAGTATTGAAACAGTTATAATAAAAGACATTGAAGATGACAGTGATGAACAGGAAGAAGCCACTGAGGTAGATGATACTGTGAGGATAGCGGCAGAATTCATTGCATCACTTCCTACCTCTCCAGTAAAAGTTTCTACATCTAGCCCAGAGACACCTTCAAGCATGGTTGTGACAACTTCAACATTTGTCCAATCACCTATAGCAACAACAGAAGCAACTACCATTTCTTCTACCGAGTTGCAGTCTCCTACTTCATCAAGTTTTCCAGCAGTAAGTATTCCAATTTTTGATTCTACATGTGTAAATACTTCAAGTTCTCCAATAGACAGTATACCGGTCTCTATAGCCAGTCCTACTATGTCTACTGTCACTACTACTAAGGCATTAAGTACAGATAAGCCTAAGGCTCAACCGAGTATAAGATTTTTGGGTAAGAATATAGTAGAGGATATAGACCTAGATGAGGAAATAGAAACTCCAACATTGGATTTTGCAAATCTATCAGTGGACCAAATGCAAAATATAGGTGAAATCCTCCAAAGGAAAGCGAAGAAAAAGAAACTTAAAGAGGAGAGAGACAAGGAATATCAAATCATTAAGGATGCTAAGGACATTTTGTCTGAAGCATTAGGTATTAAAGTAGACTCCTCTCAACATGTTTTGTTACAATTAGCAGAAGCAGTAAATAAATACAATGAGGATTCATCTGGGATAGAAAAGTTAGTTGAAAAAGTCGAGAAGAGATTCAACAATAAAGTGCTTGAGCACATTGCTTAGCACATAGCTATTAATCAAGTGGAATTGTCTTCAGTTTTGTCAAACATTGAATCTTCCTATTCGAATGTTACCTCTCTTTTGGCCAGACTATGCAATGTTGCCGAGTTCACAAAGGATGTCAAGGATAAAATGAATAAAATTGATGAGGATTTGAAGATTAGCATACAGAAGCTGCAAGTTGAACCAAGTTCAAGCTCTGCTCATCACATGAAAATCTCATACCTATCAAATACGCAGTCAGAACTACTGAAAGAAGACACAAGGATCCGGTCCACACTACTAGACATTCAGAACATGATCCTTCCCATCATGAATACAATGTACAAGCACATTGAACATTCCAAAGCATTGATTCATGACAATTAGTTCTCAATAGCAGATCACATGATTGAACTCTCTGCAGAAGTCCAAATTGCAATCCAAACATGCAAGATTCTGCAAGAAAATTGGGACAGAACCCTGGCACTGAGAATGAAGGTACATTCTGATTTTCTATCAAATTTTGGATTCTCTGTAAATCACTTGTATATACACCTTTGGCAGTATCGTCAAAAAGGGGGAGATATGTATAGAGGGAGATATGTATAGAAGAAGATATGTGTAGAAGAAGATATGTATAGAAGAAAAGTTAGCACATTGAAAGGGGGAGATAATTTACAAAGACAAATTTTGAAAAATCAAAATAAATCTCAGCATGGTTCATGTATATAAGTTTTGGGCAATAAGTGTTTTTGTCACTAATGCCAAAGGGGGAGATTGTTGGCATTAAGCAGGATTGCCACTAGTGACAACACTTATTTGCATTCTCAGTGCAAATCGAGCAGAACAGTGCAAACCGAGCAGAACAGTGCAAACCGAGCAGGACAGTGCAAATTGAGCAGGACAGTGTAAACCGAGTAACATTATGTCTACCGAGTCACCAGTATTTACTGAGTTCAAAACCTACCGAGTGGTTAGTATGAACCGTGCCTTCACTTCTACCAAGTGCATGACGATGCCGAGTAATGCAGTGGACGCCGAGTATCAAAAAGTCACTGAGTTAGTTTGTAGGAACCGTGTAACCATACTTGGGCCAACTTAGTAGCACTTATGTTTATTTGTCAAGCTGACTTTGTAATTGTAATTGTAATTAATTGTTTAGACTTGTATATAAACAACGTTGTAAAAATGCCAAGAAGTAATTAGAAATGAGTATGAATGTGAAAAAGAAAGAAAGGCAGAGATAAGTGAATTACAAAGGGCTACAGCAGTATAAGGAACAACAAAGACAAATTCATCACAGAAGGTGATCAGTACATCAGTGAATCTCATTCAGTAATCTAGTTGCAAAGTAAGAGATCTGCTGTTTCATCCTAACAGGTGAATCAGTACTAAAATCCTTTAACCAGGTAGACTTAACAGTCTTTTGTAAAATCTCTTTACCGAGTACATACTTCTTTTGTAAGTTTGTAAAAATCCTCTAACAAGGTGGACCTAGCAGTCCTTATTGCTCCTAGCAGGGCAGATCATCAGAAGTGATCAATTGTAAGCCTTAACCGGCCAACTTTTTACTGCAGTACTAAAGCTTTGTGGGTTTCATCCCCACCCCAATTTTACTTTCTTTTGGAAGGTTTTTGGGTAACCAAATCTATGTGTCATTGTTGTGAATGCTTTTAAGTTTCATGCTTTCTATATGCCTAAGGATAAAGTGAAATATATGTTAATACATCTGTAATTGAAAGAAAATTTGAAGTTATTGATTCACCCCTCCCCTCTCAGTAACTTGGTTAATTCCTGAATATTTCCAACAAGATCAAGTTGTATGACCTTACTTGAACAGGATCTATTTTGAAGGTTGTACAACTTGATCTACGTATCAAACTCAGACAAGCATACAAATCTGTAGGTAAATGAAGCTTTCTTAGTCAGTTTGAATTTTCTTGAGGCTGTGAATATACACAATGAAAATGCTTTGTTCAATCACCATCACATTTTTTTTAAACCAAAAATTAGTATTGGTCTCTTTTTCGACCCTTACACATTACTATATTCAACGAGAATGCTATGCATTCAACGGCCCTTCAACTAACTTTCATGGATATTTTGACTAATAAATGGTCTCAATTTTGACCCTTTCACCAGTTGAACCGACGACAATGCTATGCATTTGACGTCTTATTCTTCCAGTTCCAAGGGATTGTTTCAGTCGATAATTTGACCAGTTATATGGTCAAAATTTTGACTATTATTCACCCTGTAGAAAATTTGATGAAAAAAGATCGACCATAGTTTTAGTCATCTATTCGACCAATTCTTGTAGAAAATTTGACTAATTCTCGTTGAAATTTAGGGTAAAATTTACTAGTGAATAAATTGAATATATGTACCTGTCATTATGTTTCTGTGTGTGCTTGAAAGATGAGAATCAGTTGTACCTTAAAATTGATTGTCCTTGAATGAAGTTATGTTGACGTGGATTTATTGAAAACATAGAAAATTGAGCAATGTGCGTGACATGGAATTTGGATGGGTGGAAGGTAAAGAAATGAGGTGAGTTGGAAAGAGAATTGTAGAAAAGTGAATGTTGATTTGGACTTCA
Source organism: Chamaecyparis obtusa (assembly GCA_027943335.1). NCBI lineage: Eukaryota > Viridiplantae > Streptophyta > Pinopsida > Cupressales > Cupressaceae > Chamaecyparis > Chamaecyparis obtusa. The sequence goes on from BSBK01000295.1 coordinate 947,303, forward strand.
TTGAAAATGAAGTTTTATTATGGATGTACGCTCTTGTATGCTAGGATGAAGTTGCAGGAAGAAGGTTGTCACCTTCTACTGCAGGATGAATTACCTGTATTACCTTTAGCCCATCGTGTGTGAACTGTTGTAGGAACTCCATCTTGGTTTGTGGATGTTTGTATAGATGAAGTCTATGTCTATTAACCAAAAAATTAAACTGCATTGGATCAATTGTTGTCAATTGAACCACTCCATTTGCAAAGACATGTGTTATTTCATATGGCCCTAGCCATCTTTCTTGCAACTTTCCTTGTGTCTCTTGATATCTAGAATCAAACAGTAGCACCCAGTCACCTGCTTGGAATTATTTTCTCTTGATGTGGTTGTCATGCCATTTTTTCCTCTATTTTTGTACTATTTCTATGCACTCAAGGGCATATTTGTGCATTTCATCCAAGGATTTGAGGGTAAATAAGCATTTACGCTAAGCTGCAGGAAGATCCATATTCAGCTTCAGAGTAGTCCTCAATGTTTTGTGTTCAAACTCAATTGGCAACATTGTTGTCTTTCCATAGAGGATCTCAAATGGAGTCAACCCAGTTGTGGTTTTCATTGTGATTCTGTATGCCTATACTACTTCTACTAACCGGTTGCTCCAATCTCTTCTGTTGAGTTGAACTATTTTGGTAAGTATGGCTTCAATTTCCCTGTTTGTGACTTCCACTTTACCATTGTCCTGAGGGTGGTATGGACTAGACTTTCTGTGTTTGATTATGTATTCATTGATGAGTTCTGTTATCAAATTTGATGTAAATTATGCCCCTTGATCAGTAACTAACTCTCTTGGTACTCCATATCGAGCAAATATTTCTTCATACAAGAAGGTTGCCACTTTGTTGTCACGTGCATGCTTCATTGCTTTCACTTCTACCCATTTTGTGATATAATCCATGCATACCAAGATATATGATTTTCCATTTGATGGAGGGTCTATGGGACCAATGAAATCCATCCCCATTTATCAAATGGTGTAACAACTACTTGTGTGTTGAGTGGCATCTCATCTGATTTGGTTTGCCTGCCCATCCTTTGACATTTGTCACATTTTCTGGTGTAGTTGGCTGCATCTTTGTGAAGTGTTGGCCAATAGTAGCTTGTTGCTAGTACCTTCATTATTGTTCTTTTTGCTGCAAAGTGTCCTCCACAAGGTTCATTATGACATGTATGGATAATATGATAGGTCTCATCTTCTCGAACAAATATTCTCATTACCTGGTCTGGACCTATGTAGAATAATGTATTGTCAATCCAAGAGTATTGAAAGCTCTTTTCCACCAGCAACTTCTTGTCCTTTAGAAAGAAGTGTTCAGGCATCTTGTTGGCTACAAGATAATTTTCTACATTAGCATACCATGGAGTGTTAATACCAATGTGAAACAGATGCTCATCTAGAATTGTGTCATCTATCAATGAAGTATCTATGTCTGCATGTTGTAATATAGACAAATAGTCTACTACTATATTGGCTCTTCCTGTTTTATCTATTATGGTGAGATCATATTCCTATAACAAAAGTAGCCATCTAGCTAATCTGCCTAAAATGGTAGGTTTGTTCATGAGATATTTTATTGCAGCATGGTCAGTATGAACAAATATGGGGTATCCTATTACATAGTGTCAGAACTTGTTTAGAGCATATACTACTGCTAGTAGTTCTTTTTTTGTCACTGTGTAGTTTAGCTCTGGGCCATGTAGACTTTTACTAATGTAGTAAATAGAATTTTCAAGGTTTCTAGACTTTGAACCTAAGACGGATCCTAGTGCATAATCATATGCATTTGTGTGTATGTGGAATGGAAAAGTCTAATCAGGGCCTTTTAATATTGGTTCTTTTGTAAGAAGGTTCTTAAGCTGCAGGAATGACTCTTCACAAGCTGGGGTCCATGTGAATTTGACCTCTTTTGTAAGAAAAGTGTACAATGGACTTTCTATTTGACTGAAGTTTTGAATAAAATGTCGATAGTATCCAGCATGTCCTAGAAATGATCTAACCCCTTTTTGTTTAATAGGAGTGGGCAATGTTTGAATTACCTCTATCTTTGCTGGATCCACTTGTATGTCAGCTTTTGAAATGAAATGTCCCAAAATGTCTCCCTCCTGCATCATCATAAAACACTTCTCATTGTTAAGTGAAAACTTATGCTCTTTACACCTGATTAGAACTTTCTCCATATTCTTCAATGCTTCTTCAAATGTGACTCCGAATGTAGTGAAGTCATCCATATAAATCTACATGAAATCATGTGAGATGTCAGCAAAAATGTTGATCACTGCCCGTTGAAAGGTTGTAGGAGCATTACATAACCCAAATGGAAGAATAGAGTAGGTGTAAGTTCCCCAAGGACATGTGAATATTGTCTTTTCTTGGTCCTCAAGTGCAATGATAATCTAATTATAGCCATCATAGCCATCAAGAAAGGAGAAGTACTTTTTGCCTGCTAATGTATCTAGTACCTGATCAATGAATGGTAGTGGAAAATGGTCCCTTTTTGATGCATTATTAAACTCTCTATAATATACACATATTCTCCACTTTCCCCCCTTCTTAGGTACTATCATAAGAGGTTAAACCCACTGACTATCTGAGATTGGATATATGAAACCAACATTTAGCAGTTTCTATAGTTCTGTCTTCACAATCTCTCTTAGTGCTGGGTTGATCCCTCTCTATAGATGTCATAGAGGTAGACTCCCTTCATTGATGTATATTCTATGAGTACATAAGTTTGGACTTAATCCTTTCATGTCCCCATATTCCCAAGCAAAAGCCTTTTCATGTTTTCATAAGAGTTGTGTTAACAATTTTAATTGTTGTTGAGATAATTTATTGTTAACATGAAGGCTATGGTTAGGTGAGAGTTGCACAGTAGTGGTTATTTCTAACATGGAGGCTTTAGACACATGGATGGTTGATATTTCACAAGGTAATAATTATTGTATAATTTCAGGCTCTGTTGGCAAGACATAGTTTTCATAAGTAGTCATTTGCAAAATTGAGCTTTGAGAAATGTCTCTTGCTATAACACAATCATTTGTGAGGATACTTTGGAGTATATCATCATCCTCTTTTAATTTCAAGAAAAATTGTCTATGTAACATCATCAGCTGAGAAACACAGTTTATTTCCTCTTCCTCATCTCCCAGGTTTGGCCATATATGATTGTTTAAATCTACTTGTGGTTGTGCTGGAGGATACAGTGCTAATTTTTTGACAATTTGGCCATCAGAGATGGTCATATCTCTTGATCTACAACTAATATTAGCATCTATTTTTTCTAACCAAGGCCTTCCAAGGATTATTGGATAACCAGCAAGGGTTACTTTAGGTGATAGAATCATAAAATCAGTAGGGTATTCCCAAGAATCCAATGTGACTACTATATCTTCAATCATACCATCTGGAGTAACTGTAGAACTATCTGCAAGTTGTAAAACTATTGGAGTTGTCCTTATTCCCTCTATACTCAACCTATGCATAGTGTCCTTGGTCATGACATTTATAGCAGCACCTAGGTCTATCAGAGCATTCTTTATTGAATGGACATTAATTATTATGTCTACAATTGGACTTCCTGGATCAGATTACTTAGGAACCATGATTTTGCCCAACATTATATCAGCCAATTGACCTATTACATGCACTATTTGGGGATCCTTTTTCTTCCTTCTAGGTTTCTTAATGAATGCTTCTTTGATGTCTTTTCCATAAAGTGGAACATCTTTGATAGCCTAAAATAGTGGAATTTGGATGTGCATGTTCTTTAACTAGTCTAGGATGTCAAATGGTGCTTCCTCTTGGAGCGTAGGTTTATCCATTTTAAACCTCTAAGGAAATGGAGCTCTATTTTGACTTTTAGGATCATCTTGGTCGGGCATCTTAGTTGGTAGGGTTGGATTTGGCAAGGTACCATCTGGTTGTTGTGTTTATTCTACAGGAGTATTTGGTACTTCAATTATAACAAGTGGTTCTGGTGTTGGAAGAGTAGTACAAAATCTCAGGTGGATATCAGTGATGTCCAATGCATAAGTAGGGTACTACTGGGCTTCAGTGTTGTAGACTAGTTGTTGTTGCTTATTATTTCAATTTGGTTGTGGCTGAGCTGACAATTGTGTTGGTCATGGAGGAGAATTTGTGGCTGTAGGAGGTGGCACAAGTGTTGGCTGTGGTTTGGGAGGTGGCAATTGTTGATAGCCAGGATTCTGATTAGGCCACTGTTGAGGTCCCCTCCATTGGTTATATGGCTGCCAATTTCCCTATGGTGGTTGCCATTGATTTTGAGGTTGTGACTGTGGCCATTAGGGTTGTTGGGAGCTATACCATTAGTTCGGCTAGGTATTTTTCCATGCATTATTCCACATAGGTTGGAAAGATTGTTAAGGATATTAGGAATTGTGGGCCTACCATTGACTATTATCATTATTGAAAGATTGCAGTGGGTCCTGAGGCATACCTTATCATGGAGCCCATGGGTGACATTGAGAAACAAAGAAGACTTGCTCCTCCTCCCCTTCAATCTGCCTGAATTTGGTTGGAACATGATGTGTCTCCAAATTGGCTACCAGCTTGCATCTATAGTATTTCTTTTGTTGTCTACAATGTGGGTAGTATTCTACTAACTTCAACTCATCTTCTTCATGCTTCTTTTTGGCTTGCATTGTATCCAAGTGGGTTGCAACATCATTGATTATGTCCTACTTGAAATCTGATAGCAAGTTTGAGATTTCCATCTTTGATGCCAGAGCTACTTCCTTTTGCAAGTGTTGGACAAAATCCTCTGCCCTTCTTTACTGTTGACCTTGAATAGCTCAAACAAATTTTCTTAAGATCATCCTAGGAAGACCGGGATACATCTCCCCCATCCATAAGGTCCAATGCTTCCAAAAAATTATCATTCACTCCTCTCAAAAAGATGATTTTTTGTGAATCCTCTTGCAATGCATGTTGAGGATTCTTCTATAAATTGTATAAGAAACGTGAGATGTAGTCTTCCATAGTTTCATCTTCTTTTTGTGACATGCAAAAGATATCATCTCCTCTCAAATCACCTCCTTTGTAGTATTCTTTATATTTCTGCAGAAATAAATATCTCATCCCATCCCAATTAGTTGTTGCATTTTCTCCTAGTCCCATAAACCATCTTAATGCTGACTCCTTTAATGTAGCTAGAAACAATTTGAGTTTATGACTATTTGTGTTATAGTTAAATCTTTGGCAAATAATGTCAAACTCAAATAAGAAAGTATCAGGGTCTTCAGTTATCAGGCCATAAAACTTTGGTAATGTAGCGGTAGGGATATTTTTAAGATTAGCATTGTTGATAAGGCTAGGAAGTGGAAATGGAAATGTAGGCTAAGCCATTACTGCTGGTACTTGCACTTGAATTTTTTGTTGTGGAATGTTTACACTCAGTGGTGTACTATTACCATTTGGTGTACTCAGAGTGGTGTGTGCAAGAAAACTGGCCAAGATTTCAACAAAAGGCTGAAGGTCAGATGGATCAAATGGGTCCTCTACTAATGAAGTGGATGGAAGAAATTATGGGCTCGCATCAACAAAAGGTAATTCAGTTTCTATAGATTCTTCATTCAAATTTGGTGGTTCTCTTGGGAGAAATATGCCATTAGCATCTCTTCTTCTTCCCCTTTGATGCATACAAGTGATTTGATGAACTTGTGAAGCAAGTTCAGATTTTTATAAACTACTCCTAGAAAACAAGAAACTATCAAGAATGACTCAATGGGATTCTCAACTTGACACCATCCCTAGCAACGGTGCCAAAAATGAACAGTCTCATAATAGGTAATAATAACTACACCAAAGCCTTCCCTAGGAATGATATATTCAAACTAGGTATTATTTTTCCTAACAAAAAGTGCATTTAGAATGTCATCCCAGGGATGTATACTTGAAATGGGACATCACAGTTTGTGCACTAAGTTTCACATAGAGTCGTCTTACTTAAATTGTTGCAGGAAAAGGAAAATGCATTTAAAGAACCAAACTATTACTGCAGGAAAGGTAAAACACACAACTGAACAAATAAACTATTATAATCAACCATAAATCTAACTCCAGCTCATTCTTCCATTATAATGCACGAACTATGACTCTCTTTGCATATGTTGTAGGAACTAACACAGTTATAATGCTGCAAGAACAAATAGTGAATACTACCTTAAGTAATGAAAATAATTAAGCTACTCCTCTCTACTCTAATCTACTCCACCTCCCGAGTGGGCCCTCCTTGGTTGGTTTCGACTAACCAATAACAAAAAAGATAACTCAAATTATTCCTTCATTTCCTATATTCAAAAACATGGGTTACAATCAGGACATAGACTTGAAGAACAACTTGTTTCAATATAACAATAACATCATTATTTGTCTAACTAGATTTCCATCGAACATCACCCTATATATAGAGAGTTACATTCAAAACATTCAGATACACTTGACTGATTCATCCATAAAAGAAGGAGAACACATCAATCAATAATAGGAGATCATAAAGTTTAAACAACCATCTTAACAGAACATTAATCAATGGAGAAGATCTAGGATGATCATGCTCCCCTATATTCGCTAAAGCATTCATGTATTTCTTTGATTGTGTAGGTTATTTCATTGCTATCTTGATGGATCTCCTGATCATGACCGAAACATCTCCACTCCTTCATTGTTATAAATGATTTGTTCTCCAGCTGCTCCTTCATTCCTGGTAGGTTAGTAGCATATGCATGCACATTCATATATTCAAACTAATTAATTTCTTCCAAATGTTAAAACACACACTAAAATCACTCTATGAAATATTGCATTATGTATATATAATATTGGTAAAGTGTATACTATTTCCTACCCAAAAGTTTAAGGATATAATTGTACTTATGGAGTATATACAAGCTTAAAACACTTAAAGGTCACACAAATGTTCAGGAATGTTTTAGGAACAGGGCAGAAAATATTATAAAACATAGACCAACTTTGACCTCATGATCTACTATCACAAGTCTAGTCATCTTTGAAGCTTAAAGATTGGGTTTAACAAATTGCATAGGAGGGGTCCCTTGTAATGTACCTCAACTATCACAAGTCCAGTCATGATTTTCCTATTTGTGGTATTTCTAGGTATGACCATGAACATCTTAATTATCCATAAGATCCTTCACATATACCCCATGTAATGCCCACCCTAGTATTTGCATATTTTGGATTGACATGATCAGTACTTTGATACCTTGGATTTTATGTTTGGACTATGTTATTTCGTGATGTACATTTGATTTCATATTTATTAGTTAATAGAGTTTATTATGAGATATTAAATGATTTGAAATAAAATAATGAATGACTAGAGATGAACTAATTGTGAAATGTTCATATTTGATATATATGTTTATATTTTTAATGGATCTAGCCCTGCTAACCCCATTATGTTTTGATGTTTACACTAGTTTATGTGAGTGTAGGATGAGGAGATGCAGTCATAGTTACTCCTACAAGAGATCCACATGATGCCGCACTCTCCCTCCTTGTTTGTTGATGTCTGTTTATATATATATATATATATAGATATATATATATATATATATATATATATATATATATATATATATATATATATATATATATATATATATATATATATCTATCGGTTGGTGTTGCAGGATGCAGGTACCAAGCATTGTCTCCACCTGGCTACACAGGTCTGAGCATGTCTTCAAAATCCTCAAACTATTGTTGTGTGGAGATTTTACCAAGCTACTCTCAAGGTTACTCATGCACTTAGATTTATGTTTAGGAGGTTACCCTAGTTGGGGGATTTGAATGAATTTTATGATGTGGTCTTGTGATTTATGATTCGATGTTGTTCTAAGATTTGTGTTGTGAGTTAGAATTATCTTTGTATATATCCATATTATTTATTATATATCTATGTTATAATTAAATGTATGTTATATAGGTATGTGTATATGTGGGTGCACACGCATATACCCATGCATATATAAATAATATTATTTGTGTTTTTTTAATTGCTTGTGTAAATGGATTCTGTAATCTTAAATTAAAGTGTATTAAAAAAAAAAGTAAAAATAATAATAATAAGGGATATTAAAAGGATGTCCTTTTTGGTAAAACTAGCTATCTAGGGGAAGTTGAGCTCGAGACCTCCTAGAAGTTAGGTTAGTTGGTTTCCAATTGTGCTATGTGTTTTCCTTGAAAACTTTTTGTTTGTTCTTCTTGTTATAGGTTTCTTTGGAGGCTATTTTAATTAAATTTATTTAAAAACTTTGTTAAGTGTTTGCGGGAATGTTGGTTTGATTTTTCCAACCAACTATGGAAGTTGGAGAAGTTTCTTCCCATAAAGAAACTCCTCTAACCATATAGTTTGAGGTTAAATATTTGTGTTTTTGGGAGATTTGGAGAGATTTGTGAAGTTTTCCACAGTTATTTTATGAAAAGTTCATTTTTGAGTTTTTCTGTGAGGGTGAGAGTTCTCTGGATTTTTGAGTGTGAGTGCGGAGGTTTTCTATGAGGAAGGAAGATTGGTTTTCAGAGGAAGTTCTTCCAAGACGCTACCAACTCAGGGCTTGGAGATTTGTAGAGTGTGCTCCAGCTGTTGGAAGAGGATTCTTCCCAGGAACCCAAGTAGGGTCTAAACAAGGATGAATCTCCATTCTTCCCTATGTGTGTGCATGTTTATGAATGTGTATGCTATGTTATTCAATTTGTGTATGATAGATATACTATGAGTTAAAATTAAATTTAGATTTAATATTTTATGTGTGTTCAAACTATGCAACCAAGTAAATTTATGAATGTTTGTATAGTTTTTGTTGTAAAATATTTCCTGGAAGTTTACGAATGATTTTTATTATGTAGGATGGTGTATTTAATTGTTATTGAGTGTTTTAGGGAATTTTAGGAAGAATTATGAAGGGTTAGGAAGGTTTAGGGAAGGATTGCAGTCATATTTCCCCATTTTTGCTTATGCGGGCTTCTACTGTAAATTGTTTAACTTCTAATTGTTTAAATTGTCTGAGACTTAGGTTGTGTTGAGGATGTGTTTTTTATGTGGTAATGAGGTCCATGCATTAGGTAGACCTTAGAGAACCTTTCCCAGGCACACTCCACACCTAAAAATTTTAGTTTCGGGCATTTTCAGAAAGTTTTTGAGTACAGTGTCATATGAGATTTTGGAATGTCATATGAATTTGTGCTCATACCCATACAAAAATTGGTCAAATTTTATAAGATAGTCACTAGAATGTCATATGGGTAGTCATACAATGTTGTTTGGGGTTTTTGTGGGTTTCAGGGGCTCAAAATTTGCAGTTTTTGGGCTTAGAACCTTTGTAACTTGTTCCATGTGATTGGGTTGCATTTAGTATCACTTATGAATGTCTATCCATTGTTTTTTTGGCATTATAATATGTTACTTATGTGATTTCAGTACTCGGCTTATGTTTGTGTTCATAATATGAGGCTAGAACTCATCTTGTTAGCCTGAGTGTAGAGGAGGGTTTCCTAGACCTACAAGATGAACCTTTGGAAGTACTTGATGGTTTCATGGCTTTTTTGTGTGGGGGTAGGGGAATAGGTACCCTAGGTGAGTGGGCCACCATAGGTGATGGAACTCTGAAGTGGTTTCCATAGAATCCTATGGGTGGGTTAGTAAAAAGTGATAACCTAATAATGAATCTGGCAAAGGGGGGAAACAAAAGATAATTAAAGACACATATTAAAGTCTACATAGTCCTGTTGGAGTACTGAGACCATAGATAACTTCCAGGATGGATCCCTATTCATTAAGGGGGGACCAGGGTTACATGGTTGCTAGGAAGGATCCCAATACACAAGATATGTGAGGACACTCACCTAGAGGGTATGCTAGAAACATAACCCTTGTATTTTGTAAGTGATATCTGGTTATGTTTTGTATTTGTTTCAAGTCTAGATTTTTAAAGCCTAGATTTCTTAGGGCCTTGTGAGTATCTTGGTTCTATCTCCTAGCACAAGGTGTGGAACTTCACTAGTTTCACATGGTTGGGTGGAAAATCTCTTTTGAGGTCTTGTTCATGGTTCGTGACTTGGATGCATTCAGTTTTCATGCATTAATGAAGGTCTTTCTACCTTGTATCATGTATTATTGAAAGAGAATATGTAAAGATACTTCGTGAAGCCTTTGGGCCATTCATGTACTTATTATTGTAATTGGATTCATTATCAAAAATTATATTTGAAAGAGAAAAGCAATGTAATCAGGGTGGGATAGTTCTAGGGGTTTATTTCAAGGGATATTATTTGAAAGTTCAAAGTTGAAATGAAAAGTGTAATGTTGAAATTATCTTCTCTATCTCTCCTATGTTGAAATAAAAAGAAATGTTTCTTATGTAAAGGTTTAAATGTGAATTGTAAAGGAAGTTATTCAATGTGTAGGAAAATGAATGGAAATGAGTTAGGAAGTAAAAGATATAGTTAGGAATCAAAAATTAATTTCTATCTCTCTCTTAATCTAAAATGTAAAAGTAAAAGAAAAGAAATGGAATTCATTTTGATTAATTAATGAAATGCAATTCTTAATTTTGGTAAATGAATTTGAATAGGGAACCTTAACAGATGTACTTTGTGAATGTAATAAATGATATCAGAGCACTGGTTGCTACACTAGGAGCACAAGGTCTATTTATGTTTAAAACTCAAAATTTTCAAAACATTGAATTCTCACTTGAAACTAGCACCTAAAACTGATATTACACCACTCTCCCAAGATGCCTCCTGTTACCTGCGGAAGAACTAAGGATAGAGTTCAATATTCTTCCTTGAGATCTTGCCTAGAGAGCTCCCATGGGGAATATAAGGGAGAACATGATCAAGATAATCATAGGAATGAGAGTCAGAGTAATGACTCAAAAGGAGCCCAACTTAGACAACTTATGCAACAACTTCTGCATAGACTCAAAAACCTTGAAAACAAAGTCAATTTTGAAGAAGGAAACCAAGCTCAACACCAAGACAGGGAAAGGGATAGAAGACCTAGGAGAAGGCAAGATATGCAAGAATTTGAGGATAGGGATACTACTCACATGAGGGACTTACTCAAGGTCAAGGTAACCCTTTTCTATGGTGACGAAGGGGGATCTACAATGTAAACTTAGTTTTTTTTACCTTGAGAGGTGTTTCTCTATGTACCCTTTTAGGAGTGATGTCAAGGCTAGATGCACTATTATGAATCTAAGGAAATTTGCATCTACCTGGTGGTGTATGGAATAAGACAAACTTCAAGTCACCATCAACATTGTTTCTTGGGAATTATTCCTAGAAATATTTCAGGATCGATTCATGTCTGATCAGTGGAGACAGAGAAGAGCAAAAGAATTTCACCACCTAAAACAAAAAAACATGTTGGTGGAAGATTATGAAAGAAAATTCTATGAACTTAAGCCTTTCTCAGGCTATAGAGATGACATACCCATTCTTGTCCAACATTTCATCAGAGTTTTGAATGACCGAATATCAGGAGATGTGGCAATCTTAGAACCTAAGAATCTCTGGGATGTCATCTCTAAGGCATACCTAGTTGAAAGAAAGGTTAATGAAAAGGTGGCTATTCTAGTGGCCAAAATTTCAATTCGAGATCAAGTTCTAAAGGAAACTTTGAACAAGGGAATTCCAATTCCAAGAACCAACAATCATCTTTCAAAGGTGGACATAACTTCCCTAAGAAGACATTCCAAAATAACAACCAAAGTAATGGAAAGTTTCAACAACCTCAAAACTGTAACAGTTTTCAAGCTTAGCAAAGGTTTGCTCCTCCTCAATCCCAAAATTCTTAGAATGTCAACATAGGAGGTTATCAACAATCCAGCGCACCTCCTGCAAACAGCTTTGGTAAGTATACTGGGTGTTATTCTTGCGGGAAACAAGGGCACACTGTAGTTTTCTACCCTTAATGCACTAATTTCACCAATCAGAATCAAAAATTTTTAGAACCAACAGTGGGAGATGCTAGTTGGTCTCACTAGGAGTTTGCTACAGTTGAGCATAGACAAGCTAATCACCAAAACACTGTCATAGAGGTTTCATGTTTGTTAAAGGGTAAAAATATTTTTATTCTCTTAAACTCACAAATGTATATGATCAAAAAATTTCAAACAAATAAACAACTCGGTAAGCCTGTCAATAATAACTTTCTGTTCATTTACTGAATACCAGTAAATTCAATACTATGTTTACTGATTAATCCAAATATGAAATGTGTAAAGTAAAACAACTATCCAATCACATCAAATATACATAACAAAAGGATTTTAACATGGAAACCCCGCTAAGGGAAAAAACCACATGGGACCGGTAACCCAAAATATTTCACTCTTCTAAAGTGAGCTCAGTTAGGAGCCAACCCTATTAAAGGTTACAATGCACACTGTGAGGTGTGACCTGGTTAAAGGATTTATCACTAATAGTTAACTCTTGACTAGCATTCACTATGGGGTCAAAAAGAAAACCATCAACATTACTTGAATGTCATTGAAATACAAATAAGACTGTTAAGTCCACTTGGTTAAGAGATTTAGCTATAACAATGGTTAAACTAATACAATAGTGATTTGATTCAAATACAACTAAGATTGCAGATTTTCATATCTAAGCTCAAAATACCTCATTTGATTAATAATCACTTCAATCCTTCATATCCTTCAATATATTCAGTTTAGTGAATAATAATCTGACGCTCGGTAATACCTGCAGTTCTACTTGGTTCTATCTCTAACCAGTTTGATCAGTAGTGCATGAAAAACTTCCTTTCATGCAATTTCTCCTGTAGTCTTCAATAAGCTCTAGACTCAATAATTAATTTCATGTCTCTTTAAATAGATGTCATAAACCATTTTCTTCTCTTCCATTAGATTTTGCCTCTTAATCTCCATCGTCCAATTTTCCACTTCAAGCTTCCTCGATAGATGTGTCTATAACATGTTTCATCCTTCTCCATTTGATCAATCTTGAATTTTTTCAATCGTTAGATCCCCATAACTAACTTTATCTTTTACCTCAGAATCATAAGAAACTTGTCAGCTCATCAATTCAGTCAGTTGTTATAAAATTTAATTATTTATCTCACTCCGTCAATACAAAAATGTGTCGATGAATACTAACTCGATTATTACTGATACTTGGTATACACTGCATTGGCTTGGTGTATACAAAAATCTTCAATTACCGACCACATTAACTTGTTCAGTTCTGATCTCCAATACACAATAAATTCATGTAATACAATCAAGTCAACAAAATGATGCCATAGACTCATCAATAAGCTACCCAATGTATACCTTAGCCATATCTCCATATCCATCTCATCTTCGTATAGATATCTCTTTCCTTTACTATTTTTTCTTCTTTAGATGCTTGTAACTATCATGATAAGTATAGTCAAAACTAGTTGACATGAATGACAACATATCGACTAATTTAATTGCCTTACATATCACTTTAATAGCTCGGTGATCTCTAATCACTATTTTTCACTTGTCCATTCAATTCATCAAGTTATTCAATCAATTGTAGATTATCAATCTCTCCCTTTGGCATTAATGGAAACACAATATGAAATATGACATAGAATACCAAACATCTGTACTACAACTCTATCAGTAAATTTTGTAGCTCGGTAAGCTCTCTCTAGCTTAGTCATTTAATATGCTTAATCACTACATAGCATTTCAGAATTTTAGGGAGACTCTCCCTATGGATTCTATCTTCTTCTTCCTTTCTGATACTTCTTTAATTCTCTCTCCCACTTGATAGATATTAGACTTTCTCTCCCTTCTTTGTGTTCTCTCTAACTGATATTTCATATGAATCTTTCTCTCCCTTTGACAATAATTCCAAAAAGAATAAACAACTCTCCAATAGCCAAAAATATCTTTGTTGTTTGGTTCAAATCATGTACCTTCATGTACAGATATACAATTTTCCTATTCCAGATTTCACAACCTTAGGAAACCTAAAGTGTGAACAATATTCATCAACATCATTTGATTTTCTAATAAAGTATAGGTTTATGTAACCTCCTGATCACCTTAGTGACCGAAAGACAAGGGATGGACCCCTAGTCTAGTCCTCAAGTACTCAAATGTATCCTTCGGTAAGGCTTTAGTAAATATGTCTACAAGTTGTTCTTTAGATTTCACAAATTCCAGTTTCACTTTCTTTTCTTGTACTTGTTCCCTCAAATAGTGATACTTAACATATATGCACTTTGCCTTAGCATCAATCACCGGATACTTGGAAATGTTTATAGCACTTTTTTTGTCACAATATATAATCACTGGATCAGTGATCTCCTCATTCATGCCTTTCAACAGTTGTTTTATCCATGCAATGTTTGAACAATTAGCAGCAGCAACAACATATTCTGCTTCAGTAGTAGACTGAGAAATACATGTCTATTTCTTACTTATCCAAGTAACTAACCTTTCTTCCAAAAAGAATGCTCTATCGGTTGTGCTCTTCCTGTGATCAATATTTCCAACCCAATCTATGTCGGTGTAAACTTATAGTTCAAAATTGCCTTGTTTCTTATACCATGAACCATAATTCTTTGTGTTCTTCAAGTATCTCAGAATCCTCTTAACAACATGTTGGGGCTCAAAAATACTGGTCATTTTGAGGCCAACCGACAGGCACAATAAATGCCTCTACAATTCTAGTTCATTTGAACCAAGGTTGGTAGGCCTAAAATGTATACACTAAGTAACTGCACAAACTATGTGCGGAATCAACAAAATCCTTCCAAAGGGGTTATTAACCCCTAGAGGAGAAAGCAGTCTGTAATCCTAATGGTAAAATAGATTGATATTTTATACTAATGCTACAAATCAATACTAACCCTAATTTAGTGTTTTATAAGAAGAAATAGTATATTTTAGAGATATGTTCCATAGAATGAAATGAATGATAATTTCCTAAGACAGATGGACCAGTGCCTAATACAATATCAAAATAGAGTTGTATGCATTCAATATTAAAGTAATTGGAGACAGTTTTGAAGTAACTCGTTTCTACAGAAACGAGACTATCACCCTATTAGCCTCTATTTAAACAAAAATTTATGAAAATTAGTACAATAGGTCCTATGGTTTTTAACTCAGCTTAAGAGCCCAAAGGAAACAACATAGATTCTCAGATCATGACATCGTTATTCAAATTGTATAAATTTATCATAAAAATTTGCATAACATAGAGAACATAATAAGACACCATGTTCAAAGAGTGATCCAAAATATTGATTGACCCATAAAACTATACAATTAATGAGGTAAAGGCACTTATCAGATATCCGTGTTTGAGGTCCTGAAACATTGGATTTCACTTTGTGAAAAATATGTATCTTTTTTTTTTGTGATCGAATTGTCTCTTGTTTTTAATTTGACTGATTATAAATATACATTTCAATAGTTTCCTATGAAAGGACATGCCCTTTCACAGGACCTAATTGTGTGCTAAAATGTTGTCACACTTCTATGAATCCTTACATGCAAGAAAACTCAAGAATGAGCCCTCATAAATTGATCCATAGCTCTCTATGCATGGAGTTGCAAGATTTGTAAAATTGCTCTCAGCTAGAGCTATAAACTCATGACCTTGCTAGTCAACCATACAATGAGAGATTCTAAATGAATGCAATGCTATGAAAATCTATATGAGAATGCAAATTAATCTTATGAGAATGAAGATGCAATTAAGCTATGAAAATGGAAATGAAAGAGTTACAAACCCTCTAATTAAACTATGTGAGATTAATCTAAAACATGAAAGGAAATGATACCATGATGATGCAACTATGATGCAAGCTAAGATGTGATGTAGATGCAAGATGAATGCCAATGATGCTCCAAATCTTCAAAACTTGATGCAAGAATATCTCCAAAAGCTTCAAAAACCTGTAGCATAATAATTCAAGTATGTATGGTGTGTGCAAATGAAGAAGAGAGCTCTTCTTTTATAGGAGGTGAAAAATCAATGGACCATGGAGATTAAGAGGCAAAAGATTTAATCAACGGTGGAGAAAAAAAGAAGCTTGATCCTTGTGCACAAATATCCTCCAATAAGAAAATTAGAAGTATTTACTTTATGTTGAGCATTTAATTTATGTCCATGTGAGACAAAAAGTACTTTTCTTTTATTTTTTATTTTATTTTTCTTTATAAATAAAAATTAAATGTTTTATTTGTGCAACAAGGATAAGAAGAAATGTGGGGATTTTTTATTTAAATAAAAAGGGAGAAAATTCCTTTTAATTAAATAAAGGCTTAGGATAAAGTGATTTTATTATTTAATTAAAAGAGATTTTTAATTAATTAAAAGAGAGCATGTTCTCTTAATTAAATAAGATTTTTATTTTTATTTTTCTTTTAAATTAAATAAGACTCAAACCTTAGGAAATATTGAATTGATTATGATTTGATCAAGGAAATTGATATATTTGAAAAATGTTAATTTTTGAAAATATTGATTCAGGGATTTGATAAATTGCAGAAATAGGGGCCCAAAGTCTAGGCGACCATTTTAGGGTGCATACACTAATGATGTAACTAACCCTAAAAATACAAAATAAAACACTAAAATGTATGTTCGAGATAAATATCCCTCATAATTTATGAATGTCATGCATAATAATTTATTCTTTAATTTCCTGCACACACAAAATTGACCAATGTTAGTTTATAATAAAAACATTATATGATGTGTTAATTTTATAAAATATTTATTACTTAATAATACTTGTTTGAAAAACAAGTAAAATAAAATGAAATCCTTCACACACAAAATTTATTAAATTGTGAAACATTCACACAATGAAATACATAAAAACAATATTCTCATAGTTATATTTTATTTTAAAAATAAAGCATATTGCATTCATTCTAAAATAGAATCCCTTAAATGATATTAACCCTAAAATAAAATTCATTACTCAAAGGTTAATTTATTAAGCTCACAAAGTAATTCCCTAAAGATATTTAAAATATGAAAAATTTATTAATTGTTAAAATATACATGATTAGGGAATATAAATTTTACCTTTCTAAACAACCCTAATGTACATCAAAAGAATAAACTTACTCATAAAAGTAAATAACAAACCCTAAACCTAAAAATAAAAAATAAAAGAGATTACCTTTTAGGGATTAAGAATTAAAATTAAGAGTCAACCCTAAAAACATACAATCTCTCACGTTAATTGAATAAAATTTATTCATTATGTTAGTAGAAGTATCAATGTTAAAGAGGAAAAATCAAATATAAAAAACAAAGAAAAACCATCGAAACCCTAAAATTAACATAAACATGAGAAACTACATGTAGGGAAATAATTTATCATCATTCAACCCTAACATATAAAATTGAATCTATAAAACATGTACAATTAAATATCAATACTAATAAATTTTCTACATCCTAAAAGCATTAATACTTCATACTAATCATAGGTGAAAATGTGAAAATGGAGAAGAGTTAAGTTATTTGGTAAAGAAATTAATTAAATAACAAACTAACCGAATCATATAACTTAAAATAATTAATTAAAATATTGAAGTTCCCCCTAACAAATAATATTAATTTTAATAATTTATTTTAAAAAAGAAATACAATTATCTTATATTTATATATTTATTTCTACACATACTCTCAAAGAATAATGTAGAGTAGTTGGTTAAGAGAATAGGTTTGGGTAGTTAGGTAGGAAACAAGGAATTGGTCGAGAGGTTGAGTGTTCAACTCCCTCTCCCCATTTTTTTTCCTTATATCATTAAAACAATATATAAATAGATAATAATCATATTATTACAAAAAGTGATTAAGAGGTAGATAACTCCCTGCGTGAAAGGTTATTATGATCTCTCACCTACACATACAATAAAAATAAGTAAATACTCTCTCCTAATCCTCTTGAAGAATAATGTAGACTAGTTGGTTAGGGGTGAGGGATTAGGTATGTAGGCAAAAAGGTCAGCTCGAGAGGTTGAGTGTTCAACTCCATCTCGCCGCCTTTTTGGCCTAATTTTATATATATATTTCTTATTTTTCAAAATTATCAATATCAAGCAACAAAAATGCATAAGATGAAACATTTACAACCTAATACATGAGAGTGGAAACAATAAATGCATACACCTTTTATCTATTTTAATCTTTTTATCAAAGGAGATTTATAAAATATGACCAATATGTATTATACTTTCCTGCTGTCCTATTCCTTTAGGAGCTAAAATTTTCGGTGTCAACACAACAGTCATATGTGATTCCTTAGGATTAGTAGAAAATCTTCCTACAATCCCAACAACATGTGCAATATCAGGTCTACTATGCACAACATACATCAATTTTGAAATCATTGATCTATATAATGTCTGATTTACCTCGGTTGACTGATCATCTTTTGTCAAATTGCATCCTATGACCATTGGTGTACCTACCAGTTTTGAATCTTCCATTCCAAAAGTCTTCAACACTTCTTTGATATACTTTGATTGTGTTATGAATATCTCTTCATTTTGTTGTAGAATTTTCAAACCTAGAAAGAATTTAATCTCTCCAAACATTGACATCTCAAATTCCTTTCTCATTTCATTAGAAAATGCTTTGCAAATCTTATCATGTCCTCCAAATATAATATTGTATCATCTTAAAATGGAAGCACTTCCATGATAAGAATGTTTAGCCCTCCAAGTAAGTGGTTTGGGGTCATGTCAAGCACCTTGATTGGGTCTTTGCATGAATCTAGCTTTTTCCCCCTGTTATGCTTCTCCCCCCACCTATTTACATCTTTTTCCAGGCACCTGGTCCTAAGAACTTAAGGTTTGAGACCTCAGGGTCAAGGTCGACCTCAACCCTGACCTAAGGAAGAGTCAACCTCAACCCTAATCTAGGGTAGAGTCAACCTCAACCCTGACCCTGGGTCCAATTTTCAAGTTCTAGAGGTTTCGGGATATCGGGCTTCAGAAAGTTTTATTTTCCCACTTCCCGGTTTGTTGTTTCGGATTTCAGAATGGTAAACTCTTAAATTGCATTTAACCTAGGTCCATTTTTAGGGGTTAAGGTTAATTGGGATTTAATTCTCCAATGTCAGCCTCTTTAGAAGTTTGTGCCCTAGATCACTATAAAAGGAAGCCTTCCTCTCTCATTTTCACATCCACAATCAAGAAATTGCATCCACCTTTCATGATCAAGACATCTAGCTCTCAAGTGCAAGTAAGAAAGAAGGAGAAGGAAAGCAAGAAAACATTCATTCATCTTCAAGCATTAATGAATTCAAGCATTCAAGTATTCATCAAGGAGATCCATTGTTAACCTTTGAAGGATTCAATCTCTATGGAGCCCTCTTGTTGAAGATTTCTCCATCCACATTCATCCAAGCCTCTTCCTATGCTAAGAACCATTCAAGATTGGTGTTGAAGATTTAATTCCATTGATTTGAGATATCCTACATACATTTCTACATTCATTTGGAGCATCCATACTTGTGGATTCAAGGATTTGAATCCTCCACAAGGATTTCAATATAAGCAAGGTGAATTATTTCATTTACTTTGTTTATACATATTGCAATTTTAGTTACATTTCAAGGTTGATTCCAAACTAGGGTTTGACCAAGGCAAACCCTCCATCCAAACAACAAAAAACCTTTTTTCTTGTAGGTACAGGTACATGACAGCAAATTGAAGTTCAGATTTGGATACCCTTTTCGGTGAACTTCCAAGATCCACAAACATAATTTGCATCAGAGTTGTTTCAGGTCAGGGATGACCTTCAGTGAGGGGTAAGATTATGCCCTAGGGTAAGATTGTGCCTCGCTATTTGGGTCAAAGTTGACCTGACCTCAGAAAGAGAAAAGTTTTCTAGGTTTTCTCTATCTCAGAATTTCCAGTCCAAAGTATGTTGCAGAATCTCCTGAAACTGTACACAGACACCAGAAATCAGCATTTTCTAGATTTACCCTATTTTGAGGTTAGTATTTTCCTTCTATTCATTTAATATTTTAATCATATAGTTTCTATAGCGAATTATAGGATTTCCAGCTTTCTTCATATTCTCGATTGTTTGATTCATTTGTGCATTGATCACTTTGTGATTAATCAATTTGGATCTCTCTTCTTGGGAATTTGGATTACAGATAGATCTTATATTTCCCCCATTTCTCACATAGATACAACATTATAAATGTAATAAGGGTAAAGATAGATACCCTACACCTTTATCCACAATTACAAATATCATCAACAAATATTTCAGCAATAAGAATCTTGTCATCAGTTTCTCCTTTCAAATACAAATTGCTATTGTTACTTGTCCTCACAAATCCAATACTAATAAGATAAGCATGCAGTATTTCATACCATGCTCTCAGTGCTTACTTCAGTCCATATAGTGCTTTGTGCAATTTACATACCATGTTCTGCTTATTTGGGTCAACAAAACCTCCAGGTTGTTCAATATAAACCTCTTCCTCAAGTATTTTAACTCCAAGTCTAACAACTGGTGCAAAAGTCTCACCATAATCTATACCTTCTTCTTGTGCATATCCTTTACAAACAAGTCTTGCTTTGTTCCTAGTGACTTCACCATTCTCATTCAACTTGTTTTTGAATATCCATTTGGTTTAAATTACATTTTTATCACTCAGTCACAGTACCAATGTCCATATTTTTTTTTTCTCTATTTGCTCAATTTCTTCATTCATGGCTTTAATCCATTCCTCATTCTCAAGTGCATCTCTAACATTTTTAGGTTTAAATTCACAAACTAAACATGTGTTCTATCTCAACTTACTTTGTCTCATCATGCTAGCTTTATTGTCTTCAATAATTTGGTTCTGTGGATGGTGTCTTCTCACAAATTTTTCTAATACTTTCTCTCTTCTTTGTTCATCAGTCGGTGCAAGTTCAATTTTTTCCTCGATAGAAATTTCTTGATTCTCGGTCTCTATAGGCTAGTGCTCGGTGTCTTTATCCTGTTTCTCGGTAGCTTCTACCCGTCACTCCAGTAGAGGGTTGGGTATCTCAATGAATGTGTATCTACCGTAGTCTTCTAGTTCTTTCCTTATTTGCTCATCATTTTTTTCAGAAAACTCATCAAATTTCACATTAGCACGTTCAATCATTTTGTTGGAAACCATATTCAAACATTTGTAATTTTTTCTCTTAGTAGAATATCCCAAAAATATTCCTTCATCACCTTTAGAATCAAATTTCCCATTTCTATCATCTTTCAGAATGTAACATCTGTAATACCCCAAAAATGGGCTATAGGTTCATTAACCTCCTACATCTTCAAATTTGAACAAAATCGACATCAAAGTCCTAACCTAAGGCACATCTGCACATTATCGAATCCTAATTGACTTTATCCTAATTCTGCATCGAAGAATATCCTAGCAATATTCTTATTTATCCTAATTATCTTTGATTTAATAATTATTTGGCGATAAATCCTATTTATCCTAAAGTTTGATTAATTGAATATTCTGAATATTTAATTAATCAGATTTAATACTTCCACTTAATTATTTGATTAAATTTAATTATATTTATTCCTAAATTGTATTATTTAATTTTGACAATAAATCTAAAATCTCATGACTAATTGATTAAATTTTTATTTTATTAATTAATGTCAATTGTCAATATTTAATAATATAGTTTTTGAATAAAAGTTTGATTTAATAATTGATTAACCCATAAATAAATTGTTTTAATTCAAAAATCAGTTAAGTTGAGAATAAATCACTTTATTTTTAAATTAATTTATAAATAAATCATGCACAATCAGAAAAGTAGGCAACTAGAAATTAACAATCAATTTTAAATTTAAACTCAACATCTGATGATGAGATGAAATCTGATCTAAACTCTAGTTTGAGTTAAAACACTGCTTTTACATGATTTTTGTGAGTTAATTATCTCTGATTTCCTGATAACTCAAAAATCAACCGATTTTATCAAGAGTGATTTATGGCTTTTCTCCTGCATCCTCAAGCCTTGGATTTCTATAAAATCAAGGCTCAGCTCTTCATAATTATCAACACTTGAATTTGCACAATTACTCTAGTGAATTGGCGATTGAAGGATTAAGCACTTGCGATAGGCAATTTGTGAGATCTTTCATAGTTGATCATAGTTTCATATCATAGATTTTCATATCATTCATAGCATTCTTAGATTAAATCTGCATTCAATTTCATTCATCTAGCTTAGAATCATACAGTTTTCATATTATTGCACAGAAAATACAAAAATATAGAATAATCTGCATTCATATAGTCTTTCATTCTTTTACATTCAAATCCTTCATTTAGGTGTTGCATTGTCACCGATCTCAATTTCAATCTAAGAACATCATACTCGCACCTACTAGAAGATAGTAAATCACCTGGTTAGCTTAGTTTCATTTACTTGCAAGATTTTTATTTTGCTAACCTCTAATGTTTTACTGAAGTGTTGTGTCTATAGCTAGGTACAAAATTCACACACACATTTTTGGCGCCCACCGTGGGGCCCTGAAATGGGTTTCCATTTTACTTCTATCAATTTCTTATTGTTTTCTGATTAAAACTATGATCTTTTATTTTTTATCTGTACATTTTTCGTACAACTTTTGTCAGAAAGTCATACCAGGAAGACCCCACTATCGTACGACAGTTGATTCAATCAAGGCTCATATCAGAAGCTATACATTATCATTTGCGAGCTTGATTGTCATATGAGAAGACACCCACTATCGTATGAGTTTCTTGACTATTGTTAGGAAGGTAACCCATTGTCGTACGAGTTTAAGTGCCAGGATTCAATTGTCGTTTCAAAATTTTAGGCAGTTTTTCAGATTTGATTTTTGGATTTGGACTAACAGCTAACCCTAACAATTGAAATCTTCTATTTCTGACTGATATTTGCTAAGTCTGATTGGGAAAAGCATAACTAAATTGCTAAAACAGGTAAAATCTACTAAGCGCGTTGCGAGAAATTCAAGTATTCTACTATGATCTGATAACAATTCAATTTGGACATAAAATGAACTCTCACGTGTCGAGATTGTGTGAATTTTTATTGCTTTCATATCACAGACTTCATTTTGGACTATAAAATGAACATAGATTTTGCTTTCTGCATATCTGTTACACATAGTAAATAGGCCCTACGAACACTATTTATGGATGATCTCAAGAGAGTGGGCTTCTTTCACTTGTTCACGCATGCGAAGCTCTTCTTGACAAAGGATCCCCTTGTAGGTAGGGAGGTTATTGAGATTGTCTTGTGTTCTACTAGATTTGTGCATCTTCAACTTTGATTGATACATTCTCTCTCTGGAGAGGTTGATAGATCATAAGCAGTTGACATCATAGATCTTTGTGAGATAATTTTGGTCTTAGCATGTCAGATTAATCTGTTTACTTTTTTTTGGTTAAAAGTGAAAAGGCTAGAGGACTATGCTCTACTCCCTTTTTGGGTAGTATCAGAAACTCAAATCCTTGAATCTGGAACTAGTCTCCATGTGGTATCTTTTATGAGTCACCTTTAGAGAGGGTTAACCGTAGTGGACATTCCCTTAATTGGGTCAACCATTTGGATGGAACCTCAAGCGGTAATATCCATTTTCATTATGGTAGCAGCAGCCGCTATATAAATGTCCTTGTGGAGGAAACCTTCACAGGTGTGGTCTTTTGTTGGGCTGTCAAATCTCCCTAGTAGCTCCTGATTGATTAAATTCTTGGGCTGTGTCAAAACCTTGATGCGCCTGGATTGGAGTTCACCCTCTTAAGATCACAAAAGTTGCAGAGTCAGACCATTACTAAAATCCCTACTGAGGCCAAATTTTCATTTTCTAGGAATATGTGCATTATTGAAAAACTTTTTGGAACATACACAATTAGCACTTCTAGGGATTAGCACATTCAGTCACTTGATTTTTCATGCGTAGGGTTGCTTTTTCCCCTGTTCATTATTTTTAGACGTTCTTGAAATCACTTGCTTGCTGTTCTGCATAATTGTTTATCTATTTGGTTATTGGAAATGGATGATCTCATAATAATCTTCAAACCTAGACAGAAAAATTTGCAAAAAATCTAAAACTGAAAACCTAAAATTTGCAAAATCTAAATCAAAATACCTTTCTGGAGTCAAAATTCATCTCACATGGTCAGATGGTCGTATGAGTCTTGAACAAAAGTCATTTCACAACCCTTGTATTGTCATACGGTATCCAGTATTGTGTCATAAAAGTGTTGTCACCAGAAATCAAAAGAACAATTATCCCTGGCAGCAATTGTCGTACGAGTCTTGCAATTATCGTTTGAGAGCATACCCAGAGTCATACGAGCTTTCAGAAACTTGTTTGAGAATTTTCAAAAAGTTGTTAGAGATTGGTCCAATTTGTCAGAAATCTAGCTTTTATAGCCTATTTCCAGATTCTGTCAAGACATTCACTGTGTCAGGAATAAAGTAGAAACTAGAATGAATTCGATCATTTTCCTAAAGTGATCTCTTGAATTTGATTTAGCCTTCTAATTTATCAATTTGAGTCTTTTTCATCTTGTGTCAAAACCTTGTCAAAATTATCTTCAAATTCAGTCTTCTTACTAAAACAACTAAGTGTTGTGAGCTCATGCCCACCATCTTTTGGGCATCTATCCATACTACTGTGGCATAGTATCCTTCATTTACGTCTGATCTATTCTTCAATCAATTCAATCTTGACAAGGTTGCGTCATTCAATCTTCTTGAATTAATTCATTCTTCAGTTGTCTTCATCTTACTCTTTTTCTTCACCCGAGGTTAATGGTGGAAACTAGAGCTTCATCACACAAGAAATCTGGAGAAGCATCTCATACTTTTCCTTTGTCTACTCACATAGGTCCAACTCTCGAGCAACTCTACAATTCAGGTCTTTACGAAGATGATAGTCTTGTCAATTTTTTATTGAAAGCTGGTTACATACCCCTTCCATCAACTCACGGAGGTAATCAACAAACTCTACCCAAATATATCCCAAGGAGTCATAAAACTCCTAACATGTCTCACGGAGGGACACACCATGGGTCTCAAGGACCTCACTCTCAACATGGTATGGATCAATAACCTACACCTTCTGAAATTGCTCGATATCAAAATGATGATGACTTCAAGAAAATGATGAGGCATTTCTTGAAAGAATATAGAGAGGCATACTTTCTAGAGTTAGCTCATCAAGGAGCTAAACTTCCTCCAAAATTTAATGTTGAAAATATCATCACGCATGAGGAAGAAACCCCTATCATGGCTATGATGAAACAAATGCATGTCATGCAAGTCAAGCTCAACAAACTAGAGAAAGAAAAGGAGCCTAAGGAGGTCTCCATGGAGGCCCTATTCCCTTTTCCATTTGATAAGGACTTGTACATGCCACCATTCCCTAAAAGAGTAGAAATGCCTAAATACAATAAGTATGATGGAAACTCTGATCCTCAAGATAATGTCAGAGAATTCTATACTCAATCTATGGATTTTATGCACAAACCAACCTACTTGATGTGTCTCTTCCCTTGATCTCTGGGAGGAGTAGCCATTCATTGGTTCTCTAGAATGCCTCCAACTATCAAAATTTTTGAGGAGTTAATCAAACTATTCTATCAACAATACTCCTACAATATCTAGCATCCAGTCACCATGATCAACATTTGCAATCTGAAACAATATCCAGGAGAACCATTCCTGATGTTTCTCAAGAGATGGAGGAAGAAATTTTCTCTATATGATAGACCCATTCTAGAAGCTGAGAAACTGGAAATCTTCATCAATAATCTTGTTCTAGAAACAAACTACCCTTTACAAATGCAAAATCATATATCCTTTGATAAGATGGTAGATAATGCAATCAAAATTGAGAAAGTAGTTGTGAAAAAAGGAGACATCACACTTTAAAAGGACAAGTATGAATCGGGATCTAGTTCTAAGGACAAGAACAAAAATTGGAATAAGAATAAAGGCATTGTCACTGATGGCATTGTTGATACTATCCATGCCCCATCTAAGGCACTCGGTTTCAATCTCACTGTTGGCACCCAAGCCATCAAAGCTTTCAAAGCTAAAACAACAAAGTCCAACAAGAAGTCATATGATTATAAACCTTGGGCTACAGATCCTAACCGCAAATTCACTCCTCTTGGAGAATCCTTGGAATTTGCTATGAAAACTCTATTGGCTAACAAATCATCTACTTGCCTGAGATAAAAGTTTTTGATCTTGAACCTAAAGAAAAATGGTGGAGAGAGAACGATTTCTTTGAATTCCATCACAATAAGGGTCATAAGACTAATAACTACGTTCGCTTGAAGCACATCATACAAGACAAAATTGATAATGGTGAAATCATGATTGACAATCATAAGAGCAATAATGATCATACAACATTCACGGAACCATTTTCAAAACATGGTAAAGAAGATTCTTCTTCCAGCCTAATATGGGTGCTAAAGTCAATTATGCCTACTTTGGAAATAATGTTGTTATCAATATGGTTAAACCAGGTCTATTTGAGCGTTGCAATGTCATCACAATTGTGTGAAAAGATAGAGAAAACCAATCAGCTAATGCAGTTACTTGATCACAAGCTCGAGCGCATCTACAAGCACAAATACCAGATTCATCCAATGTCCCTAAGGTGCCTTTTAATCTTTCTTTTGCTTCTAAACAGAAGGCTACATCTAAATCTTCAAATCCTAAAGACACGAGGCCTACATCATACAATATTGTCCAACAACTCCAGCATACAAATGCAAAAATCTCCATGTTTGAGCTACTTCAGATATCTCCAGGTCATAGAGCCATTCTAGACAAAGCTCTACTCAGATCCAATGTTCCTGATAACCTTGATTTAGATAGATTCCAGAATATGGTTGGTCATCTTATGTCTCCATAGTATATTTCCTTTTCAGAGGAAGATGATAACTCCTTGAGTCATCTGCATAACCAGCCCTTGCATATTGAAGTCTTGATCGAAAATCATCGTGTCAAATGTGTGTTGATAGATGGGGGCACTAGTCTTAACATTTGTTCTTTTAGCTTGATTACATAATTGGGATTTTCAGAAATGGCCATTGATCCTAGAAAGAATATAACTATCAAAGCATACGATGAGCAAGAAAGATCTTCCAAGGGAACAATTTTCTTACCTATTAGAATAGGTCCAGTCATTAGAGATACTATATGTCAAGTTCTTGATCTACCTTTGACTTACAACATCCTTCTAGGAAGACCCTGGATACATGAAATGAAAGCTATTCCTTCTACGTACCATCAGTGTTTGAAATTTCCTTATGAAGGAGTAGAGGTGATGATTCCAGCGGATCTATATACAACTTGCAATGCATTGAAAGAAAGTGTTGATAAACTCATTCCTAATAACAGAGAATCTTCCACTAAGGAGCTAGACGTTGCTTCAACATCCAAGATGGAAGACATTGTGAAAGAGGTTAAAATCAAAGAAAATGGTATGGGAGAATATACTATAGAGCCAGTCTTATCTTTGACATCTCTCCCTATCTCACCTAAGTCCTATGGACAAACTCTAAACAGTCTAAAAAGGAGTCTAAAGAACCTCTTGAGGCATATAAGGGAAATTTTGTTGCAGAACAAGTGTCCAAACAAGAGTTTGAAGAGGATGAAGATGTCCTTGCATGGCTATACAAAGATGAACCTGAATCTCAAATTGTTCAAAAATGTGACTCTAAAACACCAAAGATCCCTTCTAAGTCATATGGCCTAGGGGAAAAATTGATCACAAAAATGGGATATAAAGGAAAAGGACCTCTAGGACTATAGGGTAAAGGTCTTCTATCACCTCTTGACTATCGTGGCTAAGAAAACAAGAATACAATGGGTCTAGGATAGAAGAAGAAACCTTTCTATCTTAGCAAGACTCCTCACATGTCTTAGAATAGATTGAGCCCTCCACAACAAATCAATTAAAGGGATACACAATAGAATAATCTGACAGTGATGATTCAGACACCACTAATGAGCTCATTCTTTATGAGTGTTTTCCCAAAGAAATCAAAGACCTTCTTGAAGTTGAAGATGATCCAGTAAAAAAAATCAATGTAGTAGAAACACAGGAACCTACTATAAAGCAAGAGATAGTTGCACCACAAGAACTAGCTAATCTTGAAGGCAATGAAATAGACAAAGAGGAAGGTGGTAGTTATTCTAAGATAGATTCCCATGAGTATGAATTCAAATCAGAATCTGAGGGTAACCCTTCTTCGGGTAGTCATCCTGACTTTACTCATGTTAACAATTCATGTGCATTTCTGGATACCAAAAATTAACACAATCAAATCCAGAAATGCACATGAATTGTTAATATGGATTGTGGAAATCTGATATCACTAATTTACTCATGTTCTTAAATTTCCTAGAGGCATAGATGAAGAATCTAATGATAATGAATGGGGAGCCATTCCAGAGGAAGATGATCTTATCAAAGAAAGAACATGTTGATGTTATTCACCAATATGCACCTAAACCTAACATAAGTCTAGAGAAAAATGATGAACTTAACAAGTCTGATCCACTGATGGCTGAAGTCCAACAATGACATTGAGCCTATTCATGAATTGAACATCTTAATTTGTAATATCACCTTTGAACTTGAATGTCAGGTTAGGACCAATGATGATAGATCCATATCTGTAAACACTCTTTCCCAATCTTTCACCACTTTGACTATCCAACATCTTGAACTTCTTGACCAAACCTCTACGAATCTGAGCCAAGGTATTTATACCTTTCCAAATGACTATGCCCTTGCTTGCTACCTCAATCTAGTTGAGCCTATGAGGACTTCCATCAGTGAACCAAGTGTTAGCATGACGGAGTCAGACATCAAGTATCTTAGTCAAAAAAATAAGAATAAGAATAAAAAGAAAAGGAAATCTAAGGGTGAAAACCACTTTGTGGCAGTCTCAGAACCTACAAAAGTAAAAATAAAAGATGTATCCAAAGGTGAAAACCTCTCTTAGGCACCTAAGGATGAGATATTTGATTTCCTTCCAAGTCATTTACAAGACAGATCTCCAGTACTAATTAAGCCCACTCAATCTATCAACTTGGGAACAACAGAAGAACCACAGTTGATCCATGTAGCACAATCCTTATAAGAAGAAGAAAAGAAAAAATTTACCACAATCCTAATAGAAAAGAAGATCAACTTTGCATGGAAATATTCAGATATGCTAGGGTTGGATCTTGATCTTATAATGCACCATTTATCCATAGCTCCAAACGTCAAACTTGTTAAGAAAAAATTGAGAAAGATGCATCCACATGTTGCACTCTTGGTAAAAGTTGAATTAGAGAAGCTACTAAAAGCCGGATTTATCCTTGTTATTGATTATGCTGAATGGATCTCTAATATTGTACCTATTTCAAAACTAGACAAATCTATAAGAGTGTGCACGGATTTTAGAGATGTAAACAAAGCATGCCATAACAATGATTTTCCATTACCTAACATTGATATGATAGTGGACATGACTGGGGGCTTTGAGATGTATTCATTAATGGCTATTTTTTCTAGATATAATCAAATAAAAATTGCTCCAGAGGATCAAGAGAAAACTACTTTTACATGTGCATGGGGTTCCTTCTATTGGAATGTCATGCCATTTGGGCTTAAGAATGCTGGTGCTACATATCAGAGAGCTATGACATCTATTTTCATGACATGATACATCGAACTATGGAAGATTATGTTGATGCTACTTTAGCAAAATCTATGATAAGATATGAACATCTTAATGACTTGAGAAAAATACTAGATAGAATGGAGAAGTTTAGTCTCAGACTGAACCCTAAGAAGTGTGCTTTTGGTGTCACTTCTGGAAAGCTCTTAGGCTATATTGTTTCAAAGAAAGGCATTGAATTTGATCCAACTAAAGTTAAAGCTATCATGGAGATGCAACCTCCCAATAATATCAGTCAAATGAGAACATTAGAAGGGAGAGTACAATATATTAGACACTTCATATCTCAGCTAGCAGACATATCACAACCTTTCACAAAGACATTACATAAAGGTGTGACCTTTGCATGGAATGAGGAATGTGAAAAGAACTTTAATCATATCAAGAAATATCTATCAAATCCTCCTATTTTGATGCCTCCTATTCAATGGAAGCCATTGATCCTATATGTCTCCACAACAGATACATCACTGGGGGCATTACTAGCATAGCATGATGAGAACAGGAAGGAAAGAGCTATATATTATATCAGTAGAACATTGGTAGCATATGAGAAGAACTATTCAATGATTGAAAAAGCTTATCTAGTTGTGATCTTTTCATACAAAAACTGAGACATTATATGTTGGCTCATGCCATGCATTTGGTAGCTAAGATTGATCCATTAAAGTACCTACTAAGCAAAGCTGCCCTCACAGGTAGACTAGCTAAATGTGTCATGCTCTTAAGTGAATTTGACATTGAATATGTTGAAATAAAAGCTATCAAAGGATAGGTTATTTCTTATCAACTAGAGATGCACCTTTGTTTGATGATACTCCAATGCAAATAGAATTCCCAGATTCTTCTATCATGAATCTTTCTTCTAGAGAATGGAAATTATTCTTTGATGGATCCTATACATAGAATGGATCTAGAGCAAGCATATTTTTTATTACACCTCAAGGATACTCAATCCCTAAAGCATTAAGAATCAAGTTCCCTTGTACAAACAATATTGTTGAATATGAAGACCTTCTTAATGGTATGAAAATAACAATTGAGTGGAGAGTAACAAAATTACACATTCATGGAGACTCACAACTTATAATAGACCAAGTCAATGATGTGTATCAAATGAAAGATGAAAAACTAATTCCATACAAGAGAATGGTAGATGATATAAATAAATACTTCATATCTATCACCTTTGAGAAAATACCTAGAACAGAGAATAAGGTTGCCAATGCAATGGAAACATTATCTACTTTATTACAGCAACCTAAACATGAGCTATGCTACAAGTTCCTGGTGGAAGCACTATCTTATCTTGCATATGATTCCCCTTAAACCCACATGATTTGCACTATTGTAGGTCATGATTCATCCTGGTATAAAAACCTTTTCTCTTATCTCAAAGACTAAATCATTCTCGATACCTTTAACTGCCATGAAAATAGATACCTTATCCGCAATGCATCTTGATATGTCATCATTGGTCATGATCTATACAAATGAGGTCTAGATGGTACGCTACTTAGATGTTTAGAATGAGAAGAGTCTCAATGTGCATTACAAGAAGTCCATGATGGTATTTGTGGGTCACACTTGAATGGTTTAACACTAGCCTGAAAACTTATTAGGGCTGGGTACTATTGGCTGGAAATGGAGAAAGAGGCTATCAAGTTTGCTAAGAACTATCAAAAGTGCCAAGTACATGGAAACTTCATTCATGCACCAGGGAGAGATCTAATTCCCTTCACTACACAATGGCCTTTTCACCAATGGGCATTTGATCTTATAGGATCCATACATCCTCATTCTTCTAATGGACATACCCATATAATCACAGCTACAGATTATTTCACAAAATGGGTAGAAGCAGTTCCTTTTACTCAAGCAACTAGAAAACAAATTTCAATGTTCATCTTGAACTACATCATATGTCGGTATGGTATTCCACATTCTATAGTCATAGATGATGGTGGAAAATTCAAGAGCAGAGACTTAGATTATCTATGTGTGAAATTCAAGATTACACAACATTGGTCATCTATCTACTATCCTCAAGGGAATGGACAAGCAGAGGCTTCAAACAAGAATCTATTGAAAATCTTGCACCGAACAGTTAATAAAATAGGAAGAGACTGGCATCTCATGATCAATCCAGCTCTTTGGGTCTACAGAACAAGTATCAGAACACCTACTGGGGCTACACCATTCACTTTAGTTTATGGGTCTAAAGTGGTACTACCTATTGAGGTTGAAATCCCATCACTAAGAATCAGAATGCATGGTCTAGTAACTGATCATGACTATAGAGTGTCTAGGTTGCAAGAACTTGAACTACTAGATGAGTGCAGACAAGTAGCATATGATCATCTCAGAGTATATCAGAAAAGAATGTCTAGAGGTTACAACAAGAAAGTTAGACACAGAGAATTTCAAGTTAGTGATCTAGTCTTGAGAGAGAATCCTAAAAATCAATCACATAGAGAACACAAGGGGAAGTTTGAACCCAACTGGCTGGGTCCCTTTGTTATCACTACTACTTTTGGCTCTGGTGCCTAACAACTCTCAATGACTGAAGGAGAACAACTCTGAGAACCAATCAACATTCTCCATCTAAAGAAATTCTACGCCTAAGGCATTCAGTATTAAAAAATGTCCTGAAAAAATTATAAAAATTGGAAAAAGTCCTGAAAAAATGAACATCTTGGTGAAAACCTAGCAAATAGGTGCCTTGATGATTCACAAAAAAATTCAAAAAATATCGAAAGTACAAAAAAATTGAAAAAATGAAAAATGCAAAAAAAATGAGAAAAAGAAAAAGTGCCTTGGTGAAAACCTGGAAACAGGCGCCTTGGTAGCAAAAATAGAATCTCTGCCAAGATGGTAAAAACCTAGTAAACGGGTGCCACTTGTTCAAAACACTCCATCTATCACTGCAATCTTGGTCTTTCACAGCTTTCACTCTTGCTTTAGTTTGTACATATCTCCCAGTTTGTTTCTGCATTCCTATTTTTAATAAGTCAATCTGTACACCAATCAGCTCAAACATCTGTATCCTATCAATGTTCAAACTTGGGGGCAATCAATGTCATATCCTATGGTCTCTAGTATACCTTAGATGAATCATATCTAGTCAAAGTCCTTTGAAGCTACATCTAAGTCAGTTAGTCAGTCTCCTCTCCAAAAATGATTTTGCATCTACAACAACGAAATCAAACATAAACACAAATTGAAAACAATCTATGCTTTTACATGCTTTTATCTCCTTGTATGCTTTCTGATTCACATTGAGATTTTTGCATATTGTGTCCTTTCAAGCTCTTCGATGATGTCCTTTACAAGATTTAGAGAGTGATGACTGGGGGCATAATCTTTTCTTTGTTTTCTGCTTGTATGTGAAAATCTAACACCTTTGGAAATTTTGGATTGAAATGGTGTCCGTCTATAAGAACCTCTATCTTGAATTGGATGGCCATGAGTACCTCGACCATTGATACCCAGAAAATTCAAGGAAGTTTGATCTAACTATTATATTTTTGAGAAATTTCTTACTCCTACTATGAAACGTAATCTTACCTAAGGATGTGAACGATAAAGGGTCACTACAGGTAATTCACACTAGATTTAGAAAGATCTCTTGACTACTTGATGTGTTTGTTCCGCAAGGTGTATTTTGGTCATCAAGACGTCTATGTTTTGATGCTTATACAAATTTCTATATCAAAATGGACATGATATTCAAGTCATCCTGGAGTTTGTGCCTTGGTGCTTATATCTAATCTGACATTCTGAAAACAAAATCAATATTCATATGTCCATGGTTGTCTACCCAGTGGGCGTTGTATTGATTCTTGCACATACAAATCAATATTCATATATTCATAGTTTCCTAACTAGTGGATGTTGTATTTATTTATTCGGTTACCTAAAAAGCTCAATGATGACAACAAATCGACACATGATCAATGACTAGGTCCTAGGTCTTAGGATTGCATTTCATTTTGCACTTTGCATGATTGCATGATCTCACAAATTGCTTGAACACTTCAACAATTCTCCTAAACTAAACTTAAAATGGAAATGAAGAGTTGAATCTCACATGAAGGTTTCCTCATAGAACCACAAGCAGTCACCATCCTGGGTTAAATATCCTTTTTGACATAAGACTGAGTACTTGTCTTCATCAATACCTGCAAAACATATCATGTGCATCGTTGCATTTACATTACATATTCATGATCATTTCATCTATTGCATCTACATTCCATACATTTCCATACATTTTCCATAATCAATTACATTTGCATAACATTCATACATTTGAAAGAAATCATTTCATTGCATAAATCCATACATACATTCTACACTACTCATAGCATTTACATCACATGATATCATCATAAATCAAAACATGACAAGTACACATGAAGTCACAACCAAAATCTTGATCTCATATCATATAACTTGAACTAGTTAAGGGTGCACTACTGGCACAAAGTACAAAAGAATGAGCTCATGTGAGCTATCAGCAGTTAGAACAGTATACATGAACAAAAGAGCAAAAATATCATAATATCTAGATAGATCAGCTGTCTACCTGATCCTTTGCATCTGGTGGAGGTGGTGGTGGTGCATTTGGCATTGCCTTGGCTCTAAGTGCCCTCTCTCCCTCTAAAGCTATCATATACTAAGAGTATGTGGGTACTCTTTGAGCAGTAAGTACAATAGTGTAGTACACAAAAACATAATAAGCAGCTCTCGAGGGCTGATGTGTCACCTCTATCTGTAAACACCTGTTCTCCTCTCGAAGCTCAAATCTCTGTCTATCAACCTCAGTGAATCACTCCTCCCACTGAGCACTTTGTACCTTTAGGTCCCTGACCTATAATCTCAATCATCTAATAATCTCCTAAGGAGTCAATGGTACACTAGGATCTACGTCTGCCATAGGCATATCAGTATCTATCATTGGTTGCTCAGTGGTCTCTACTCTCTACACCTTATGGTGTCTAACCTCAGCACCAAGATCAAAACTAGTATCACCCTGTAAAGGATCCGGACCGGCACCCACATCTTGCTCTACACCCAGTACCTCATCTGTTGTGCCCACACTGCCTAAATTTCCACTCTCTCCTCTAGTCGATCTCCTACGTAAAATTGTAGGTCTACCTGCTGAAGAACTAGAGGGATGAGGTGATCTCATTTGTCTAGATAGTCTCTATGGAGGTGTCAATACTGCTCTTAGCCTCAGAGGTGTAGGCTAGGGCATCTGTACCTATGTACGTCTCTGTCCTTGACCAATTAGAACATGTGCACCTGTGACATCCATGGCCTCCTCCATGGAAGGTATCAACTCTGTAGGATCATAAAACTTGTGTATGGGATGCTCTACAAGCCATCCTATAAATCCATCTGTAACCCCTGCATTTGGCACATCTGCTCGATAGTCCCAATCTCTGCCAATGATACCACTCTACTCCTATGTACAGAGAGCATATGATAATCTAGGGCCCCATCCTAAGCCGAGCTCTCTATGGATCCATGCATAAGATGCAAGCTCCTCTGGTGCATCCTAAATGATGTCATACTACCCCCATACTCTAGTGATCAGGAAGTGCTCAATAACAGCATTAGATCGCCCAATCAGTACATAGCTCTGATAGAAATAACTAAACTGCTCCCTCGTAGTGGGCCAGGCCTCTATCAGCAAGTACGGTCTCCATACTACAAAAGGCATATCATCAAGACACCTCCTAAAGTACTCTATGTGACCCATGCACGCCTATGTAACATAACCAGAGTATATATATATGACCGGCTCCTATGGCTGGCATTGTGTCTGACACACTGGTCTGCAAACTAGGATGTGCTCCCAGGCCCATATCTAAAGAACTAATGCACCAGAAGCAAAAGACTTTATCTCCTGATACATGATCTTGTACATCTCAGAGAACATATGTGCAAGCATGCATTGACCCCAAGCTAACTCAGAAGGAGTGGCCATCAATCGTGCCACCATCAGGGCCTAGCCCATCCATAGACCATTCTGTTGATGGTTAGACATGATGATACCGCCTATCATGCCTGCTATGATACACTCTAATCTATGGGTCTGCCCATAGAACTACACTAATAACTCCCAAGAAATAGAACCAGTAAGTTGTGTATCATCTCCAAGAAAATGTCTTAAGGCATGTAATCCAGACTGCCCCGAACTCACATAATCTGGATGAGGACCATGAAATGGAATATGCAATATCCTATATACGTCCTCAGGTGTGACAATAATCTCTCCAATGGGTAGATGGAAAGTTTGGGTCTCTGAATGAAACTGCTCTATCAATGCAGTCAATAGTCCATGGTTAACCCTAATCTCAGGCAATCGAATTAGATACTGAAACCCACAGGAAGAAAGATGTACCCTCATAGGGTTAGGCAGAGAAACACAGAGTCTCTTAGTCGTACGATGTGAGATGCACACATGAACATCAGGGTATATAACCTACATGGAATAGAAATGGGGAATCCTATTAGTAATTTGGTTGAAAAATAGGCTAACAATATAGAAATTCAAAAGTTCTCTATCTCAGAAGGTGCATTAAATGCTCAACAATCAACCTAAGGAATCAGAAAATCAAAAATTTTGACCTAAAAATGAGTTTTAAGCTCACTGTTTTCCATACAACAATGTAGACTAGCATCAAAACTTTTACAAGTTTCAATAGGGTCCCATACGACAAACCATGCATATACGAATTTCTAGGTCTCACCGTACGATATATGAGGGACTCGATGAAACGTCGTACAACTCTTGGGTCCCTCTCAAATGAGTTTCGAGGGGTTTTGATACGCCACTCTACAGGACATTAAAAATTCGTACGAGTCACTAAGGACAATTGTACGAGTTTCCATACATGCAAGAATTGAAAAATTGAAACGTACGAAAAACAACCTAAAAATACTACAAACATGAAAAAAATGGAATTTACGAAGAGGCACAGAGGTCCACTTAGCGGATGTCCATACTGCGGAGGCCGCTGATGTCTCTGGCTATGCTCAAATTGGTGGGAAGAGATAGGTAACTTCGGCTCATCTATTTTCTCACTCAAAGGGCTCCACAAGGTTTCAAAAGTCAAATGTGAATAATGAATTGAAAATGACCCTTTTGGTCCTTATATAGCTTTTGACCTAATTTTCAAAAGTGCTCTGTTTTCCATGAAAATTGCACCCCTGGCTAATTTTGACATTCTGAATCCATTTTTGGGATCAAAATTGAAATTTGAGATAGTTTACTATGTCAAAATTGTGATTTAAAATTTTCAGACCCAGGATGTCTGACTGCTTGCATAATCAACCTTCAATCATCATAGAACTCCAGTATTCAACTTAACTGATTATCTTACATCAAACTATTCAAATTTCAACTTGGTCAACCATGGTCAACTCATGGTCAAACCTAGTCAAACTTGGTCTCCAAGACCTCCACATGATGTAAAACACATTCTTGAACGTGTATAGCCACTTCTCAAATCAATTAACATGCTTCTAAACCATTCAACGCTGACTTTTCTTGTCAGATTTCAATTTTAATCTCGAAGGGGGCATGGTATTACACATCATTCAAAGTCTGTAACTCTAATTTTGTCAATCAAATTTCTTTCCTCAGTGATCAAGACAACAACCACGTCTAGTTATTGATTCATCAAAAGTCCTCATTGCTTGGGAAAAATCTATCATTTCTTGGGGCATATCAGATTCATTGAGATCTATATCAATCTGGTATCCTAAATCTATCTTGTAAACTGTATCAGCTTTTCATAACCAATGGTTCATTAGCGTCATTTCCTTGTTTCTTCGTAACTGAT
Organism: Chamaecyparis obtusa; assembly: GCA_027943335.1. Classification (NCBI taxonomy): domain Eukaryota; kingdom Viridiplantae; phylum Streptophyta; class Pinopsida; order Cupressales; family Cupressaceae; genus Chamaecyparis; species Chamaecyparis obtusa. The sequence goes on from BSBK01000295.1 coordinate 984,987, forward strand.
GGGTTCAGGATGTGATACCAATATGATTCTCTTGAGACAATCAGGTCTAGAATCGGTCACTCCTTCACAATCATAAGGTTTAGAATCAGGCATTTTGACACTTTTTCGTAATCACTGGTTCATTTTTGCTATAGTTAACATTATCTTTGGTCAATCAGGACCTAAATCTTGCATCTTTAAATCTTTCAATCAGTTTCTATCTCAGAATCGGTTAATCTTTCAAATTAGTTTCATACATCTTTATCATACACAGATTATTTTTTGAACCATTGCACTTTGCACAGTGATTCAAAGAGGCACAAAATGTAATACCCCAAAAATGGGCTATAGGTTCATTAACCTCCTACATCTTCAAATTTGAACGAAATTGACATCAAAGTCCTAAGGCATATCTGCACATTATCGAATCCTAATTGATTTTATCCTAATTCTGCATCGAAGCATATCCTAGCAATATTCTTATTTATCCTAATTATCTTTGATTTAATAATTATTTGGCGATAAATCCTATTTATCCTAAAATTTGATTAATTGAATATTCTAAATATTTAATTAATCAGATTTAATACTTCCACTTAATTATTTGATTAAATTTAATTATATTTATTCCTAAATTATATTATTTAATTTTGACAATAAATCTAAAATCTCATGACTAATTGATTAAATTTTTATTTTATTAATTAATGTCAATTGTCAATATTTAATAATGTAGTTTTTGAATAAAAGTTTGATTTAATAATTGATTAACCCATAAATCAATTGTTTTAATTCAAAAATCAGTTAAGTTGAGAATAAATCACTTTATTTTTAAATTAATTTATAAATAAATCATGCACAATTAGAAAAGCAGGTAACTAGAAATTAACAATCAATTTTAAATTTAAACTCAACATTTGATGATGAGTTGAAATCTGATCTAAAATCTATTTTGAGTTAAAACACTGCTTTTGCATGATTTTTGTGAGTTAATTATCTTTGATTTCTTGCTAACTCAAAAATCAACTTGAGTTTATCAAGAATGATTTATGGTTGTTCTCTTGCATCCTCAAGCCCTAGATTTCTATAAAATCAAGGCTCAGCTCTTCATAATTATCAACACTCAAATTTGCACAATTACTCTGGTGAATTGGTGATTGAAGGATTAAGCACTTATGACAGGCGATTTGTGAGATCTTTCATAGTTGATCATAGATGTTACATAGTTTCATATCATAGATTTTCATATCATACATAGCATTCTTAGATTAAATCTGCATTCAATTTCATTCATCTAGCTTAGAATCATACAGTTTTCATATTATTGCACAGAAAATATAAAAATATAGAATAATCTACATTCATATAGTCTTTCATTCTTTTACATTCAAATCCTTTTTTTAGGTGTTGCATTGTCACTGATCTTGATTTCAATCTGAGAACATCATACTTGCACCTACTAGAAGGCAGTAAATCACCTGGTTAGCTTAGTTTCATTTACTTGCAAGATTTTTATTTCGCTAACCTCTAATGTTTTACTGAAGTGTTGTGTCTACAGCTAGGTACAAAATTCACACACACAACATCTACTTCCAAAAATTTTGAAATAACTTACATTAGGTGTGTACCCAAACCATAACTCATAAGGTGTCTTGTTTGAATCTTTCTTCAGGTTTACTCAATTCAATGTATATACAACAATGCTAAAAACTTCTCTCCAAAATATTTTTATAACATCTTTCTCAATCATCAGTGTTCTAGCACAATCAACTATGGATCTATTCCTCTTTTCAGCAATACCATTCTGTTGTGGTGTTCTCGGTGCAGAATCAACTATGGATCTATTCCTCTTTTCAGCAATACCATAATGTTGTGGTGTTCTCAGTACAAAAACCTATCTTTTAATTCCATGCTCATTACAAAAGTTAGTAAATTCATCAGAAATAAACTCACCTCCTATATTAGATCTTAAGCATTTTAACTATTTTCCACTTTCCTTTTCTACTTTAGCTTTATACCATTTAAACATTTTGAAAGCTTCAAATATCTTTTTTAGAAACATAAATGTCATCATCCTAGAATAGTCATCAACAAATAGAATAAATTATTTGTCACAATAATAAATCTGAGTTGTCCTAAGACCACATAATTCGGTATGAACCAACTCCAAAATAGCTTTAGATGAGTAAATATTTCTCTTGAAACTAGATTTTGACATTTTTCCCATTTGACATTGTTTGCACATGACATGGTCAAGTTTAGATAAGCTCAGTAAACCTCTAACTTTTCTTTTCTTACTGATCTTAACCATGTTGTCAAAATTCACATGACACAGCCTTTTACGCCACAACCACACATCTTCAGTTCTAGCCATTAAACAAGAAGTTTTAACGTTGTCAAGATAGAATAGATTACCTTTAGATTGTTCACCAGTCCTGACCAACTTTCATGTTTCATCATAGATCTTCACCTTCCTACTTTCAAATGCAACTTGGTGACCTGAGTTATTCAACTATGCTACACTTAACAAGTTATAGTTAAGTCCCTTCACCCAATATGCATTTTCACATTTGATTTTATTTTTCAACATGATAGATCCTTTTCCTTTTACTTGACAAGGTGTATCATTACCCATTTTAACACATCCTCCATTATAGTTTTCAAGGTATTCAAATTTATCCTCATCACCATTCATATCATGTGTACAACCACTATCAATAATCCATGTATCATTCTTTCTAACTTTAGAGATAAGTGATGTTTCTACATACCTTTCTTCTTCTTTTGAATCTTCTTTCAAAGCTACGAATACCACCTCAATGTCTTCATTAGTGTTAGTGTCAGTGTCATCATCATCATCTCCAACAAGGTAACATGCCTTCTTCCCTTTGTCTTTGTAGTCTCAGTTGTTTCTTCTATCATAGTGTCGGTTGCCTCTACGATCTTGGTTATCTGTTCTGTCATACTTCCTTTCACCAGATCAGTCATTGTCTTTGTCATCATCTTTTTTGTTAGGACATCTAGCTACAATATGACCAATTTATTTACAGTTAAAACATGCCAAAGGTAATTTCCCTTTATACCTTACTTTACCTTTCTACAGCCTTCTAGCCATAAGTGCTTCAAGTTCATCAAGCCCGTCTTTATCACTGTCACTGTCACTTTCATTTTTTATCATGTGTGTACTACTTGATTTTACAATTTTCAAGGATGACATAAATGCAGACTCAACACTTAGTATAATACTATTATCATAGTTATTAGCTCAAAAGTAGTCAATCTACCGATTAGGCTATTACGTGTAAGAATATTACCCAGTGCAAATCTCATTTCATGAATTGCAGAGATTCTAATAGCATAAATTGGTAGCAAGGTTCTAAGAATTTTACTCACAACAGTGTCTTCATCAATAACACCTCCTGCTCCTTGGATAACATTGACAATATCCTTGATTCGGTTACTATACTGTGAAATGTTTTCACCTTCTTTAATTTTCATATCGTCAAATCTTCCTCTAAGGCTTTCAACTCTTGCTCTCATCACATTCACATCTCCTCCATATACTAGTGTAATTTTGTCCCAAATTTCTTTTGTTGAAGTACATGCTTTGACATCTTCAAATTCTGCATCAGATAGGGTAACAACAATCTCTATCATTGTCATGTTATGTTCATGTCTATCTCTCAATTGATCGACAGTCAAAGGACCAATTGTCAATTGTATGTAAGCATTAGTTAGGTAAAATACTATAGATTCTCCAATTCCAGATATGTCCAACCTCATTCTACTTTTCCATGTTGAGAAGTTGTCTTTGTTTAGATTTGACACCTCTCTCTTATACATCGTGTGATCTTTAGCTCAAGTCCTTGAAACTTCCTTTTTAAGAACACAAACTCTGATACCAATTATTAGATAACTGAGAGGGGGGGTGAATTAGTTAATTCTATTTATCCTACAGTTCCAAGCTCACAAAGGTATATGATCAAACTTTTTCAAAAAAATAAACAACTCGGTAAGCCTGTCAACAATATCTTTTTGTTTATTTACCGAATACTAGTAAATTCAATACTATGTTTACCAATCAATCCAAATATGAAATGTGTAAAGTAAAAAAACTATCCAATCACATCAAATACACATAACATAAATATTTTAACATGGAAACCTTGCTAAGGGGAAAAACCACGTGGGACCGGTAACCTAAAATATTTCACTCTTCTGTACTGAGCTCAATTAGGAGCCAACCCTGTTAAAGGTTACAATGCACACTGTGAGGTGTGACTTGGTTAAAGGATTTATCACTAACAGTTAACTCTTGACCAACATTCACTATGGGGTCAAAAATAAAACCATCAACATTACTTGAATGTCATTGAAATACAAATAAGACTGTTAATTCCACTTGGTTAAGATATTTCATTGTAACAATGGTTAAACTGATACAATAGTGATCTAATTCAAATACAACTAAGATTTCATATTTTCAGATCTATGCTAAGCTCAAAATACCTCCTCTTATCAATAATCACTTCAATCCTTCATATCCTTCAATATATTTAGCTCGGTGAATAATACTCTGACACTCAGTAATGCCTGCAGTTCTATTTGGTTTTGTCTGTAACTAGTTTGATCAGTAGTGCATGAAAAACTTCCTTTCACATGATTTCTCCTGCAGTCTTCAATAAGCTCCAGACTCAATAATGAATCTCATGTCTCTTTAAATAGACATCATAAAATATTTTCTTCTCATCCATTAGATTTTTCCTCTTAATCTCCATCATCCATTTTGTCACTTCAGGATTCCTTGGCAAATGTGTCTATAACATGTTTCATCCTTCTCCATTCGATCAATCTTGAATTTTGTTAGCCATTAGATCCTCATAACTAACTTTATCTTTTACCTCCTGTATCGTCTTAAAATGGAAGTGCTTCCATGATAAGATAATTTAGCCCTCTGAGTAGGTGTTTTTGGATGATGTCAAGCACCTTGAATGGGTCCTTGGCTTTGATCTAGCTTTCTCCCCATTATCCACTTCTTTTCTGCACTTGATTCCTTCATTCTAGGTGAAATTAGGGCTAGGATCCCGAGGATTATCCTTAATTTCCCTCTTATATGGCTCTATTTTCTAGGTAAGAATTAAAAATAGGTCCTCTTGTACTTCATCATGTTCATCATAGGATTTTATGCCTCTCCCTAGCACTCTACCCTGTTCTGACATCATTTCTAGGTCTTCGGGCACCTCCGAGACCTCCTGTTTCTCACTATGTCTGAGACCCTAAAATCTATGACCTAAAGGGGTCAAAGTCAACCTAAAGGGGTCAAATTTGACCTTGACTCTGACCTAGGTTAGGTTCAAGCTCCTCCTTGACCCTGGGTTCAAGTTTCAAGGTCCCGTGATCTCCGGTTGTCAGGTTTCAGAAATAATTGTTTTCCCGCTTTCGGGTCAACTGTTTTGGTCTCTGAAATGGTAAACTCTTAAATTATATTTAATTTAGTTCCATTCCTAAAGGTTTTAGGCCTAATTGGAATTTAATTCCCCAAGGTGGCCCCTCTAGAGGATTGTGCCCTAGATCACTATAAAAGGAAGCCTTCCTCTCTCATTTTCATCATCAAGTTTCCAAGCAATCTCCTGATCAAGGCATCAAGTTTGCAATCTCCTCTCTCAAGCCCTCAAGGTGATCAAGAAAGCATCCATTAAAGAAAGCATCCATTCAAGCATTCAAGTCCTCTTCTCCATCCAAGTTCTCCATTGAAGATCAAGGATTCAAGCATTCAAGCCATTGAAGGGATTTGGTTCAAGCATTCAAGATTCATCATTCAAGTCCTAGATCTAGCCATCATGATGGTGTGATCTTCCTTCAAGGTCCTTTTGTTCATCTTCAAGATCCATTCATTCTTCCCTCAAGGTGGATTCCAAGCATACAATCATGGAGGTTTGATTTACATTTATTGATGTTATGTTCAAGCTTTCATATTAACATACTTGATTACATTTCAAATACAATTTGCATATCTATTGAATATCATAGCTTTTTTGTTAGATCTACTTCTACTACTTGCTAGCATTCTCCATTTCAATTTCAATATTAAGGTTGATTCCAAACTAGGGTTTGACTAAGGCAAACCCCTACCCCAACAAACAAAACCATTTTTCTTGCAGGTACAGGTGTGGAACTACAGATCTGAGGCTGGATTTGGATACCCTTTTCGCCGAACTTCCAAGATCTGTGAACAAAATCAAAGTCGACCTTCAAAATAAAAATGTAGCCTTTGACCTTTTATGAGGGTCAAAGACTACCTAATGTTAGAAAGACAAAAGATTTTTGGGTTTTCTTTGTCTCGGTATTTCCAGTGCAGAGTAGGTTGCGGAATTCCCCAAAACTATACACAGGCACCAGAAAATAGGTATTTCCAAATTAATTTCATCATGAGGTATGTATCTTACTTTATCTGATTTCAAGTATTTTCCAGATTTACATTCTTACAATTCAAATGTATGTGTAAAATATTGGCTTTGGGGTCTCTTTTATGTGCAAACCATTGTTCTAGTTCCCCATACACTATTTTATCTTATACACCTCCGAATCATAAGAAACTTTCTAGCTCATCAATTCAGTCGGTTGTTATAAACTTTAATTATTTCTCTCACTTGGTCAATGCAGAAATGTGTCGGTGAATACTAACTTGGTTATTACTGATACTTGGTATACACTTCACTGGCTTGGTGTATACATAAATATTCAATTACTGACCACATTAACTTGTTCAGTTTTGATCTCCAATACATAACAAATTCATGTAATACAATCAAGTCAAAAAAATGATGCCATAGACTCATCAATAAGTTACCCAATGTATACCTTAGTCAAATCTCCACATCCATCTCATCTTCATGTAGATATCTCTTTCCTTTACCATTTTGTCTTCTTTAGATGTTTGTAACTATCATGACAAGTATAGGAAAAACTAGTTGACATCAATGACAACATATCGACTAATTTAATTGCATTACATATCACTTTAATAGATCAGTGATCTCTAATCATTGTCTTTCACTTGTCCATTCAGCTCATCAAGTTATTCAATCAGTTGTAGATTATCACCGACTCCTTCATATCTCCTTTGATAGAAAAGTGCAGGCTAGCGGTAGTAGGGAAAGGAGTTAAGTGACAGCTAGAGCTAGCCTTAGGGGTTAAAATGACCATAGATTTGTGTGTTCAAAGTTGCAACTTGGGATTAGAACCTTTCTCTACCAATGTTGATCTTCGTGTTATTCCTCTTGGATCATATGGAGTCATCCTAGGAATGGATTGGTTAGTAGCTCATGAAGCCAGGATTGATTGTAGGAAGAAGCTAATTCATTGCTTGGATGATTTGGGGAAGCCCAACACTATTGTGGGAATCCAACGAACCATATCACTCTGGATGATATCAGCTATGCAACTTAAGAAATGCATGAGAAAGGGATGCCAACTTCTTATAGTTTTGGTTGATGACTTGGCTGACAAAGAAGATAGAGAAATAATTCTAGAGAATCCTTTACTTCAAGAATTTGTAGATGTCTATGCAATCGAGATACCTAGAATGTGTCCCAAAAGAGACATTGATTTCCACATAGAGTTGGTACTAGGAGTAGAACCTATCTCCAAAGCTCCTTATCACATGACCACTCAAGAGTTAAGTGAGTTAAAATTTCAACTAGAAGAACTCTTGGAAAAATATTTCATTAGACCAAGTGTGTCACCTTGGAGAGCTCTGGTTATCTTTGTTAAGAAGAAGGATGGTTCCCCTAGGTTGTGCATTGATTATTGTCAACTCAACAAAGAAACCATTAAGAATTGGTACCCTTTTCCAAGGATTGATGATCTGTTTGATCAGATGAAAGGAGCTAAGGTATTTTCCAAGATTGATCTGAAGTCGGGTTATCATCAGTTAAGGATTCACGAAACCAACATTCACCGAATAACTTTTTGTACTCGGTATGGGCATTATGAATTTATTGTAGTACCTTTTGGTCTCACCAATGCACCTTCAGTATTCACGAGTCTCATGAATGGGGAATTCATGACCTTCTTGGATAAATTTGTCATAATATTTTTGGATGACATATTGGTGTATTCTAAGGTAGTGGAAAAACATGAACAACATCTTTGACAAGTGTTACAATGTCCTCGTGAGAATCAGTTGTTTGCAAACTTGGAGAAGTGTGAATTCTTTCAAACTAAAGTTAATTATCTTGGTCATGTTATCTCAGGAGAAGGTATAGTAGTTGATCCCGCTAAGATACAAGCTATAGTTGAATGATCGACCCCCACCAACATCTCAGAAGTTCATAGTTTCATGGGTTTAGCTGGATACTACAAATGATTCATCCAAGGATTCTCCAGAATAGCTCATCCCATCAGTTCCTTGCAAAGGAAAGGGAAGAAGTTCCTTTGGACTGAGAAATGTTTAGAAGATTTTTAGATCCTTAAGGATAAACTGACCAGTGCCCCAATTTTGGCAGTACCTGACCCGCTGAAAATTTTGTAGTTTGAACTGATGCCTCCCTGGAAGGCATAGGGGCAGTATTGATGCAAGAAGGAAGAGTTATTGCTTATGAGTCTAGAAAGCTTAAGGACCATGAGCTTAACTATCCCACACATGATTTGGAGTTATTAGCTGTAGTTAATGCCTTGAATCATTGGAGACACTTCATATTGGGGCATCAGTTTGAGGTACACACCAATCACTGGAGCCTTCAATACATATTTACTCAACCAAATCTCAACGCTAAGCAGTGTCGATGGATGGAGTTCCTTTGCGAATATGATTTTGAGGTCAAATATATTCAAGGTAAGGATAATGTGGTAGTAAATGCTTTGAGAAGAATGAGACATGATTTATCCATGCTCTCCCTTTGGACTGATTTGAGAATTTAGATCTTGCAGTCACTTCCTTCAGATAGTTTGTATCAAGAAGTTAAGGTTGAAATTGAGTCAGGAAGGGCCTTAGAAGGAAGATTCTCAGGGTATTCCTTAGAGTCAAATGGATTGTTGAGGCAACAAGGTAGAATCTATGTACCACTTTCAAGCGATCTTCAAAAATTTATCATGGTGGAAGCACATCATGCTCCTTATTCAACTCATCCAAGTGTTAAGAAGATGTATTCAGATTTGCGATAGTTATACTTTTGGTCGAGTATGAAGAGGGATATAGCAGATTTTATGGCTAGGTGTCTAGAATGTCAGAGGGTCAAGGTTGAGCATCATCACCCAGCATGCCTCCTTCAACCATATTTGATTCCCGAATGGAAATGGGATATGATCTCTATGGATTTTGTCATGGGACTCTCAGTCACTTATCGAAGACATGATGTTATCATGGTCACAGTGGATAAGTTAACTGAGGTAGCACATTTTTCTCCTATGCAGTCATCCTATACTGCCACCTTAGTAGCCAGAGTCTTCCTAAAGGATAGAGTGAGATTTCATGGTGTTCCTAGGAAGGTTATCTCTGATAAGGATCCCGTATTCACTTCAGATTTCTAAACCTTATTGCAACATGCCTTAGGGACTCAGCTAAATTTTAGTTCGGCATATCATCCAGAGAATGATGGTCAAATAGAATGAGTTAATCAGGTGCTTGAGGACATGCTTAGAATGTATGTGATGGATAGATAAACCCATTGGGAATATTATATGTACCTAGTGGAGTTTGCATACAACAATGGCTATCACAATTCTATAGGGATGTCACCTTTTCAGGCTCTTTATGGTCATCCTTGTTGTACCCCTCTAAATTGGGATCACTTAGAAGATAGATTTTTACTTGGCCCCGAGATGTTACAGGACATGGAGAAGAAGGTTCAGAGGATCCGGGAGCATCTTGTGACAACTCAGGATAGGAAGAAGTATGTTGATGCTCACATGATCGATAGATAGTTCTCTGTTGGAGATAAGGTATTTTTGAGAGTTCACCCACGTAAGAGTCCTATCCGTTATGGAAAGGGTTCTAAATTGGCACTGAGATTTGTGGGTCCATTTGAGATCCTTAAGAGGATAGGACTAGTTGCTTACTGACTCACCTTACCGCCTAGCCTTGCATGTGTGCATGATGTGTTTCACATATCCATTCTTAGAGAGTATATTCACTAGTAAATTTTAGCATGTTTTTCGATGAGGATTAGTTGATTTTTAGATGCCAATTGGTCGACCAAACAACCATAACTATTGTAAAAGTTTTTTCATCAATTATTTGACACATAAAACCGTCGTCAAAATTATGATGTCTATAGCAGTTGAATTATCGACGGACCCGCTGTCAAATAATCACTTCAACCTGGAAGAATTATCGGCCATACCTTTCATTTATGTGACCAATGTTGGTCAAAATTGTGAGGACTTATGGTCGGAATAGTCATCGAGTGTATAGCATTCTTGTCGAAAGAACAAAACAATGTTGGTCAAAATTGCGATGAGGGGTGGTTAGAATAGTCGTCGAGTATATAGCATTCTTTTCGATAAGTATATTCTTTTGATCGTCGAAAAAGTGATAGCACATTTAATTTTTTTTTATAAATAAAATATATTATCAAATTAAGCATAGCAATAATTTTCTTAATCTATTAGTAATTATCTGCATTTAATCTGCCAATTACTAATATTTTTGTACTACAAATGCAACGTATTGTCAGTTTGAAGATAGTTTGTGCCATGTGTGATGGTTAAGTAATGGGAAAGTTATGATGATTTAATTGTAGAACTATTGGTCCCTTGAAACATTCAAAAAAAATTCTCAAAAGATGCACTCTCATGGAATACGAAGACTTCACGTTATGCACAAAATAGATCTATCTTCTATCACTATGCTCTTATCCTATGTCCAAATGGGAGATTTATGACACGGTATAGATGTATGGGGTCACTTGAGTGATACAAGGATTTATGTAAGGGTCAAGGACCTATAGGTATATCTAAGTTTTTTATATGGCCATTGATGCCATTATTATCATGTAATTGCACTTCAAATTGCAAAGATGCCAAAAAGATGTAAGATTGCATTTTTATGCAATTATGACCTAAAGGGATAAATAAGGGTTTAGTAGAGGTTTAGGGAGTTTAGGGGATTAGGATAGGAACCTAAAACCTTTTGAAAGGTTAAAGATGATGCAAGAAAGATTAAAGTGGTCGAAATTGACAACTAGTTGTCAAGTAGACAACAATGCAAATGAATAACTAACTGTGCAGGTTAAGAAGTTGAAAATCAGTTTGTAAGGGGATATTGTCAGTTTTGTACATAAGTTTTATGGGAGAGGAGTCTTAGAATTTGTGGGGAGGTGTGTATGGATGAAGAAGACAATGTAATGAACTACTAAGCAATAAACTTTGAATTCTTTACAATACATCATTGCTTTGTAAAATAGTTGGAAAGCAATGATGTATTCAATATTTCTAAAGTGCTTCAAAAGGCTTAAACTTACCAAGAATCTTGACCAATACACCCCCCATCCCATCATCCACACCCATCCACTCATGTCAAGATCTTTTCCAAAATCATGTTGAAATATCCATTAACCTAAATCAAGATCCTTCCCTCTCACTTCCTTCATTACATAATCACTTTTGGAGTATATTCTAAAGTCCTTGAATCCAAGCAAATGTAAGTCAATAACACCAAATTATTAAACTCTCTATTCAATGCAACTTTGATATTAAAAGAAATCATTTATTTGTATTATAAGTTTTGATCATTCCATGTACTGATTATATTGTTTTGAAGTCTTAAAATCAAAGAATTTCAGTCCTTTTATTGACTGTTCATGTACAGTGCTTGGCATGCAAACAATCTTTGTTGGAATATGTTTCCCTAACTCACATTTTCACCATTGGGATTTAATGCCATTATGTGAAAGGTGAGTTAAGGAAATGCTTTATAAAATTTCAAAATCTCAAAGTTGGGAAGGTTAGTTTTCTTTTTAAACAATGATGCCCTAGGTTGAATATTTTGTATGTATTCAACTAGACAAGTTGAAACTTGACTGCAGTGACAACAAAAAAATCATGTGGGATCAAGTTGTTGGATGAATTGGGCCCTTAGAGTTCATGGGATTGCCATATATTAAAATCAATATGCACAGAATTGTTAAGAGGACATATGTTCAAGTCGTCTAATGTTGTTAGAAAAAACATTGACTAGGACCTTAGCAAAAACATCTTATGAAATTCAGTTCTGCATAACTACATACAAAAACAAACACAATATTCCTTATTGAAAGAATCAGTCACCTTGTTGAGATTTATCAAATTGATAAAAAGAGAATCATACAGTTCACACTGCTTCCAAAATTTGGAGACAAAATACTTTCAAATATTGTCCACTAGGCTAAAATTCTGAGAGGCAAAAATAAAAAACACTTATCATTGCAGGCACTTGATTTGGGAAGATAAGGGACTTCAACATCTGAAATTATGAAAAACTATTTTTGAATGAAAATGAATCAACAATTTAACTGAAACAAGAGCTAACCAAGTCTTTAATTTCATTTGATTGAATTAATTATAAATATTCAAACATTTGAGATGGAGGAGGATGGCCCAATACACTGAAGGTACCTAGGAAACAATATATCCAAAATCTTATTTTCAATATTTTTAGAATTACAAAGCATGACCATGAATGAAAAATAGTTCATTCATAGTGCATTGGCCTCAATAACCTCAAATGGCATAGCAGCAAACCAACCAACTTAACTCGAGGTGGAATTTATTTTTTCACATTCAAGGTACCATTACATAGTTTATTGCACCTATCATTATGCCTCCATAAAAATTAGGTATTTACTTGGCAATGATACTAAGATGAGAAATTGGAATAATTTAGATCTTGTGACTCTTTATCATCAATGTGAACAAGATGACACAGTTCCTCAAAAGCACACATGGTTTTTGCATCAAACCCTCTCGCAAACTGCAAATATGGTAGACAAATAAATGGAAAAATAAAATATTACTCAAAGCAATATAATAACAATTGAGGCCATTTATCCACATGACAAATGAAGTGAATATTTACCTGATGAGCTCTGAAAGAAAAATGCACACCCTGAAGCAGCAATAATTCCTGTGCATGCTCCTTTTCTGAGTTTCCCATCGACTCCAGCTCTATAGATATTCATCTCATGTATCTCTTTGCTAGCTTAATGGAACCTAGCTTTATCTGTATCAAAGAAGATCATTAAATTATGAGTTTGAACAAAAGCATAAATTCATACATTCAAAAGGGACAACAGTACCAAAAATATGGGCTTCTAAATGATCACTGATAGCTAATAAGCATGCATAACATACCATATAACTCTCTCTACCCAGCACCATTCTTACAGTATGATGCAGGAGCATCCTGGGTGTAAGAGCAATCTTGCATCACCCAAAAATATTTCTATTTTTGTATTCAATAAGGGCTATTTTGTGCAGAGCTGCTATTTATGGAAAGTTACTATTTTTGGTAATTTTTGTATGTGCTCAGAATGATCTGATTTCTTTCTTGGAGGTTCATTTTGGTCATATAAGTCTGCCAGTAAAGTTTCATTGCCAGATCAAGTGTATATTGGAAGATATTGAAGATTTTCGGTATTGGCAGCAGGGTACAGAAACTTTGAACTCAGTTTTGAAGGCTTTAGAGGCCCCGAATGAGGTCAAATTTTGGGCTGAATGAAGCTTGCTTAATTCAAGCGTTGTAGAGCTCCTCGCGCCCTTTCCGAAATGGGGTTACAATAGTCAATCGGGTCAACTGGTGATGACTTATGGTCTTCGGAAGTTGGGTCACCTGAAATGGCAGAAAATGATTTTTCTTCAAAATTTCTGTTCGGGTTTCAAAATTTATTTTGAGCCGACTATGATGTAATGAAATGTAAAATAAAAAAATAATTCTAAGTTTGGTCGGCCTTATTGGCTAAATTCTTGGAACCTTCCCAGGCGGTGGAAAATTGCCTATATAAGGAAGGCTGTATTATTGTCTTAGGCAGTTCAGAATAGTTCCGGGTAGTAGATCTGGGTAATAGTTCGAGGCTTTGTCCTACAGAATATTGTAAGGGAATGCCCATGTGGCTTTGCATATTGTAATTCTGAAAGTTTGTAATTCCACATTTGTGGAGATAATAAGAAGCCAATTTTCTGTTCTTGCATTTTGTTGTTGTTTCTCTATATCTGTTATGTGTTTGTGGTATTAAGGGGAGCACCCTTCATCAGGTGGTATCAGAGCAGGAGTTCTTGAGTGTGTAAACAGATCGCCGACTGTGAGGCAGTTTGCACCAGGACCGTGGCTAGGGTTTCAGCGCGCATCGCGAAAATGCCTCCACGAAGGGAACGTGGCGGAAGAGCTGGTGTTGTAACACCTGAGGTTAGAGAGCTGCAGAGACAAGTGCGAGCATTGCAAGAAGAGATTCGCAGAGGAATGAATCTTAATGTCAGAGATGAAAGCGAGGATGAAGCCGAAGAAGAATATCAAGAAGGAGAAGTTGAAATTGTGAACCATGAGGAAGAAAGACTTTTTCGGGCGATTTCCAAGATTGGGAAAAGACCTAAGATTGAGGTTCCTACATTTTCTGAAAATCTTAACCCAGAGGAATTGATCGACTGGATCAATGAATGTGAAGAATATTTTGAGTATGAAGATGTTGAGGATCCTGATAGGGTCAAATTTGCGAAGGCCAGACTGAAAGGTCATGCGAAGATCTGGTGACAAGAAATTCAATTGGAGCGAAATAGAAGAGGGAAAGATAAAATCACAAGATGGGATCGGATGGTGGATAAATTGAAGCGGCAGTTCATTCCTGTTGATTATGAGCTTGACCTACTGAGGAAAATGCAGAGTTTGAAGCAAGCAGGAAGATCTGTTCAGGAGTATACAGAGGAGTTCTATCGACTTCTCATCAGAACAGGCCATGCAGAAGCTGATAAGGAGAAAGTTGCCCGATACCTTAATGGGTTAAGGCCAAGCATTCAGGAGGAGCTGAATCTGGTTCGAATGAACAGTATTGAAGAGGCATACCGGTTTGCCCTAAAAGTAGAGGAAAAGCTGAACAAGAAGTTTGAGAGCAGACAAAACGGAAGAGGTCGCGGTGGACGATCTGGTGGACGGTCATATGGTGGCCGAAATGAAGATCCGAAAAAGAAGGATGAGGCTAGTAGCAGTCAGAATCAGCGAGGAAATAATTCCAATCGCTTCCAGGATCAGAATAATAGAGATCAAAGAGGAAGAGGACAAGGATCTGGAAGAGGTGGCTTCCGTGGAACATGTTTTCACTGTGGAGAAGAAGGTCATAGGGCATTTGAATGTCCTCGGCGCCAAGGCAGAACAGACAGGAGAAATGAAGGCCAGGCCAGAGTTGCACATGTAGATGAAGATGCCAGATCATCAAATTCTGAAGATGCTGAAAGAGGAGAAACGTTGATTAACAGAAGAGTCCTGTTGAGTGGTGAGAATGAACCTGAGCAAAGGAGGAGCCTGTTTCGCACCAGGTGCAAGTGTGAAGGTAAATGTTGTGATGTGATTATTGATAGTGGAAGCACTGACAATTTGGTGTCAGAAGAGATGGTGACAAAGTTGAAGCTCAAGAGACAGAAACACCCACATCCATATCGGATTGCCTGGGTACAGGATGACCACAAGGTCATGGTCAATGAACAATGCCTGGTGAAGTTCAAGATTGGCGGATACCAAGATGAGGTATTGTGTGATATCATATCTATGGATGCATGTCATATGTTGTTGGGTAGACCATGGCAGTTTGACAGATGTGCTGTACATGATGGTCGTGCGAATACCTATTCCCTGACAAAGGATGGAGTGCGACATAAGCTAAAACCATCGAAGGAGACTGAAGAAAAGGTATGTGGTAATGCAAGGATAACTTTTGTTGATGGAAGAAATTTCCTAGATGGTATGAGGCATGAGCATGTATGTTTTGCTTTAATTCCAAAAGCTGGTAAAGAGGAAGTAGAAGATGTTCCTGTAGAAGTTGCAGATTTGTTGAATGAGTTTCAGGATATTGTATCTGATAATGTACCTGATGGATTACCACTGGTAAGGAAGATCAGTCATCAGATGGATTTGATCCCAGGAGCGAGTTTGCCGAATAAGGCAGCACACAGAATGACACCAGCAGAAAGTGAAGAGTTGAACAGACAAGTACATGAACTGTTACAGAAAGGATTGATCCGTGAGAGTCTGAGTCCCTGTGCTGTACCAGCAGTATTAGCACCAAAGAAGAATGGAGAATGGAGGATGTGTACAGATTCTAGGGCAATAAACAAGATCACAATCAAGTACAGGTTTCCATTGCCACGAATGGATGATATTATGGACTGTTTGAGTGGAGCTGTGTATTTCTCAAAGATAGATCTGAAGAGTGGATATCATCAGATTCGGATCAGAGAAGGAGATGAATGGAAGACTGCCTTCAAGACAAAGGAAGGACTGTATGAGTGGTTAGTCATGCCTTTTGGGCTAACCAATGCACCGAGCACTTTCATGCGGCTCATGAACGAGGTTCTGAAAGAATTTCTAGGTAAGTTTGTCATTGTTTACCTAGATGATATTCTGATCTTTAGTAAGACATTGGAGGAGCATATGATGCATATTCATATGGTATTTGAGAAGCTGAGAGAAGAGAAATTGTTGATTAATTTGAAGAAGTGCAGTTTTGTGAAGAAAGAGTTAGTGTATTTGGGATTTGTAGTTTCAGCAGAAGGTCTAAAAATGGACCCAGAGAAGGTACAGGCTATCCTTGAATGGCCTACTCTAAGGAATGCTACTGAGGTAAGATCTTTTCATGGTCTAGCTAGCTTTTACAGAAAGTTTATCAGAAATTTTAGCAGTATTTGTGGACCCTTGACTGAAACAATGAGAGGGGATAGAAAAGAGTTTAAGTGGACTAATGGGGCAGAAAAGAGTTTTCAATTGTTGAAACAAAAAGTTACAGAACAACCTGTTTTAGCACTTCCAGATTTTAATAAGGTGTTTCAAGTAGATTGTGATGCTAGTGGTACTGCAATAGGAGCTGTTATGAGCCAAGAAGGTAAACCTGTTGCTTATTTCAGTGAGAAATTAAATGATGCCAAGAGAAAATATTCTGTTTATGATCAGGAATTTTATGCTATAGTTCAAGCATTAAAGAAGTGGAGACACTATTTGCTTCCTAAAGAGTTTGTTTTGTATACTGATCATCAAGCTTTGCAATATTTGAATAGTCAAGGAAAGTTGAATCAAAGGCATTTGAAATGGGTTGAATTTTTGCAGAGTTATACATTTGTTTTGAAACACAGGAGTGGAAAGTCTAATAGGGTTGCAGATGCTCCTAGCAGAAGGCAACTACTGCTGACAGAAATGCAGATTGAAGTGGTTGGGTTCAAGGAGCTCAAGAATTTGTATCCAGAGGATCCTGATTTTGGTGAAGCTTGAAAAGCTTGTACAGAACCTGTTACTCTAGACAGGACGAAATGGTTGGATTTCATCATCCAGGATGATATGCTATTCAGAGGGAGTCAGTTGTGCATTCCACAAAGTTCTATGAGGGAGAATCTCATCAAGGAGAAGCATAGCGGAGGATTGGCTGGACATTTTGGTCGTGATAAAACCCTTGCTTTGGTTGGTGAGAATTATTATTGGCCACAATTGCAGCAAGATGTGAAGAAGTTTGTACAGAGTTGCAGAATATGTCAGATGGCGAAAGGAGTGAAGCAGAATACAGGGTTGTATCAGCCATTACCTATACCAGAGAAGCCTTGGGAGGATATCAGTATGAACTTTGTTCTTGGTTTACCGAGGACACAGCGGGGACATGATTCAATTTTTGTAGTAGTTGACCGATTTTCAAAGATGGCGCATTTCATTCCCTGCAAGAAGACTAATGATGTTGTTCATGTAGCAGAATTGTTTTTCAGAGAAGTAGTGAGACTTCATGGTTTGCCAAAGACCATAGTTTCAGATCGGGACACTAAGTTTGTTGGATATTTCTGGCGTACATTGTGGAAGAAGTTGAAGACAGATTTGAAGTTTAGTTCATCACATCATCCACAGACTGATGGACAGACAGAGGTGGTGAATAGGAGTTTGGGAAATTTGCTGAGATGTTTGGTTGGAGATAAGCCAACAGGATGGGATTTGATTTTACCACAGGCGGAATTTGCATACAATAATTCTGTCAACAGGAGCACTGGTAAATCACCATTCCAGATTGTATATGGAAGTAGTCCAAGAAATGCATCTGAATTGAGGAAGATAGATAAAGGAGAAATAAGTAGTGCTGAAGCTGAAGATTTTGCAGAACACTTGAAGAACATCCATGAGGAGGTGAGGAAGCATATTACCAAGATGAACGCACAGTATAAGGCTAAGGCAGATGAGAAAAGGAGGTATAAGGAGTTTCAAGTTGGTGATGAAGTCATGGTTCATTTGCGGAAGGAGCGGTTTCCAGTTGGTACATATAACAAGCTAAAAATGAAGAAGTTTGGACCATGTAGGATACTGAAGAAGCATGATTCAGGAAATGCATATGAGGTAGAATTGCCTACTGAGCTAAATATTTCACCAGTGTTTAACATTTCAGATCTGACAGAGTATCATGAAGGAGGTGTTGAAGATGAGATCACAGCAGCACAGTGGAGTATTCCAGCAACTAGTTCAGACACTAAGGAGATCGAAGATATACTGGACAGTCGTGTTGGCAGAAGCACAAGGAACAGGACATATGAAGAATATCTGGTCAAGTGGAAAGGACGACCTGTTGAAGATTCGTCATGGCTGACAAAGGAGGAGGTTAACCGTCTTGGTTTTCCTCTGCACACCTGAGTCGTGACAGGGTCACTTCTCAAATTACCCCGGGTTTCTGATGCAGGAGCATCCTGGGTGTAAGAGCAATCTTGCATCACCCAAAAATATTTCTATTTTTGTATTCAATAAGGGCTATTTTGTGCAGAGCTGCTATTTATGGAAAGTTACTATTTTTGGTAATTTTTGTATGTGCTCAGAATGATCTGATTTCTTTCTTGGAGGTTCATTTTGGTCATATAAGTCTGCCAGTAAAGTTTCATTGCCAGATCAAGTGTATATTGGAAGATATTGAAGATTTTCGGTATTGGCAGCAGGGTACAGAAACTTTGAACTCAGTTTTGAAGGCTTTAGAGGCCCCAGATGAGGTCAAATTTTGGGCTGAATGAAGCTTGCTTGATTCAGGCGTTGTAGAGCTCCTCGCGCCCTTTCCGAAATGGGGTTACAATAGTCAATCGGGTCAACTGGTGATGACTTATGGTCTTCGGAAGTTGGGTCACCTGAAATGGCGGAAAATGATTTTTCTTCAAAATTTCTGTTCGGGTTTCAAAATTTATTTTGAGCCGACTATGATGTAATGAAATGTAAAATAAAAAAATAATTCTAAGTTTGGTCGGCCTTATTGGCTAAATTCCTGGAACCTTCCCAGGCGGTGGAAAATTGCCTATATAAGGAAGGCTGTATTATTGTCTTAGGCAGTTCAGAATAGTTCCGGGTAGTAGATCTGGGTAATAGTTCGAGGCTTTGTCCTACAGAATATTGTAAGGGAATGCCCATGTGGCTTTGCATATTGTAATTCTGAAAGTTTGTAATTCCACATTTGTGGAGATAATAAGAAGCCAATTTTCTGTTCTTGCATTTTGTTGTTGTTTCTCTATATCTGTTATGTGTTTGTGGTATTAAGGGGAGCACCCTTCATCAGGTGGTATCAGAGCAGGAGTTCTTGAGTGTGTAAACAGATCGCCGACTGTGAGGCAGTTTGCACCAGGACCGTGGCTAGGGTTTCAGCGCGCATCGCGAAAATGCCTCCACGAAGGGAACGTGGCGGAAGAGCTGGTGTTGTAACACCTGAGGTTAGAGAGCTGCAGAGACAAGTGCGAGCATTGCAAGAAGAGATTCGCAGAGGAATGAATCTTAATGTCAGAGATGAAAGCGAGGATGAAGCCGAAGAAGAATATCAAGAAGGAGAAGTTGAAATTGTGAACCATGAGGAAGAAAGACTTTTTCGGGCGATTTCCAAGATTGGGAAAAGACCTAAGATTGAGGTTCCTACATTTTCTGAAAATCTTAACCCAGAGGAATTGATCGACTGGATCAATGAATGTGAAGAATATTTTGAGTATGAAGATGTTGAGGATCCTGATAGGGTCAAATTTGCGAAGGCCAGACTGAAAGGTCATGCGAAGATCTGGTGACAAGAAATTCAATTGGAGCGAAATAGAAGAGGGAAAGATAAAATCACAAGATGGGATCGGATGGTGGATAAATTGAAGCGGCAGTTCATTCCTGTTGATTATGAGCTTGACCTACTGAGGAAAATGCAGAGTTTGAAGCAAGCAGGAAGATCTGTTCAGGAGTATACAGAGGAGTTCTATCGACTTCTCATCAGAACAGGCCATGCAGAAGCTGATAAGGAGAAAGTTGCCCGATACCTTAATGGGTTAAGGCCAAGCATTCAGGAGGAGCTGAATCTGGTTCGAATGAACAGTATTGAAGAGGCATACCGGTTTGCCCTAAAAGTAGAGGAAAAGCTGAACAAGAAGTTTGAGAGCAGACAAAACGGAAGAGGTCGCGGTGGACGATCTGGTGGACGGTCATATGGTGGCCGAAATGAAGATCCGAAAAAGAAGGATGAGGCTAGTAGCAGTCAGAATCAGCGAGGAAATAATTCCAATCGCTTCCAGGATCAGAATAATAGAGATCAAAGAGGAAGAGGACAAGGATCTGGAAGAGGTGGCTTCCGTGGAACATGTTTTCACTGTGGAGAAGAAGGTCATAGGGCATTTGAATGTCCTCGGCGCCAAGGCAGAACAGACAGGAGAAATGAAGGCCAGGCCAGAGTTGCACATGTAGATGAAGATGCCAGATCATCAAATTCTGAAGATGCTGAAAGAGGAGAAACGTTGATTAACAGAAGAGTCCTGTTGAGTGGTGAGAATGAACCTGAGCAAAGGAGGAGCCTGTTTCGCACCAGGTGCAAGTGTGAAGGTAAATGTTGTGATGTGATTATTGATAGTGGAAGCACTGACAATTTGGTGTCAGAAGAGATGGTGACAAAGTTGAAGCTCAAGAGACAGAAACACCCACATCCATATCGGATTGCCTGGGTACAGGATGACCACAAGGTCATGGTCAATGAACAATGCCTGGTGAAGTTCAAGATTGGCGGATACCAAGATGAGGTATTGTGTGATATCATATCTATGGATGCATGTCATATGTTGTTGGGTAGACCATGGCAGTTTGACAGATGTGCTGTACATGATGGTCGTGCGAATACCTATTCCCTGACAAAGGATGGAGTGCGACATAAGCTAAAACCATCGAAGGAGACTGAAGAAAAGGTATGTGGTAATGCAAGGATAACTTTTGTTGATGGAAGAAATTTCCTAGATGGTATGAGGCATGAGCATGTATGTTTTGCTTTAATTCCAAAAGCTGGTAAAGAGGAAGTAGAAGATGTTCCTGTAGAAGTTGCAGATTTGTTGAATGAGTTTCAGGATATTGTATCTGATAATGTACCTGATGGATTACCACTGGTAAGGAAGATCAGTCATCAGATGGATTTGATCCCAGGAGCGAGTTTGCCGAATAAGGCAGCACACAGAATGACACCAGCAGAAAGTGAAGAGTTGAACAGACAAGTACATGAACTGTTACAGAAAGGATTGATCCGTGAGAGTCTGAGTCCCTGTGCTGTACCAGCAGTATTAGCACCAAAGAAGAATGGAGAATGGAGGATGTGTACAGATTCTAGGGCAATAAACAAGATCACAATCAAGTACAGGTTTCCATTGCCACGAATGGATGATATTATGGACTGTTTGAGTGGAGCTGTGTATTTCTCAAAGATAGATCTGAAGAGTGGATATCATCAGATTCGGATCAGAGAAGGAGATGAATGGAAGACTGCCTTCAAGACAAAGGAAGGACTGTATGAGTGGTTAGTCATGCCTTTTGGGCTAACCAATGCACCGAGCACTTTCATGCGGCTCATGAACGAGGTTCTGAAAGAATTTCTAGGTAAGTTTGTCATTGTTTACCTAGATGATATTCTGATCTTTAGTAAGACATTGGAGGAGCATATGATGCATATTCATATGGTATTTGAGAAGCTGAGAGAAGAGAAATTGTTGATTAATTTGAAGAAGTGCAGTTTTGTGAAGAAAGAGTTAGTGTATTTGGGATTTGTAGTTTCAGCAGAAGGTCTAAAAATGGACCCAGAGAAGGTACAGGCTATCCTTGAATGGCCTACTCTAAGGAATGCTACTGAGGTAAGATCTTTTCATGGTCTAGCTAGCTTTTACAGAAAGTTTATCAGAAATTTTAGCAGTATTTGTGGACCCTTGACTGAAACAATGAGAGGGGATAGAAAAGAGTTTAAGTGGACTAATGGGGCAGAAAAGAGTTTTCAATTGTTGAAACAAAAAGTTACAGAACAACCTGTTTTAGCACTTCCAGATTTTAATAAGGTGTTTCAAGTAGATTGTGATGCTAGTGGTACTGCAATAGGAGCTGTTATGAGCCAAGAAGGTAAACCTGTTGCTTATTTCAGTGAGAAATTAAATGATGCCAAGAGAAAATATTCTGTTTATGATCAGGAATTTTATGCTATAGTTCAAGCATTAAAGAAGTGGAGACACTATTTGCTTCCTAAAGAGTTTGTTTTGTATACTGATCATCAAGCTTTGCAATATTTGAATAGTCAAGGAAAGTTGAATCAAAGGCATTTGAAATGGGTTGAATTTTTGCAGAGTTATACATTTGTTTTGAAACACAGGAGTGGAAAGTCTAATAGGGTTGCAGATGCTCCTAGCAGAAGGCAACTACTGCTGACAGAAATGCAGATTGAAGTGGTTGGGTTCAAGGAGCTCAAGAATTTGTATCCAGAGGATCCTGATTTTGGTGAAGCTTGAAAAGCTTGTACAGAACCTGTTACTCTAGACAGGACGAAATGGTTGGATTTCATCATCCAGGATGATATGCTATTCAGAGGGAGTCAGTTGTGCATTCCACAAAGTTCTATGAGGGAGAATCTCATCAAGGAGAAGCATAGCGGAGGATTGGCTGGACATTTTGGTCGTGATAAAACCCTTGCTTTGGTTGGTGAGAATTATTATTGGCCACAATTGCAGCAAGATGTGAAGAAGTTTGTACAGAGTTGCAGAATATGTCAGATGGCGAAAGGAGTGAAGCAGAATACAGGGTTGTATCAGCCATTACCTATACCAGAGAAGCCTTGGGAGGATATCAGTATGAACTTTGTTCTTGGTTTACCGAGGACACAGCGGGGACATGATTCAATTTTTGTAGTAGTTGACCGATTTTCAAAGATGGCGCATTTCATTCCCTGCAAGAAGACTAATGATGTTGTTCATGTAGCAGAATTGTTTTTCAGAGAAGTAGTGAGACTTCATGGTTTGCCAAAGACCATAGTTTCAGATCGGGACACTAAGTTTGTTGGATATTTCTGGCGTACATTGTGGAAGAAGTTGAAGACAGATTTGAAGTTTAGTTCATCACATCATCCACAGACTGATGGACAGACAGAGGTGGTGAATAGGAGTTTGGGAAATTTGCTGAGATGTTTGGTTGGAGATAAGCCAACAGGATGGGATTTGATTTTACCACAGGCGGAATTTGCATACAATAATTCTGTCAACAGGAGCACTGGTAAATCACCATTCCAGATTGTATATGGAAGTAGTCCAAGAAATGCATCTGAATTGAGGAAGATAGATAAAGGAGAAATAAGTAGTGCTGAAGCTGAAGATTTTGCAGAACACTTGAAGAACATCCATGAGGAGGTGAGGAAGCATATTACCAAGATGAACGCACAGTATAAGGCTAAGGCAGATGAGAAAAGGAGGTATAAGGAGTTTCAAGTTGGTGATGAAGTCATGGTTCATTTGCGGAAGGAGCGGTTTCCAGTTGGTACATATAACAAGCTAAAAATGAAGAAGTTTGGACCATGTAGGATACTGAAGAAGCATGATTCAGGAAATGCATATGAGGTAGAATTGCCTACTGAGCTAAATATTTCACCAGTGTTTAACATTTCAGATCTGACAGAGTATCATGAAGGAGGTGTTGAAGATGAGATCACAGCAGCACAGTGGAGTATTCCAGCAACTAGTTCAGACACTAAGGAGATCGAAGATATACTGGACAGTCGTGTTGGCAGAAGCACAAGGAACAGGACATATGAAGAATATCTGGTCAAGTGGAAAGGACGACCTGTTGAAGATTCGTCATGGCTGACAAAGGAGGAGGTTAACCGTCTTGGTTTTCCTCTGCACACCTGAGTCGTGACAGGGTCACTTCTCAAATTACCCCGGGTTTCTGATGCAGGAGCATCCTGGGTGTAAGAGCAATCTTGCATCACCCAAAAATATTTCTATTTTTGTATTCAATAAGGGCTATTTTGTGCAGAGCTGCTATTTATGGAAAGTTACTATTTTTGGTAATTTTTGTATGTGCTCAGAATGATCTGATTTCTTTCTTGGAGGTTCATTTTGGTCATATAAGTCTGCCAGTAAAGTTTCATTGCCAGATCAAGTGTATATTGGAAGATATTGAAGATTTTCGGTATTGGCAGCAGGGTACAGAAACTTTGAACTCAGTTTTGAAGGCTTTAGAGGCCCCAGATGAGGTCAAATTTTGGGCTGAATGAAGCTTGCTTGATTCAGGCGTTGTAGAGCTCCTCGCGCCCTTTCCGAAATGGGGTTACAATAGTCAATCGGGTCAACTGGTGATGACTTATGGTCTTCGGAAGTTGGGTCACCTGAAATGGCGGAAAATGATTTTTCTTCAAAATTTCTGTTCGGGTTTCAAAATTTATTTTGAGCCGACTATGATGTAATGAAATGTAAAATAAAAAAATAATTCTAAGTTTGGTCGGCCTTATTGGCTAAATTCCTGGAACCTTCCCAGGCGGTGGAAAATTGCCTATATAAGGAAGGCTGTATTATTGTCTTAGGCAGTTCAGAATAGTTCCGGGTAGTAGATCTGGGTAATAGTTCGAGGCTTTGTCCTACAGAATATTGTAAGGGAATGCCCATGTGGCTTTGCATATTGTAATTCTGAAAGTTTGTAATTCCACATTTGTGGAGATAATAAGAAGCCAATTTTCTGTTCTTGCATTTTGTTGTTGTTTCTCTATATCTGTTATGTGTTTGTGGTATTAAGGGGAGCACCCTTCATCAGGTGGTATCAGAGCAGGAGTTCTTGAGTGTGTAAACAGATCGCCGACTGTGAGGCAGTTTGCACCAGGACCGTGGCTAGGGTTTCAGCGCGCATCGCGAAAATGCCTCCACGAAGGGAACGTGGCGGAAGAGCTGGTGTTGTAACACCTGAGGTTAGAGAGCTGCAGAGACAAGTGCGAGCATTGCAAGAAGAGATTCGCAGAGGAATGAATCTTAATGTCAGAGATGAAAGCGAGGATGAAGCCGAAGAAGAATATCAAGAAGGAGAAGTTGAAATTGTGAACCATGAGGAAGAAAGACTTTTTCGGGCGATTTCCAAGATTGGGAAAAGACCTAAGATTGAGGTTCCTACATTTTCTGAAAATCTTAACCCAGAGGAATTGATCGACTGGATCAATGAATGTGAAGAATATTTTGAGTATGAAGATGTTGAGGATCCTGATAGGGTCAAATTTGCGAAGGCCAGACTGAAAGGTCATGCGAAGATCTGGTGACAAGAAATTCAATTGGAGCGAAATAGAAGAGGGAAAGATAAAATCACAAGATGGGATCGGATGGTGGATAAATTGAAGCGGCAGTTCATTCCTGTTGATTATGAGCTTGACCTACTGAGGAAAATGCAGAGTTTGAAGCAAGCAGGAAGATCTGTTCAGGAGTATACAGAGGAGTTCTATCGACTTCTCATCAGAACAGGCCATGCAGAAGCTGATAAGGAGAAAGTTGCCCGATACCTTAATGGGTTAAGGCCAAGCATTCAGGAGGAGCTGAATCTGGTTCGAATGAACAGTATTGAAGAGGCATACCGGTTTGCCCTAAAAGTAGAGGAAAAGCTGAACAAGAAGTTTGAGAGCAGACAAAACGGAAGAGGTCGCGGTGGACGATCTGGTGGACGGTCATATGGTGGCCGAAATGAAGATCCGAAAAAGAAGGATGAGGCTAGTAGCAGTCAGAATCAGCGAGGAAATAATTCCAATCGCTTCCAGGATCAGAATAATAGAGATCAAAGAGGAAGAGGACAAGGATCTGGAAGAGGTGGCTTCCGTGGAACATGTTTTCACTGTGGAGAAGAAGGTCATAGGGCATTTGAATGTCCTCGGCGCCAAGGCAGAACAGACAGGAGAAATGAAGGCCAGGCCAGAGTTGCACATGTAGATGAAGATGCCAGATCATCAAATTCTGAAGATGCTGAAAGAGGAGAAACGTTGATTAACAGAAGAGTCCTGTTGAGTGGTGAGAATGAACCTGAGCAAAGGAGGAGCCTGTTTCGCACCAGGTGCAAGTGTGAAGGTAAATGTTGTGATGTGATTATTGATAGTGGAAGCACTGACAATTTGGTGTCAGAAGAGATGGTGACAAAGTTGAAGCTCAAGAGACAGAAACACCCACATCCATATCGGATTGCCTGGGTACAGGATGACCACAAGGTCATGGTCAATGAACAATGCCTGGTGAAGTTCAAGATTGGCGGATACCAAGATGAGGTATTGTGTGATATCATATCTATGGATGCATGTCATATGTTGTTGGGTAGACCATGGCAGTTTGACAGATGTGCTGTACATGATGGTCGTGCGAATACCTATTCCCTGACAAAGGATGGAGTGCGACATAAGCTAAAACCATCGAAGGAGACTGAAGAAAAGGTATGTGGTAATGCAAGGATAACTTTTGTTGATGGAAGAAATTTCCTAGATGGTATGAGGCATGAGCATGTATGTTTTGCTTTAATTCCAAAAGCTGGTAAAGAGGAAGTAGAAGATGTTCCTGTAGAAGTTGCAGATTTGTTGAATGAGTTTCAGGATATTGTATCTGATAATGTACCTGATGGATTACCACTGGTAAGGAAGATCAGTCATCAGATGGATTTGATCCCAGGAGCGAGTTTGCCGAATAAGGCAGCACACAGAATGACACCAGCAGAAAGTGAAGAGTTGAACAGACAAGTACATGAACTGTTACAGAAAGGATTGATCCGTGAGAGTCTGAGTCCCTGTGCTGTACCAGCAGTATTAGCACCAAAGAAGAATGGAGAATGGAGGATGTGTACAGATTCTAGGGCAATAAACAAGATCACAATCAAGTACAGGTTTCCATTGCCACGAATGGATGATATTATGGACTGTTTGAGTGGAGCTGTGTATTTCTCAAAGATAGATCTGAAGAGTGGATATCATCAGATTCGGATCAGAGAAGGAGATGAATGGAAGACTGCCTTCAAGACAAAGGAAGGACTGTATGAGTGGTTAGTCATGCCTTTTGGGCTAACCAATGCACCGAGCACTTTCATGCGGCTCATGAACGAGGTTCTGAAAGAATTTCTAGGTAAGTTTGTCATTGTTTACCTAGATGATATTCTGATCTTTAGTAAGACATTGGAGGAGCATATGATGCATATTCATATGGTATTTGAGAAGCTGAGAGAAGAGAAATTGTTGATTAATTTGAAGAAGTGCAGTTTTGTGAAGAAAGAGTTAGTGTATTTGGGATTTGTAGTTTCAGCAGAAGGTCTAAAAATGGACCCAGAGAAGGTACAGGCTATCCTTGAATGGCCTACTCTAAGGAATGCTACTGAGGTAAGATCTTTTCATGGTCTAGCTAGCTTTTACAGAAAGTTTATCAGAAATTTTAGCAGTATTTGTGGACCCTTGACTGAAACAATGAGAGGGGATAGAAAAGAGTTTAAGTGGACTAATGGGGCAGAAAAGAGTTTTCAATTGTTGAAACAAAAAGTTACAGAACAACCTGTTTTAGCACTTCCAGATTTTAATAAGGTGTTTCAAGTAGATTGTGATGCTAGTGGTACTGCAATAGGAGCTGTTATGAGCCAAGAAGGTAAACCTGTTGCTTATTTCAGTGAGAAATTAAATGATGCCAAGAGAAAATATTCTGTTTATGATCAGGAATTTTATGCTATAGTTCAAGCATTAAAGAAGTGGAGACACTATTTGCTTCCTAAAGAGTTTGTTTTGTATACTGATCATCAAGCTTTGCAATATTTGAATAGTCAAGGAAAGTTGAATCAAAGGCATTTGAAATGGGTTGAATTTTTGCAGAGTTATACATTTGTTTTGAAACACAGGAGTGGAAAGTCTAATAGGGTTGCAGATGCTCCTAGCAGAAGGCAACTACTGCTGACAGAAATGCAGATTGAAGTGGTTGGGTTCAAGGAGCTCAAGAATTTGTATCCAGAGGATCCTGATTTTGGTGAAGCTTGAAAAGCTTGTACAGAACCTGTTACTCTAGACAGGACGAAATGGTTGGATTTCATCATCCAGGATGATATGCTATTCAGAGGGAGTCAGTTGTGCATTCCACAAAGTTCTATGAGGGAGAATCTCATCAAGGAGAAGCATAGCGGAGGATTGGCTGGACATTTTGGTCGTGATAAAACCCTTGCTTTGGTTGGTGAGAATTATTATTGGCCACAATTGCAGCAAGATGTGAAGAAGTTTGTACAGAGTTGCAGAATATGTCAGATGGCGAAAGGAGTGAAGCAGAATACAGGGTTGTATCAGCCATTACCTATACCAGAGAAGCCTTGGGAGGATATCAGTATGAACTTTGTTCTTGGTTTACCGAGGACACAGCGGGGACATGATTCAATTTTTGTAGTAGTTGACCGATTTTCAAAGATGGCGCATTTCATTCCCTGCAAGAAGACTAATGATGTTGTTCATGTAGCAGAATTGTTTTTCAGAGAAGTAGTGAGACTTCATGGTTTGCCAAAGACCATAGTTTCAGATCGGGACACTAAGTTTGTTGGATATTTCTGGCGTACATTGTGGAAGAAGTTGAAGACAGATTTGAAGTTTAGTTCATCACATCATCCACAGACTGATGGACAGACAGAGGTGGTGAATAGGAGTTTGGGAAATTTGCTGAGATGTTTGGTTGGAGATAAGCCAACAGGATGGGATTTGATTTTACCACAGGCGGAATTTGCATACAATAATTCTGTCAACAGGAGCACTGGTAAATCACCATTCCAGATTGTATATGGAAGTAGTCCAAGAAATGCATCTGAATTGAGGAAGATAGATAAAGGAGAAATAAGTAGTGCTGAAGCTGAAGATTTTGCAGAACACTTGAAGAACATCCATGAGGAGGTGAGGAAGCATATTACCAAGATGAACGCACAGTATAAGGCTAAGGCAGATGAGAAAAGGAGGTATAAGGAGTTTCAAGTTGGTGATGAAGTCATGGTTCATTTGCGGAAGGAGCGGTTTCCAGTTGGTACATATAACAAGCTAAAAATGAAGAAGTTTGGACCATGTAGGATACTGAAGAAGCATGATTCAGGAAATGCATATGAGGTAGAATTGCCTACTGAGCTAAATATTTCACCAGTGTTTAACATTTCAGATCTGACAGAGTATCATGAAGGAGGTGTTGAAGATGAGATCACAGCAGCACAGTGGAGTATTCCAGCAACTAGTTCAGACACTAAGGAGATCGAAGATATACTGGACAGTCGTGTTGGCAGAAGCACAAGGAACAGGACATATGAAGAATATCTGGTCAAGTGGAAAGGACGACCTGTTGAAGATTCGTCATGGCTGACAAAGGAGGAGGTTAACCGTCTTGGTTTTCCTCTGCACACCTGAGTCGTGACAGGGTCACTTCTCAAATTACCCCGGGTTTCTGATGCAGGAGCATCCTGGGTGTAAGAGCAATCTTGCATCACCCAAAAATATTTCTATTTTTGTATTCAATAAGGGCTATTTTGTGCAGAGCTGCTATTTATGGAAAGTTACTATTTTTGGTAATTTTTGTATGTGCTCAGAATGATCTGAT
Organism: Chamaecyparis obtusa; assembly: GCA_027943335.1. Lineage (NCBI taxonomy): Eukaryota > Viridiplantae > Streptophyta > Pinopsida > Cupressales > Cupressaceae > Chamaecyparis > Chamaecyparis obtusa. The sequence goes on from BSBK01000295.1 coordinate 1,014,996, forward strand.
TTCTTTCTTGGAGGTTCATTTTGGTCATATAAGTCTGCCAGTAAAGTTTCATTGCCAGATCAAGTGTATATTGGAAGATATTGAAGATTTTCGGTATTGGCAGCAGGGTACAGAAACTTTGAACTCAGTTTTGAAGGCTTTAGAGGCCCCAGATGAGGTCAAATTTTGGGCTGAATGAAGCTTGCTTGATTCAGGCGTTGTAGAGCTCCTCGCGCCCTTTCCGAAATGGGGTTACAATAGTCAATCGGGTCAACTGGTGATGACTTATGGTCTTCGGAAGTTGGGTCACCTGAAATGGCGGAAAATGATTTTTCTTCAAAATTTCTGTTCGGGTTTCAAAATTTATTTTGAGCCGACTATGATGTAATGAAATGTAAAATAAAAAAATAATTCTAAGTTTGGTCGGCCTTATTGGCTAAATTCCTGGAACCTTCCCAGGCGGTGGAAAATTGCCTATATAAGGAAGGCTGTATTATTGTCTTAGGCAGTTCAGAATAGTTCCGGGTAGTAGATCTGGGTAATAGTTCGAGGCTTTGTCCTACAGAATATTGTAAGGGAATGCCCATGTGGCTTTGCATATTGTAATTCTGAAAGTTTGTAATTCCACATTTGTGGAGATAATAAGAAGCCAATTTTCTGTTCTTGCATTTTGTTGTTGTTTCTCTATATCTGTTATGTGTTTGTGGTATTAAGGGGAGCACCCTTCATCAGGTGGTATCAGAGCAGGAGTTCTTGAGTGTGTAAACAGATCGCCGACTGTGAGGCAGTTTGCACCAGGACCGTGGCTAGGGTTTCAGCGCGCATCGCGAAAATGCCTCCACGAAGGGAACGTGGCGGAAGAGCTGGTGTTGTAACACCTGAGGTTAGAGAGCTGCAGAGACAAGTGCGAGCATTGCAAGAAGAGATTCGCAGAGGAATGAATCTTAATGTCAGAGATGAAAGCGAGGATGAAGCCGAAGAAGAATATCAAGAAGGAGAAGTTGAAATTGTGAACCATGAGGAAGAAAGACTTTTTCGGGCGATTTCCAAGATTGGGAAAAGACCTAAGATTGAGGTTCCTACATTTTCTGAAAATCTTAACCCAGAGGAATTGATCGACTGGATCAATGAATGTGAAGAATATTTTGAGTATGAAGATGTTGAGGATCCTGATAGGGTCAAATTTGCGAAGGCCAGACTGAAAGGTCATGCGAAGATCTGGTGACAAGAAATTCAATTGGAGCGAAATAGAAGAGGGAAAGATAAAATCACAAGATGGGATCGGATGGTGGATAAATTGAAGCGGCAGTTCATTCCTGTTGATTATGAGCTTGACCTACTGAGGAAAATGCAGAGTTTGAAGCAAGCAGGAAGATCTGTTCAGGAGTATACAGAGGAGTTCTATCGACTTCTCATCAGAACAGGCCATGCAGAAGCTGATAAGGAGAAAGTTGCCCGATACCTTAATGGGTTAAGGCCAAGCATTCAGGAGGAGCTGAATCTGGTTCGAATGAACAGTATTGAAGAGGCATACCGGTTTGCCCTAAAAGTAGAGGAAAAGCTGAACAAGAAGTTTGAGAGCAGACAAAACGGAAGAGGTCGCGGTGGACGATCTGGTGGACGGTCATATGGTGGCCGAAATGAAGATCCGAAAAAGAAGGATGAGGCTAGTAGCAGTCAGAATCAGCGAGGAAATAATTCCAATCGCTTCCAGGATCAGAATAATAGAGATCAAAGAGGAAGAGGACAAGGATCTGGAAGAGGTGGCTTCCGTGGAACATGTTTTCACTGTGGAGAAGAAGGTCATAGGGCATTTGAATGTCCTCGGCGCCAAGGCAGAACAGACAGGAGAAATGAAGGCCAGGCCAGAGTTGCACATGTAGATGAAGATGCCAGATCATCAAATTCTGAAGATGCTGAAAGAGGAGAAACGTTGATTAACAGAAGAGTCCTGTTGAGTGGTGAGAATGAACCTGAGCAAAGGAGGAGCCTGTTTCGCACCAGGTGCAAGTGTGAAGGTAAATGTTGTGATGTGATTATTGATAGTGGAAGCACTGACAATTTGGTGTCAGAAGAGATGGTGACAAAGTTGAAGCTCAAGAGACAGAAACACCCACATCCATATCGGATTGCCTGGGTACAGGATGACCACAAGGTCATGGTCAATGAACAATGCCTGGTGAAGTTCAAGATTGGCGGATACCAAGATGAGGTATTGTGTGATATCATATCTATGGATGCATGTCATATGTTGTTGGGTAGACCATGGCAGTTTGACAGATGTGCTGTACATGATGGTCGTGCGAATACCTATTCCCTGACAAAGGATGGAGTGCGACATAAGCTAAAACCATCGAAGGAGACTGAAGAAAAGGTATGTGGTAATGCAAGGATAACTTTTGTTGATGGAAGAAATTTCCTAGATGGTATGAGGCATGAGCATGTATGTTTTGCTTTAATTCCAAAAGCTGGTAAAGAGGAAGTAGAAGATGTTCCTGTAGAAGTTGCAGATTTGTTGAATGAGTTTCAGGATATTGTATCTGATAATGTACCTGATGGATTACCACTGGTAAGGAAGATCAGTCATCAGATGGATTTGATCCCAGGAGCGAGTTTGCCGAATAAGGCAGCACACAGAATGACACCAGCAGAAAGTGAAGAGTTGAACAGACAAGTACATGAACTGTTACAGAAAGGATTGATCCGTGAGAGTCTGAGTCCCTGTGCTGTACCAGCAGTATTAGCACCAAAGAAGAATGGAGAATGGAGGATGTGTACAGATTCTAGGGCAATAAACAAGATCACAATCAAGTACAGGTTTCCATTGCCACGAATGGATGATATTATGGACTGTTTGAGTGGAGCTGTGTATTTCTCAAAGATAGATCTGAAGAGTGGATATCATCAGATTCGGATCAGAGAAGGAGATGAATGGAAGACTGCCTTCAAGACAAAGGAAGGACTGTATGAGTGGTTAGTCATGCCTTTTGGGCTAACCAATGCACCGAGCACTTTCATGCGGCTCATGAACGAGGTTCTGAAAGAATTTCTAGGTAAGTTTGTCATTGTTTACCTAGATGATATTCTGATCTTTAGTAAGACATTGGAGGAGCATATGATGCATATTCATATGGTATTTGAGAAGCTGAGAGAAGAGAAATTGTTGATTAATTTGAAGAAGTGCAGTTTTGTGAAGAAAGAGTTAGTGTATTTGGGATTTGTAGTTTCAGCAGAAGGTCTAAAAATGGACCCAGAGAAGGTACAGGCTATCCTTGAATGGCCTACTCTAAGGAATGCTACTGAGGTAAGATCTTTTCATGGTCTAGCTAGCTTTTACAGAAAGTTTATCAGAAATTTTAGCAGTATTTGTGGACCCTTGACTGAAACAATGAGAGGGGATAGAAAAGAGTTTAAGTGGACTAATGGGGCAGAAAAGAGTTTTCAATTGTTGAAACAAAAAGTTACAGAACAACCTGTTTTAGCACTTCCAGATTTTAATAAGGTGTTTCAAGTAGATTGTGATGCTAGTGGTACTGCAATAGGAGCTGTTATGAGCCAAGAAGGTAAACCTGTTGCTTATTTCAGTGAGAAATTAAATGATGCCAAGAGAAAATATTCTGTTTATGATCAGGAATTTTATGCTATAGTTCAAGCATTAAAGAAGTGGAGACACTATTTGCTTCCTAAAGAGTTTGTTTTGTATACTGATCATCAAGCTTTGCAATATTTGAATAGTCAAGGAAAGTTGAATCAAAGGCATTTGAAATGGGTTGAATTTTTGCAGAGTTATACATTTGTTTTGAAACACAGGAGTGGAAAGTCTAATAGGGTTGCAGATGCTCCTAGCAGAAGGCAACTACTGCTGACAGAAATGCAGATTGAAGTGGTTGGGTTCAAGGAGCTCAAGAATTTGTATCCAGAGGATCCTGATTTTGGTGAAGCTTGAAAAGCTTGTACAGAACCTGTTACTCTAGACAGGACGAAATGGTTGGATTTCATCATCCAGGATGATATGCTATTCAGAGGGAGTCAGTTGTGCATTCCACAAAGTTCTATGAGGGAGAATCTCATCAAGGAGAAGCATAGCGGAGGATTGGCTGGACATTTTGGTCGTGATAAAACCCTTGCTTTGGTTGGTGAGAATTATTATTGGCCACAATTGCAGCAAGATGTGAAGAAGTTTGTACAGAGTTGCAGAATATGTCAGATGGCGAAAGGAGTGAAGCAGAATACAGGGTTGTATCAGCCATTACCTATACCAGAGAAGCCTTGGGAGGATATCAGTATGAACTTTGTTCTTGGTTTACCGAGGACACAGCGGGGACATGATTCAATTTTTGTAGTAGTTGACCGATTTTCAAAGATGGCGCATTTCATTCCCTGCAAGAAGACTAATGATGTTGTTCATGTAGCAGAATTGTTTTTCAGAGAAGTAGTGAGACTTCATGGTTTGCCAAAGACCATAGTTTCAGATCGGGACACTAAGTTTGTTGGATATTTCTGGCGTACATTGTGGAAGAAGTTGAAGACAGATTTGAAGTTTAGTTCATCACATCATCCACAGACTGATGGACAGACAGAGGTGGTGAATAGGAGTTTGGGAAATTTGCTGAGATGTTTGGTTGGAGATAAGCCAACAGGATGGGATTTGATTTTACCACAGGCGGAATTTGCATACAATAATTCTGTCAACAGGAGCACTGGTAAATCACCATTCCAGATTGTATATGGAAGTAGTCCAAGAAATGCATCTGAATTGAGGAAGATAGATAAAGGAGAAATAAGTAGTGCTGAAGCTGAAGATTTTGCAGAACACTTGAAGAACATCCATGAGGAGGTGAGGAAGCATATTACCAAGATGAACGCACAGTATAAGGCTAAGGCAGATGAGAAAAGGAGGTATAAGGAGTTTCAAGTTGGTGATGAAGTCATGGTTCATTTGCGGAAGGAGCGGTTTCCAGTTGGTACATATAACAAGCTAAAAATGAAGAAGTTTGGACCATGTAGGATACTGAAGAAGCATGATTCAGGAAATGCATATGAGGTAGAATTGCCTACTGAGCTAAATATTTCACCAGTGTTTAACATTTCAGATCTGACAGAGTATCATGAAGGAGGTGTTGAAGATGAGATCACAGCAGCACAGTGGAGTATTCCAGCAACTAGTTCAGACACTAAGGAGATCGAAGATATACTGGACAGTCGTGTTGGCAGAAGCACAAGGAACAGGACATATGAAGAATATCTGGTCAAGTGGAAAGGACGACCTGTTGAAGATTCGTCATGGCTGACAAAGGAGGAGGTTAACCGTCTTGGTTTTCCTCTGCACACCTGAGTCGTGACAGGGTCACTTCTCAAATTACCCCGGGTTTCTGATGCAGGAGCATCCTGGGTGTAAGAGCAATCTTGCATCACCCAAAAATATTTCTATTTTTGTATTCAATAAGGGCTATTTTGTGCAGAGCTGCTATTTATGGAAAGTTACTATTTTTGGTAATTTTTGTATGTGCTCAGAATGATCTGATTTCTTTCTTGGAGGTTCATTTTGGTCATATAAGTCTGCCAGTAAAGTTTCATTGCCAGATCAAGTGTATATTGGAAGATATTGAAGATTTTCGGTATTGGCAGCAGGGTACAGAAACTTTGAACTCAGTTTTGAAGGCTTTAGAGGCCCCAGATGAGGTCAAATTTTGGGCTGAATGAAGCTTGCTTGATTCAGGCGTTGTAGAGCTCCTCGCGCCCTTTCCGAAATGGGGTTACAATAGTCAATCGGGTCAACTGGTGATGACTTATGGTCTTCGGAAGTTGGGTCACCTGAAATGGCGGAAAATGATTTTTCTTCAAAATTTCTGTTCGGGTTTCAAAATTTATTTTGAGCCGACTATGATGTAATGAAATGTAAAATAAAAAAATAATTCTAAGTTTGGTCGGCCTTATTGGCTAAATTCCTGGAACCTTCCCAGGCGGTGGAAAATTGCCTATATAAGGAAGGCTGTATTATTGTCTTAGGCAGTTCAGAATAGTTCCGGGTAGTAGATCTGGGTAATAGTTCGAGGCTTTGTCCTACAGAATATTGTAAGGGAATGCCCATGTGGCTTTGCATATTGTAATTCTGAAAGTTTGTAATTCCACATTTGTGGAGATAATAAGAAGCCAATTTTCTGTTCTTGCATTTTGTTGTTGTTTCTCTATATCTGTTATGTGTTTGTGGTATTAAGGGGAGCACCCTTCATCAGGTGGTATCAGAGCAGGAGTTCTTGAGTGTGTAAACAGATCGCCGACTGTGAGGCAGTTTGCACCAGGACCGTGGCTAGGGTTTCAGCGCGCATCGCGAAAATGCCTCCACGAAGGGAACGTGGCGGAAGAGCTGGTGTTGTAACACCTGAGGTTAGAGAGCTGCAGAGACAAGTGCGAGCATTGCAAGAAGAGATTCGCAGAGGAATGAATCTTAATGTCAGAGATGAAAGCGAGGATGAAGCCGAAGAAGAATATCAAGAAGGAGAAGTTGAAATTGTGAACCATGAGGAAGAAAGACTTTTTCGGGCGATTTCCAAGATTGGGAAAAGACCTAAGATTGAGGTTCCTACATTTTCTGAAAATCTTAACCCAGAGGAATTGATCGACTGGATCAATGAATGTGAAGAATATTTTGAGTATGAAGATGTTGAGGATCCTGATAGGGTCAAATTTGCGAAGGCCAGACTGAAAGGTCATGCGAAGATCTGGTGACAAGAAATTCAATTGGAGCGAAATAGAAGAGGGAAAGATAAAATCACAAGATGGGATCGGATGGTGGATAAATTGAAGCGGCAGTTCATTCCTGTTGATTATGAGCTTGACCTACTGAGGAAAATGCAGAGTTTGAAGCAAGCAGGAAGATCTGTTCAGGAGTATACAGAGGAGTTCTATCGACTTCTCATCAGAACAGGCCATGCAGAAGCTGATAAGGAGAAAGTTGCCCGATACCTTAATGGGTTAAGGCCAAGCATTCAGGAGGAGCTGAATCTGGTTCGAATGAACAGTATTGAAGAGGCATACCGGTTTGCCCTAAAAGTAGAGGAAAAGCTGAACAAGAAGTTTGAGAGCAGACAAAACGGAAGAGGTCGCGGTGGACGATCTGGTGGACGGTCATATGGTGGCCGAAATGAAGATCCGAAAAAGAAGGATGAGGCTAGTAGCAGTCAGAATCAGCGAGGAAATAATTCCAATCGCTTCCAGGATCAGAATAATAGAGATCAAAGAGGAAGAGGACAAGGATCTGGAAGAGGTGGCTTCCGTGGAACATGTTTTCACTGTGGAGAAGAAGGTCATAGGGCATTTGAATGTCCTCGGCGCCAAGGCAGAACAGACAGGAGAAATGAAGGCCAGGCCAGAGTTGCACATGTAGATGAAGATGCCAGATCATCAAATTCTGAAGATGCTGAAAGAGGAGAAACGTTGATTAACAGAAGAGTCCTGTTGAGTGGTGAGAATGAACCTGAGCAAAGGAGGAGCCTGTTTCGCACCAGGTGCAAGTGTGAAGGTAAATGTTGTGATGTGATTATTGATAGTGGAAGCACTGACAATTTGGTGTCAGAAGAGATGGTGACAAAGTTGAAGCTCAAGAGACAGAAACACCCACATCCATATCGGATTGCCTGGGTACAGGATGACCACAAGGTCATGGTCAATGAACAATGCCTGGTGAAGTTCAAGATTGGCGGATACCAAGATGAGGTATTGTGTGATATCATATCTATGGATGCATGTCATATGTTGTTGGGTAGACCATGGCAGTTTGACAGATGTGCTGTACATGATGGTCGTGCGAATACCTATTCCCTGACAAAGGATGGAGTGCGACATAAGCTAAAACCATCGAAGGAGACTGAAGAAAAGGTATGTGGTAATGCAAGGATAACTTTTGTTGATGGAAGAAATTTCCTAGATGGTATGAGGCATGAGCATGTATGTTTTGTTTTAATTCCAAAAGCTGGTAAAGAGGAAGTAGAAGATGTTCCTGTAGAAGTTGCAGATTTGTTGAATGAGTTTCAGGATATTGTATCTGATAATGTACCTGATGGATTACCACCGGTAAGGAAGATCAGTCATCAGATGGATTTGATCCCAGGAGCGAGTTTGCCGAATAAGGCAGCACACAGAATGACACCAGCAGAAAGTGAAGAGTTGAACAGACAAGTACATGAACTGTTACAGAAAGGATTGATCCGTGAGAGTCTGAGTCCCTGTGCTGTACCAGCAGTATTAGCACCAAAGAAGAATGGAGAATGGAGGATGTGTACAGATTCTAGGGCAATAAACAAGATCACAATCAAGTACAGGTTTCCATTGCCACGAATGGATGATATTATGGACTGTTTGAGTGGAGCTGTGTATTTCTCAAAGATAGATCTGAAGAGTGGATATCATCAGATTCAGATCAGAAAAGGAGATGAATGGAAGACTGCCTTCAAGACAAAGGAAGGACTGTATGAGTGGTTAGTCATGCCTTTTGGGCTAACCAATGCACCGAGCACTTTCATGCGGCTCATGAACGAGGTTCTGAAAGAATTTCTAGGTAAGTTTGTCATTGTTTACCTAGATGATATTCTGATCTTTAGTAAGACATTGGAGGAGCATATGATGCATATTCATATGGTATTTGAGAAGCTGAGAGAAGAGAAATTGTTGATTAATTTGAAGAAGTGCAGTTTTGTGAAGAAAGAGTTAGTGTATTTGGGATTTGTAGTTTCAGCAGAAGGTCTAAAAATGGACCCAGAGAAGGTACAGGCTATCCTTGAATGACCTACTCCAAGGAATGCTACTGAGGTAAGATCTTTTCATGGTCTAGCTAGCTTTTACAGAAATTTTATCAGAAATTTTAGCAGTATTTGTGGACCCTTGACTGAAACAATGAGAGGGGATAGAAAAGAGTTTAAGTGGACTAATGGGGCAGAAAAGAGTTTTCAATTGTTGAAACAAAAAGTTACAGAACAACCTGTTTTAGCACTTCCAGATTTTAATAAGGTGTTTCAAGTAGATTGTGATGCTAGTGGTACTGCAATAGGAGCTGTTATGAGCCAAGAAGGTAAACCTGTTGCTTATTTCAGTGAGAAATTAAATGATGCCAAGAGAAAATATTCTGTTTATGATCAGGAATTTTATGCTATAGTTCAAGCATTAAAGAAGTGGAGACACTATTTGCTTCCTAAAGAGTTTGTTTTGTATACTGATCATCAAGCTTTGCAATATTTGAATAGTCAAGGAAAGTTGAATCAAAGGCATTTGAAATGGGTTGAATTTTTGCAGAGTTATACATTTGTTTTGAAACACAGGAGTGGAAAGTCTAATAGGGTTGCAGATGCTCCTAGCAGAAGGCAACTACTGCTGACAGAAATGCAGATTGAAGTGGTTGGGTTCAAGGAGCTCAAGAATTTGTATCCAGAGGATCCTGATTTTGGTGAAGCTTGGAAAGCTTGTACAGAACCTGTTACTCTAGACAGGACGAAATGGTTGGATTTCATCATCCAGGATGATATGCTATTCAGAGGGAGTCAGTTGTGCATTCCACAAAGTTCTATGAGGGAGAATCTCATCAAGGAGAAGCATAGCAGAGGATTGGCTGGACATTTTGGTCGTGATAAAACCCTTGCTTTGGTTGGTGAGAATTATTATTGGCCACAATTGCAGCAAGATGTGAAGAAGTTTGTACAGAGTTGCAGAATATGTCAGATGGCGAAAGGAGTGAAGCAGAATACAGGGTTGTATCAGCCATTACCTATACCAGAGAAGCCTTGGGAGGATATCAGTATGGACTTTGTTCTTGGTTTACCGAGGACACAGCGGGGACATGATTCAATTTTTGTAGTAGTTGACCGATTTTCAAAGATGGCGCATTTCATTCCCTGCAAGAAGACTAATGATGTTGTTCATGTAGCAGAATTGTTTTTCAGAGAAGTAGTGAGACTTCATGGTTTGCCAAAGACCATAGTTTCAGATCGGGACACTAAGTTTGTTGGATATTTCTGGCGTACATTGTGGAAGAAGTTGAAGACAGATTTGAAGTTCAGTTCATCACATCATCCACAGACTGATGGACAGACAGAGGTGGTGAATAGGAGTTTGGAAAATTTGCTGAGATGTTTGGTTGGAGATAAGCCAACAGGATGGGATTTGATTTTACCACAGGCGGAATTTGCATACAATAATTCTGTCAACAGGAGCACTGGTAAATCACCATTCCAGATTGTATATGGAAGTAGTCCAAGAAATGCATCTGAATTGAGGAAGATAGATAAAGGAGAAATAAGTAGTGCTGAAGCTGAAGATTTTGCAGAACACTTGAAGAACATCCATGAGGAGGTGAGGAAGCATATTACCAAGATGAACGCACAGTATAAGGCTAAGGCAGATGAGAAAAGGAGGTATAAGGAGTTTCAAGTTGGTGATGAAGTCATGGTTCATTTGCGGAAGGAGCGGTTTCCAGTTGGTACATATAACAAGCTAAAAATGAAGAAGTTTGGACCATGTAGGATACTGAAGAAGCATGATTCAGGAAATGCATATGAGGTAGAATTGCCTACTGAGCTAAATATTTCACCAGTGTTTAACATTTCAGATCTGACAGAGTATCATGAAGGAGGTGTTGAAGATGAGATCACAGCAGCACAGTGGAGTATTCCAGCAACTAGTTCAGACACTAAGGAGATCGAAGATATACTGGACAGTCGTGTTGGCAGAAGCACAAGGAACAGGACATATGAAGAATATCTGGTCAAGTGGAAAGGACGACCTGTTGAAGATTCGTCATGGCTGACAAAGGAGGAGGTTAACCGTCTTGGTTTTCCTCTGCACACCTGAGTCGTGACAGGGTCACTTCTCAAATTACCCCGGGTTTCTGATGCAGGAGCATCCTGGGTGTAAGAGCAATCTTGCATCACCCAAAAATATTTCTATTTTTGTATTCAATAAGGGCTATTTTGTGCAGAGCTGCTATTTATGGAAAGTTACTATTTTTGGTAATTTTTGTATGTGCTCAGAATGATCTGATTTCTTTCTTGGAGGTTCATTTTGGTCATATAAGTTTGCCAGTAAAGTTTCATTGCCAGATCAAGTGTATATTGGAAGATATTGAAGATTTTCGGTATTGGCAGCAGGGTACAGAAACTTTGAACTCAGTTTTGAAGGCTTTAGAGGCCCCGGATGAGGTCGAATTTTGGGCTGAATGAAGCTTGCTTGATTCAGGCGTTGTAGAGCTCCTCGCGCCCTTTCCGAAATGGGGTTACAATAGTCAATCGGGTCAACTGGTGATGACTTATGGTCTTCGGAAGTTGGGTCACCTGAAATGGCGGAAAATGATTTTTCTTCAAAATTTCTGTTCGGGTTTCAAAATTTATTTTGAGCCGACTATGATGTAATGAAATGTAAAATAAAAAAATAATTCTAAGTTTGGTCGGCCTTATTGGCTAAATTCCTGGAACCTTCCCAGGCGGTGGAAAATTGCCTATATAAGGAAGGCTGTATTATTGTCTTAGGCAGTTCAGAATAGTTCCGGGTAGTAGATCTGGGTAATAGTTCGAGGCTTTGTCCTACAGAATATTGTAAGGGAATGCCCATGTGGCTTTGCATATTGTAATTCTGAAAGTTTGTAATTCCACATTTGTGGAGATAATAAGAAGCCAATTTTCTGTTCTTGCATTTTGTTGTTGTTTCTCTATATCTGTTATGTGTTTGTGGTATTAAGGGGAGCACCCTTCATCACAGTAAGATGTCCCAAAACTTCATTTTTAAAATCTGTACTAGGAATGTACGTTTTAGTTGAATTTGAGAGAGAACGGATTTTGAATTTAAGGGAAGTTTCCATGAAGTGAGAAGCCTCACTGATGTCTCCAACCAATTTCAGTTTTATGTCAAAATTGATAATTTCTACCAATTTAGGGCTCATAGCCTTTATTTTTTATATTCAAGTCCAATCCAATCATGATACTCATCTAATGCATGGCTTTTTTCATTTACACATCTATAGTGAATACAATGCCACAAATGATAGTTTTTCATATACACTAAAGGAAACTTTATATTTGCAAAGAGGCTTAAAGCATAAAACAGTTTAGAATCTTCAGATATAAAGGTGGATATGAGAAAACAAAGAAAACCTCTAATCCTTGCCAATCCTTGCAAATGCAGAGAATGTGAAGCAAAAGGATACAAATTTCTAATATAAATTGAGTCAATTAAGTTGTTCTTATAAACTAATCAAGCAACTATTTCTCCAAAAGTATGTAATAGACAGATCAAGATGCATAGACTTAGAGTAACCGACCCGGGATGGGTAGACATGGAAATAATTTATTCAAGAAAACTTGATAACCTATTTTTAGCCTAAAAGGAATAAAAGGAAATGGATTCCTTTCTTAGCTATAACTGGCACTTCAATAGTAATGTAGAAGAATAAAGATAAACTTGTTCCCAACATGACATAATTGGAACTTTGTCAAAATTCTAATTTTTAAAACCATTCTTCAATAGAACTCAATCCAGCCTTAACTTTTAAAAGGTATTAGGTTAAGGCAAACATATTGATGCTAAATATAGATTCAAAGTTGCATTTAAAAAAAAAAAGAGTCATCATTCATGTAAAGACATATTTGGAAGGTCAGTGTTGTAGCAATCGTGATAGTAATCAGAGTCTTTTCTCATCAAAACATCATTCTATAAGTGAATAGTCAAAGAGCCTAAGGAGAAATCAACAAGATAATATAATCACCACAATATATAAAAACTAGTGAAATCAAGGACAACCAATATAGAGATATGAAGTTATGATGTGTTACAAAGACATGAGGTCCAACATGGAAAAGGATCAAATCAATGGTAAATAGACCGACCAAGTAAAGTGAGAATAGAGACTTTTGAAAGGTAATAGATTCAAATATGCACAAAGCAATGATGCATTGATAGATATAGCACATCAAAAGTTACATTTGCATATATTAACTGAGTAAGTAGGTTACTCGACACATGTTTTTAGTTCATAGTCATTTGGTACAACTACAAATGAAATGCATAAAGAAGTTTTATAGCATGAACATGAGATAGTGGTATCTAAACAAAGATAAGTTTTCAAAACTTGCATTCAAGGTATCAAAGGATACTACATGAACAATCATTAATACCATGAATCAATGCCGATTTTACTACAATACATGTGCATATTATATGATTTCAAGTGATACTATAGGGTAAAAATGAAGTTAAACTAGAACATTGGGGCAGTCACGGGTATGGTCATATGACAAAGTTGTCATACACGCAGTCATAAAGAACAATTATGAAGCAATCATAATTAGAGTTAAAAGACTTATCAACGATAGAAAAAGACTACATAATTGATAAACAAAGTACATCTTGGCATTTGATACAAGAAGCTTGAGTTAGGCGTAAACCAAGGAACCACATACAACCACATTTGATAAGGGATAACATATCACTTTTCCAGAAGGATCATTGAATGTTCTCAAGAGGGTATTCATCTAAAAACATTGAAAATGATGCTTCTAAATAAAAAGAGTAACATTAATAGAGTATGACTGATTATTATCAAGATTATGTTCAGTTGGCCTTTCTAGATTTGTCTATATGCATATGACTTAAATATGCTTGTATGGAAGTCAATTAGAAGTAGGTGTTTTTGACCATTGAATCTATGTCATTGGTTTAGTTTGAGCTTCACTTGGTTTCAAGAATAGTTTAATATTCTCTACTTAACAAGGCCAACCATGTGAAGGTGGAAGCTCATTTGGCCCCTCCCCCCCCCCCCCTAACATCACTCTAAATTCCCCATTAACATCTAATAACATTCATTCATTCATCCATCCATTTTTGAAATATAACATTCAATCATTATAATCACATGATAACATTCATTAACACATAAAATTCATTAAAACACAACATTCATGAATAATCTATTAACACGTCATTCATCAACATTTACTAGTACAAAATTACATCCATTAAGACAACGTTCTTTCATTAGCAAAAAATGTTAATTACAATCATTTCTTTTTTGGTTTCTTGCTCATTTTTCTAAGGTAGTGGCTAAGCAGAGCATCAATATCCTTTTCATTCCCCTCCTCTACGAATTCTAATGCCAACACGTCTCCTCCTCATCTATTCAAGAACATGAGGTTGTTGTGCCAAAGGGGGGTCCGCTGCAATAACAACTACGTCATGGGTTAAATTCACACCATTTTATATTAGTGTTACAAGTATTTAATTAAGTAAAAGAACTATAAATCAAAAAAGAAAATTAAAAGAACAAAACATAGATTTTCTTTACTTGAATGTGCCACATGATCTACATGGTGATCACTCTGAACATCCTCCACTCGTTCAGTATGACATTCTATATGCTCTAAAATATAGACGAAAAAGGTTACACCAATTTTAAATTAAGATGTTAAATTGTATTAATAATTACATAATTAATTTTAAATAGCAAATGAACACCTCCATCGACACTATGATGAACATCAGGGGCTTCATCATGCGTCGTAGGATTTGTGTTACAATTAGGATGTTGCATTGCAATGTCATGCACATTATTATCAAATAGATTGTTGCTCAAGTATTCAATTTCAAATATATATTTTTTGGCATATTTACCTATTCACATGATGCAGGAGACTCTTGGGTTGGGCTAGTGGAAGCTTGGAGTAGGCGTTCAGCCACGACTTGATAGCCTTCCTTGAAGGCAATTTTTTTTTGTTTTGTCGTGGCCTCTAAATTAAATTCTGAGCCCTACATTTTTTGATTAAATAAAATTATTTGAAATTTATTAATAATTTTGATCCAGAATTCATTTACTGCTACTTACAATTCGTACTTTAATTTTTGAATATCCACCAGAGCCAAGTTTGTGCTGCCCAATCTTTTGTAGTCTGGCCTTTGTTGCCTTTGATGTGTCTTGCAACCTATGAAAAGTTTGAAATATGTTACATGATATAGATATAAAGATCACTAATTAGAGCATTATTAAATTCTAATAGTAGTTAATACTATTGCATACCTTCTTCTCTCATTTACTGGTGTAATTCCTTTTTGAGCATCCCCTTTCTCCTTTGCATCCAAAATGAGCTCATTCCAATCCCTCACTAGAATAAAGGGAGGACACTCATACTTTAGGTTCTGGACGAGACTCCTTCTATATGAGTCCCTCACAGTCTTAAGATGTTTGGTAGCTTTTTCTAAAATTTTCTTCTCCTCAAAAATATTACTACCAAACTCATGCTCTAAATCTTTAATGAGCTGATCTTTTAATTTTTTGTCTTGCAAGTTCCACCTTTTAAGAAAAAACATAAAATTGTTAGATAGAAAAATTAACTAAAGTAGTGTACCTTGAATATAGTAAAAGAAAAGGCCTGAATGAAAGGAAAAATATTGTACCAATTAATGATATGAAATAAAAATAATCGGATAGGGTTAGTTCACTTATGATGTTCCACCTTGTACGTATGGTGGGCCCGAATATCTTCAATGTGAAGTCATAAAGCGTCTTATAAAAAGAATCATTTCCTATAAAAATGTCATGGGACCATCAATCCAAAACTTGTTATGAATATATAAATGCATATTACAATATAAATAATAATAATTTTAAAGTACCTGGAAGCTTAGGACATTTTAAAAGCATGTATTCTTTATCGTCAATCAACAATGACGTCTACATAACTCTCGTGCTAGAAACACGGGTAGATCTAGGAAACGATGGTGAATTATCACCAATACAGGTACTTTGATATGTATCTGGCATAGCAAACAGTGCTAGTGTATCTCCTACTCCATAAAATTAATCCACTATGAGATGCACCCAAGATTAAAGTACAAATTATCAAATCATAATTAACACAAAACCAAATATAGCAAAATAAGGATTTACCAGGCATAGATCGTGAAGGCGTCGATGTTTGCATGCCCCTTGTTGCCGACATTGCACTCAAAAATCTCAGATGGATGTCAGTCGACCTCCTAGGAGGAGTCACATGCACTTGATCACCTGAACAATACATTGTTAGCAAAGACATTCTGAAATAATAAAAGTAAGAGTTAACTTAAGAAGTTTTTGAATGTTCCAAAGAAAAAATTCCTTGTAACTTGTCAACTTAAGGATTATTTTACCTGAGGTGGCCGGAGCTCTGCTAGTACCGGCCTCACCGCGATGTCCATGACTAAGTACTTGAGCAAGTAAAAAATCATGTAACAAGAACACATACATATTTTAGTTCACGACATAAAAGAGTATAAAATATAACCTTTATTAAATTTTCATTATAACTAAAGATTCATTACTGCTTACTTCAAAATGACGTGCTTGCGCCATCAATTCATCTATCCTCTTCAGCATCTCCATGGTTGGATTTGCATCTTCCAAAATGCTAATAATTTCTATGTTGACTCTTTTTAGTTTTTTCTTCACCGTATTTATTATATTAGGGATTTCTGAGATATCCTCATTTGTATCTACAACTATTGCCTCTGTTCTTGCAGGTGTTTTTCCCCTATCCTAAACATCAAATTGTGACAAGAATATCAGTAAAAATATCATATTAACTCCAAAACCTTAAATAAAATAACATAATAATATAACATTTTTCAACTATCTAATTTGTACAATTTCAATAAGGTTTACCATTGCTAAAGAGTGGGTGGGAAGAGCATCCTCGCAACCTCTACCATGTGGGGGATCCATGTTGTCTTGTGACAAAAATTAAATATAAAAACTTCAGCGAACTGAAAGCAATAGACTTAGCAAAAAAAACTTATTAATAAAATGGTATATTGGAGTCATAAACTTGAGGTTAGTTTAAATGGTATATAGTACTTACCACACTCGTGATAGTAACTTTGTTTGTATCTATGCGATTTAAATGGTAATCTATTAGAAGTTCTTCCCCTGCACTTATTGATTTTATCACGCATATAAAAACTTGATTCCCCTCATGCACCTCAAATATGTAATTGGGTTGCTTATTAGTTGAGGAAGGTCGCGTACTATTTATAAAACCTACAATATTCCCTGTTGTGTTTGGTCTCCCATCAATGTACATAGCAAACCTTTTAGTTTGATCATTTTTTTTCCATTGTATATAATTTGTTGATAATGCATACCTACGCATATTTTTTTTATATTGAACAATCTGCATCCAATCATTGTAATTGTAACAAGGACCAATATACTCCATCAATTCAACAACTTTTTTGTAACATACCTTTATCCCATCCATGGAAAATAGCCCCAAACCACGTAATGAGGATGGAGTTATGTGATATATCCTCTCATTAACACAAAAATTAGTGTTATTTGGATGTAGCTCATTAGGTACCCATTCTTTCTCAAGATGTGTGTACCAAAAGGGCACCTTGATGTTGCCTTTGGTCTCATCATCATAAGAACATGACCCCCCTTTAGCAAGGAAAAATTGCATGCGTTTATTGAAAAAAAAATTAATCTTTTGACCTCTAGTTGATCTCCCTATTTTAGTCATATTACATGTAGAACTTTCATCTACCATTCCCTCATTTCCTTCATTTGATGTAGATAGATCTGACAAGTACCTATTTGGTGGGTCCTGCAATCCATCAAATGAGATATTGTCATGTCCCCACTTCAAATAGAATTTTGATAATAATTAAATAATATATATAGAATAATCAAGTCGTGACCCATATGGTTCTTCTTTGTCTATACGTGGGAGATATAAAATGTAAGTTGAAAGTGAAGGAAAGGCACAAAAATAGGAATCATATAAAAGGATAAACAAGAAGAATATAACATGTCAAACTTTCTGCATCAATTTTTTGACACATTATATGATTATATAATATGTCTATTTATAACATACATGCTCAATGATAAACAAGAAGAATATAAGAAAATTATGTCTATTTATTGACTTATACCTGCAGATCCATGTCACTGTGCCGGATCCTCACCAAAGGGGTTAAATTTTTTGCATATGTTAATCATTTATCTTAAGTTAGCTAAACATTACCTGATACGTATGTTAGAAATAACATAGAAGACAACATGAACAATATGCAAGATCGTAAACATGAGCAAATTACCTTTACCTTATATATGGAATGCAAGATCATCAACAGAAGGGGTGACGATGTTTATAGTCAATTGCCTATTTGCAGAAAGGGTGACAATCAAACAAAATATATACATGTATCAGTAGCAATTAATTGAACATCATAAGCAAAACATTGGTAATTATAATGCACATATGTTGTAATCATTAGAATTGAATTCAATAAATCAATATTAAATATATATACTAATCAATATAAATATATATAAATAATTAAATCACATACCTTGTACATTTCAATCATGTCATTGATCATCTTCTTCATCCATCTCATCATCATCGCCATCATCATCATCATCATCACCACCATCATCACCATCATCTTCTTCTTCATCTTCTTCTTCTTCATCATCTTCAATATCTTCTTCTTCTATAACATTATACTTTATTGACCTTCCTCTTGAATCATGTCTAACAACAAATGACCAAGCCTGTTTACGTGGAACCTCTAAGTAAACCACTTGCTCACATTGGCTTGGAAGAACATAGGGCTCATCTCCAATTAGCTCAAACGACCTTGTATTAATCATTGTAAATCCATTATCATGTTGAATAACAGTTCTATCAAGATCATTTTGATTCGGTGATAGTCTGTACCATTTAACGATGAATATAACTAATTTGAAGGAGTTAACGTCGCACTCAATTATATCATCCAAGATGTCATAATATCAATTTTGAGATTTTTGAGGATGTATGTCATTTCTATATGATATATTAGTGACCTCGAAAATTGCAATTATCCTAGAATCACAAGTTTTTTTTGTGTCATCTAACTTTTTTATGTAAAATTTGTGGCCATGATAGTACATAGCTTTGTGGTGCTTGACTTGTAATTTTTTAAGCATGTGAAAATTATTTGCATCATGAGTTGATATGAAACATATGGGTCAGTCATGATCATTAAAATTTTTTTACGTACCTCTCTACTTCTGAAACCATATGCTAGATCAATTACCATTAGCATAACATTGGAATCTCCATTATGATGAACTTCTCTAATCAATGAAGAAACACCTTTTCATGTTAATGATCAACTATTTTGTTGACATCGTTCAATCCATACCGTCATCCAATCAAGATTGTTCGCAATATACAAATGTATTGCATCCCACTCTCGACCAACTGTATAAAAAAATTACACCAATTACAAATAACTTATATTGAAGATTTATAAGAATTAATTAACTATAATAACATCTTATATTTACCTCTCACTTTCTTCAATCTACCTTTGCCCATCAAGTACTCCCCTTCAAATGCGTTAATGGAGTTGGGATCCCAAATATGATCTACATGGATCTTTGCTGCAAATTTAGGAAGATATTCACTAATGTACACCATGGTCTGGTATACCATATATCCCTCCACCATAGAACCCTTAGGATGTGCTCTCTGTCGAACCAAGCCTTTCAAAAATTTCAAGTGTCTCTCAACCATCCACATTGACCTAGTTTGTATAGGTCCACACAATTCAATCTCCTCAACTTGATGTATGAGGTAATGTTCTTGTGCATTGAAAAAAGTTGAAGGTAGACACTTTTGCATTTCACACATAAGATGAGAAATGTTTCTCTTCCAATATTTTATATCTTCTTTATTACTTTTTTTTATGAAAACCACCTCATGTATTTTTTGGAAGATCATATATAACTTATTTGACACTATTTTAGAAGTGGTGTGGGAGAGATAGAGGTAGAACGTACTGCAATATTTATAAAATGATCTTATCAATATTTTATAAAAGAATGCAATGAAAACTACATAAAGTATACAAATATATAGTGAATATAAAATAACATGAATTACCTTAATAAATGTATGTCAATCGTGTGTTTTTATCCCTGACCCAAATTCACTTTTCTTTGATATGAGATTATTTATGTTCACAGCAAATCCTGTGGGAAATTGTATTTTTTTTATGACTTCTTTTATAGCATTGCTTTGTTGCTCCGACAATAACCAAGTAAGGGCACTTGTATCAATCTGGTCTCCATTGTTATTTGATCGAATGACATTTTTCATTGCATGGTTGGATTCTTCAATGTTACTACAAATTTTGACAATTTTTTATTTGTCACGTCTTTCATCCAATATTTTCCATAATGTCTCTGTTACATTTTTTTCAATATGCATAACATCAAACAAATGCACAATTGGGAGTTTCTCGTAGTACGATAACTTACTAAATTGCGTAGGATAACTTTAGTCCTTTTGGAAGTTGGTCATTAATGCCTTGATGACCTTCACGAGCATCAATTATATCATCAGTAAACAAAACACAATATTAGAATATAAATTTCAAACAAAAACCATCAGATGAAATGACATTACCTTGACAATTTATTTTATTGTATTCCAACTTCCATAGGCGAGGTGTCATTCTCTGTGGCTTTGATGTAGTCTCTTATTTCTTATTGAAAAGATGTTTTTTAGTAATTTGGTACTTACGATTTCTGTGGAGAAAGTGTCTATGCTAATTGAACACCTGCTTTCCTAAACTTTTTGAATGATGAGATTTCATCTTTGGACCACAAACTAGACGTGCAAATTTTCCCTTTGTTTGAAGACCTACAAGATCGTGTATAATTGGATTAAATATGTTAATTTTGTGTTAGCACTATAACATACCAAAAAAGAGGTGTTAAGAATAGAACATACCACAAAAATGTGTTAGCCCAAGGGCATCATATATTGTCCATACAAGCATTGGATGAAATTGAAATTGTCTTTGTCCTATTGGTCTAGAGATGTCATACATAGTGATCCCATTCCATAACACCATTAACTCATCGATAAGGGGCTCAATATATACATTGATATCTTTAACTTGGTACTTACCTAGTTGAATGAACAAAAACATTACATAATTATTATGACCATTTTGATGGATTATTTATAATAAATTAATTGAGATGACTATTAAATAAAAAAAAATCTAGAACAATCATTGCCAACATTATGTGCTCCCTCTTTATGGACATCCAAGGAGGAATGTTATTGTTGATAGCAAAAACAGGCCACATCGAGTAAACAAATCTCATCTCTCCAAACGGATTGACATCGTCCACTGCCAATGAAAGCTTGAGATTACGAGGATCTTCTTTAAAGTGTGACCAAGTTTCCTCTATTTCCTTAAATGATGAACCATCTATAGGCATTCGCATAATGTCATCTTGACTTCTATTGTGTGCATGGTAATCCATAAATTGTGCCAAGCTATTACACCTGAATAATTGTTGCAGACGTGGAATAATGTGAATATACTGACTTGAACCTTGCGA
The DNA here is from genome assembly GCA_027943335.1 of Chamaecyparis obtusa. NCBI lineage: Eukaryota > Viridiplantae > Streptophyta > Pinopsida > Cupressales > Cupressaceae > Chamaecyparis > Chamaecyparis obtusa. The sequence goes on from BSBK01000295.1 coordinate 1,036,393, forward strand.
GGCACATTTTTTGTTATTCGATCTGATGGATATCTACTAATATGACAATCACGACATTCTATTGCAAATTCATGATGTTTATGATATATAATATGATCATTTGGACATGCATGTATTGTTTGATACTCCATTCCAATATCTTTCATAATGGTAGATAATTCTTGGTATGAGCGAGGTAGAATGTTTGATGGTGGTAACAAACACTCACCTGTCAACCTATGACCAAAAATATAATTTGTTAATATAAAGAATACTAATTGCTACATGATTCACCCTTTGTTAACTGTAAGGGAATTACGACTAAAAAATGAAAAAAGATGGCATACCTTAACATACGTGTCATTGCTACATTGGATAAACCATTCAGAACCTTCAAGTTCACCAACAACAATACAGCAGCAAGAAGAGTTGTTTGGGAGCTTTCATATAGGGGCTCGCATGCCTTCTCAAGTATAGGTACATCAAGGTCATTTGCATCAACATCATCATCATCATCATCATCATCATCATCATCTTGATCATCGTGATCTTCTTGATCATCATGATCTTCTTCCATGGGATCATTACCTTCTACTTCTATATTCACACCTCCATGTTCCCTCATTTGGAAATCCACATTCTCCGGATTGTCATGGTCCATAACATGAAACCCAGGGTGGTTGACCTATATCAAAATGATGATCTTAAATTAACCATGACCATGATGTCATCATCAAATCATGTCTTATGTATTTTATAAATTATTAAAATACATACCAATGGATGAAATTCATTTCCCCCTTCAATGTGACCATGTTGCCTACAATGTTCCTTGACTGTTTTGATTAGATATCTTCGAGTCTTTAAGCCCTTACAAATTTTGCAGGGACAACAACATTTTCCATCACCTTTTCTTTTAAAGTTAGACCATAATCTAGCAATTGTCTCCCTATTTTGTTGTGGGTTGATATCGTCAAACATGGTATTTCTTGAATGGAATGACTCGTTGGTGGAAGAAGGATGATTTGTTTGCAACCTGCAGATACAAATCGTCACTAAATAACCATTTTCTCAACTCTAATTTTCTCAACGCAAAGGGACATTTATTATACCATAGAAACTTGATTATTTTTATATGGAATACACTAAGGAGTACCATCAGAAATATTAACCATTTACAATCATGAAAAGTAAACCTAAATCAAATAGCTCATTTTTTTTATCAGCATGTGTAGTCTCTGTGTATATGAAAAATGAAAGAAATATCAAGTTGAAATAAAATAGTGAACAAAATAGTATTCCACATAGAGTGAATGAAATATACCATCAAAATAAGGTGACAAAATCTTGTCACGAAGTACAAACATAGGAAATCAAAAAGGGACAAAAGACAAGAAATAAGAAAAATCATTAAGACTGTAGAAAAATTATTAAGACTATAATCACAAAAAGAAACACTCTTTGTCAACAATGTTCAAAATCATTAGGACTATAGAAATATAATTAACACTATAGAAAATCAAATTTTAGAAATGGATGGTTCTGATGCTTTGCCATTACAACAATTGAGCATTCATCATTTGGTATTGTGTATTCCATTTAAGTATTTCATTTAAGCATGTCAACAATGTTCAAAATCCTATCACCAAGCACAGACATAGGAAATCAAAAAGGGACAAAAGACAAAAAATAAGAAAAATCATTAAGACTATAGAAAAATCAAGTTCTAGAAATGGACAGTTCTGATGCTTTGCCATTACAACAATTGAGCATTCATCATTTGGTACTTCTTGGTGTATTCCATTTAAGTATGTCAGGCACAAAGTATTCCATTTACATTTAACAAACATGCAGATTTGATCAAGCATTTATGTAAGGGTCAAGGACCTATAGGTATATCTAAGTTTTTTATATGGCCATTGATGCCATTATTATCAATTGCACTTCAAAGTGCAAAGATGCCAAAAAGATGTAAAATTGCATTTTTATGCAATTATGGCCTAAAGGGCTAAATGAGGGTTTAGTAGAGGTTTAGGGAGTTTAGGGGATTAGGATAGGAACCTAAAACCTTTTGAAAGGTTAAAGATGATACAAGAAATTTTAAAGTGGTCGAAGTTGACAACTAGTTGTCAACTAGACAACAATGCAAACAAATAACTAATTGTAACAATCATATAACTGACTGTACAGGTTATGAAGAAGTTGAAAATCAGTTTGTAAGGGGATTTTGGTCGGTTTTGTATGTAATTTTTATGGGAGGGGAGTCTTAGAAGTTGTGGGGAGGTGTGTGTGGTCGAAGAAGACAATGTAATGAACTACCAAGCAATAAACTTTTAATTCTTTATAAACAGTCACTTGTATGCTCGTGAAGACACAATCTGGTGTTTATATTGTTAAACTCTCTATTCAATGCAACATTGATAGGAAAAGAATTCATTTATTGGTATTATAAGTTTTGATCATTCCATGTACTAATTATATTGTCTTGAAGTCTTAAAATCAAATAATTTCAGTCCTTTTATTGACTGTTCTTGGCGTGCAAACAATCTTTGTCTTGAAGAACCAATGATTTCCTAGGCTCTCCCACTTTCTGTGTTTAATGTGACTTGTGGGAGAAGCCTTGCCTTGTATTACCTGGGCCTATAAGTGTTTATGCAGGGAAGGTGAAAGGAGGCAAGGAACAGTGACTGTCTTCCAACTTTTAAATTACATTTCTATTGCACTACTAATGTTGTTGAATATGAAACCTTCATTCCAAGTTTGTAATTTGGTGTTAACAGGGGAAAATAGTAACTGCAACATCACTACCAAGATATTACAACAAACTTGCAATTTTTTTCAAGTATAGCTTACAAACATTAGAAGTCTTGTGAAGAGTCTTGGTGAGTTTAAGCGCCCTTTTGAAGCACTTTAGAAATATTGAATACATCATTGCTTTGTCAAATAGTCTTGGTCTAATAGAACTCCCAACAATTCTTAAACATACTTTATCTGATATGATGAATTCTTAAATAATTAAGGTTGGAGTAGACATAGTTATCACACAGTTTTTTGTGTGGTACAAGGAAGATTTGGCTAGGTCAAATCTTCCTTCGTGCTAGCAGTCTCCAGAATTAGACCTTTATTAAGAATTCATCATATCAGATAAATTAATTCTGACCAACACGGGAATAGAAGTAAAAAAAAAAAGGTCAAATTTTATACATATATCCCGCCTACCGGCACATTTCATTTTATTTCATTTTGACATAGTCCGAGAGAAAAGGAGTGCTGAAGGAGGCGGTATAAGGTGGAAAGCTGCACAACATCGACACCGCGCATGTATATGCAAGTAAGTTTGAACCAGTGGTTGAATATCACGGAAGTGCGGACCGGTGAGCAATAAAATCTTTATTTTAAATCTTAACTAATAGATTAAGCATATTATTACTATGCTTAATGTTCCATTTAAATGCATTTAATGCAAAAAACAAAATTACAAAACCGAACCAATGGCATGTTTACAACAAAGGTCTAATAGAACTCCCAACAATTCTTAAACATACTTTATCTGATATGATGAATTCTTAAACAATTATTAAAGAATTCATCATATCAAATAAAGTATGTTTAAGAATTGTTGGGACTGATCCTTTGGCGTGTATTAAATAGAATAGATTTTTTAGCATATTATTATCATTCTATTTCTTTGTTGTAAACATGCCATTGGTTCAATTTTGTAAATTTTTTTGTGTTAAATGCATTTAAAATAAAGGTCTAATTCTATAGACTGTTGGTCAGACAAATCTTTATTTTCTTTTGATTGTCTTCTTTATATACTAGCATTTAAATGCAACATTAAGCATAGCAATAATATGCTTAATCTATTAGTAATAATATGCTTAATCTATTAGTAATTATCTGCATTTAATTTGCCAATTACTAATAGTTTTGTATTACACATGCAACGTATTGTCAATTTGAAGATAGTCCATGCCATGTGTGATGGTTAAGTAATGGGAAAGTTATGATGATTTAATTGTAGAACTACTGGTCCCTTGAAACATTCAAAAAAAAATTCTCAAAAGATGCACTTTCATGGAATACGATGACTTTAGGTTATGCACAAAATGGATCTATCTTCTATCACTATGCTCTTATCCTATGTCAAAATAGGAGATTTATGACACGGTATAGATTTATGGGGTCACTTGAGTGATCCAAGGATTTATGTAAGGATCAAGGACCTATAGGTATATCTAAGTTTGTTATATGGCCATTGATGCCATTATTATCATGTAATTGCACTTCAAAGTGCAAAGATGCCAAAAAGATGTAAGATTGCATTTTTATGCAATTATGACCTAAAGGGCTAAATGAGGGTTTAGTAGAGGTTTAGGGAGTTTAGGGGATTAGGATAGGAACCTAAAACCTTTTGAAAGGTTAAAGATGATGCAAGAAAGATTAAAGTGGTCGAAGTTCACAACTAGTTGTCAACTAGACAACAATGCAAACGAATAACTAACTGTGCAGATTAAGAAGAAGTTGAAAATTAGTTTGTAAGGGAATTTTGGTCAGTTTTGTATGTGATTTTTATGGGAGAGGAGTCTTAGAAGTTGTGGGGAGGAGTGTATGGTCGAAGAAGACAATGTAATGAACTACCAAGCAATAAACTTTTAATTCTTTACAATACATCATTGCTTTGTCAAATAGTTGGCAAGCAATGATGTATTCAATATTTCTAAAGTACTTCAAAAGGCTTAAACTCACCAAGACTCTTCACCAATACACCCCCCATCCCACCATCCACACCCATCCACTCATGTCAAGATCTTTTCCAAAATCATGTTGAAATATCCATTGACCTAAATCAATATCCTTCTCTCTCACTTCCTTCGTTACATAATCACTTTTGGAGTATATTCTAAAGTCCTTGAATCCAAGCAAATGTAAGTCAATAACACCAAATTTTTACTTAGATATATTTGGTGTTATTGACTTACATTTGCTTGGATTCAAGGACTTTAGAATATACTCCAAAAGTGATTATGTAACGAAGGAAGTGAGAGGGAAGGATCTTGATTTAGGTCAATGGATATTTCAACATGATTTTGGAAAATATCTTTACATGAGTGGATGGGTGTGGATGGTGGGATGGGATGTGTATTGATCAATGTGATCTGCTCGTGAAGACACAGTCTGGTGTTTATATTATTAAACTCTCTATTCAATGCAACATTGATAGGAAAAGCATTCATTGATTGGTATTATAAGTTTTGATCATTCCATGTACTGATTATATTGTTTTGAAGTCTTAAAATCAAATAATTTCAGTCCTTTTATTGACTGTTCATGTACAGTGCTTGGCGTGCAAACAATCTTTGTCTTGAAGAACCAATGATTTCCTAGGCTCTATCAAATAGTTGGCAAGCAATGATGTATTCAATATTTATAAAGTGCTTCAAAAGGCTTAAACTCACCAAGACTCTTCACAAGACTTTTAAGTGATATATTTGGTGTTATTGACTTACATTTGCTTGGATTCAAGGACTTTAGAATATTGAATTACATGGGGGGTGTATTGGTGCAGGGCACCTAGGCCATTTAGTTTTGCTTTGGGACTTGAGTTCTATATTTTGTTTTTCTTTGTAATAAAAGATGTCTTATAAATTGCTAGACCATCCTATGGTTTGGTTTTAGTCCTTCTTTTGTGGAGGTGTGTATGGTTGAAGAAGACAATGTAATGAACTACCAAGCAATAAACTTTTAATTCTTTACAAACAGTCACTTTTCTGCTCGTGAAGACACAGTCTGGTGTTTATATTATTAAACTCTCTATTCAATGCAATATTGATAGGAAAATCATTCATTGATTGGTATTATAAGTTTTGATCATTCCATGTACTGATTATATTGTTTTGAAGTCTTAAAATCAAAGAATTTCAGTCGTTTTATTGACTGTTCCTGTACAGTGCTTGGCATGCAAACAATCTTTGTTGGAAGATGTGGCCCTAACTCAGATTTTCACAGTTGGGATTTAATGCCACTATGTGAAAGGTGAGTTAAGGAAATGCTTTATAAGAGTTCAAAAGCTCAGAGTTGGGAAGGTTAGTTTTCTTTTTGTACAATGATGCCCTAGGTTGAATATTTCGTATGTATTCAACCAGACAAGTTGAAACTTGACTGCAACAGCAGACAAAAATCGTGTGGGATCAAGTTGTTGGATGAATTGGGCCCTTAGAGTTCATGGGATTTCCATATATTAACAAAAACTTAGGACTGTTACAACCGGATAAATTCACAACTAGAATTAAAACCAGGCGTACAGATTTTCAAAGCAAATTAGTAGATTTTCAAAGAATAAACACAAGTAAAACCTGCTAACTCATTAACACACCAAACCAAACAATGAAATAGAAAAAATTGAAGATTGTATTGCTCACTGGTCTACACTTCTGTGATATTCAACCACTGGTTCAAACTTACTTGCATATAGGCATGTGGTGTCGATGTAGTGCAGCTTCCCACCTTCAACCATTGGTTCAAACTTACTTGCATATACGCGCGCAGTGTTGATGTAGTGCAGCTTCCCACCTTATATCGCCTCCTTCAGCACTCCTTTGCTCATGGACTATGCCAAAATGAAATAAAATGAAATGTGTCGGTAGGCGGGATATATGTATAAAATTTGACTTTTTTTTTTACTTCTATTCTTGTGTTGGTTGGAATTACGACCACTCGTGAGGGTCGTAATTCCGACCAACACGGGAATAGAAGTAAAAAAAAATTAATTTTTCTTCTATAAACTGACCATGGAAAATCATTTTATAGCTTGGTTGGAAATGTTGGTCTAAAAAGTGGATCAAATGTACTAGTGATTCCTGATTTGACTCATGTTTTGGATTGGGACACTTTACAGGTAGAGGACGGGTAGTTGGCTTTGGAGCCAGTGCGTATACTCCAGCAATAGACTTTGACCCTCAGGGGTCGCAACATAGAGCAGGTAAGGGTCCAATGAGACCTCAATGATGAGACCCCTGCCACTTGGGAGGATGCTAGCAGAATCAAATCTGCATATCTGTTCTTGTTTGTAGGCTTTCAGGAGTAAGCCTAATCCTAGGGGGAGAGGATGTAATGCCCACCCTAGTATTTGCATATTTTGGATTGACAGGATCAGTACTTTGATACCTTAGATTTTATGTTTGGACTATGTTATTTCATGATGGACATTTGATTTCATATTTATTGGTTAATAGAGTTTATTATGAGATATTAAATGATTTGAAATAAAATGATGAATGACTAGAAATGAACTAATTGTGAAATGTTCATATTTGATTTATATATTTATATTTTTAATGGATCTAACCCTACTAACCCCATTATGTTTTGATATTTACACTGGTTGATGTGAGTGTAGGATGAGGAGAGGCACTCGTAGTTACTTTTACGGGAGATCCACACAATGTTGCACTCTCCCTCCTTATTTGCCATTGTATATATATATATATATATATATATATATATATATATATATATATATATATATATATATATATATATATATATATATATATATATATATGTCGGTGGTGATGTAGGATGCAGGTACCAAGCATCATCTCCATCTGGCTACATAGGTCTGAGCGTGCCTTCAAAATTTTCAAACCGTTGTTGTGTATAGATTTTACCAAGCTACTCTCCAGATTACTCATGGACTTAGATTTATGTTTAGGAGGTTACCCTAGTTGGGGGATTTCAATGCAGTTTATGATGTGGTCTTGTGATTAATGATTCGATGTTGTTCTGATATTTATGTTGTGAGTTAGAATTATCCTTATATATATATCTATATTATTTATTCTATATCTATGTTATAATTGAATGTATGTGTATATGTGGGTGCACACGCATATACCCATGCATATATAAATAATATTATTGTGTTTTTAATTTCTTGTGTAAATGACTTCTTTAATGTTAAATTAAAGTGTATTAAATTAAAAAAAGTAAATAATAATAATAATAATAAGGGATATTAAAAAGAAGTCCTTTTTGGTAAAACTAGCTATCTAGGGGGAGTTGAACTCAAGACCTTCTAGAAGTTAGGTTAGTTGGTTTACAATTGTGCTATGTATTTTCATTGAAAGCTTTTTGTTTGTTCTTGTTATAGGTTTCTTTGGAGGCTATTTTAATTTAAATTATTTAAAAACTTTGTTAAGTGTTTACGGGAATGTTGGTTTGATTTTTCCAACCAACTATGGAAGTTGGAGAAGTTGCTTCCTGTAAAGAAACTCCTCCAACCATATAGTTGGAGGTTAAATATTTGTGTTTTTGGGAGATTTGGAGATTAGAGATTTGGAGAGATTTGTGAAGGTTTCTGCAATTATTTTTCGGAAAGTTTATTTTTGAGTTTTTCTGTGAGGGTGAGAGTTCTCTGGTTTTGTGAGTGTGAGTGTGGAGGTTTTCTGTGAGGAAGGAAGATTGGTTGCCAGAAGAAGTTCATCCAGGAGGCTACCAACTCAAGGCTTGGACATTTGCAGAGTGTGCTCTAGTCGTTGGAAGAGGATTCTCCGCAGGACCCTAGATAGGGTCTGAACCAAGATGAATCCCCATTCTTCCTTGTGTGTGTGTGTTTATGAATGTGTATGCTATGTTATTGGATTTGTGTATGATAGATATATTATGAGTTAAAAGGAAATTTAGATGTTATGTTTTTTGTGTGTTCAAACTATGCAATCGGGAAGTAAATTTATTAATGTTTGTATAGTTTTTGTTGTAAAATATTTCCTGGAAGTTTAGGAATGCTTTTGATTATGTAGGATGGTGTATTTAATTTTTATTGAGTGGTTTAGGGAAGTTTATGAAGAATTAGGAAGGGTTAGGAAGGTTTAGGGAAGAATTACAGTCATATTTCTCCATTTTTGCTTTTGCTGGCTTCTACTGTGAATTGTTGTTTCTATTTTTTTAACTTGTCTGGGACTTAGATTGTGTTAAGGATGTGTTCTAGATGTGGTACTGAGGTCCTTGCATCAAGTAGACCTCAAGTAACCTTTCTCAGGCACACTCGACACCTAAAAATGTCAGTTTCAGACATTTATGGGAAGTTTTTTAGTACAATGTCATATGAGCTTCTGGAATGTCGTACAACTTTGTCCTCATACCCATACAAAAATTGGTCAAATTTCATATGAGCATCATTGGAATGTTGTATGGGTAGTCATATAATGTTGTTTGGGGTTTTTGTGGATTTCAAGGGCTCAAAATTTGTTGTTTTTGGGCTTAGAACCTTTCTAACTTGTTCCCTATGATTGGGCTGCATTTAGTATCACTTATGAATGTTTATCCATGGTTTTGTTGGCATTATAAGATGTCACTTATGTGATTTCAGTACTCGGCTTATATTTGTGTTCATAATATGAGGCTAAAACTCGTCTTGGTGGCTTGAGTGCACAAGAGGGTTTCCTAGACCTACAAGATGAACCTTTGGAAGTACTTGATGGTTTCATGGCTTGTGTGTGTGTGGGTAGGGGACTAGGTACCCTAGGTGGGCCCACCATAGGTGATGAAACCCTGAAGTGGTTGTCATAGACTCTTATGGGTGGGTTAGTAAAAAGTGATAACCTAATAATGAATCTGGGAAAGGGGGGGAACAAAAGATAATGAAAGACGCATAATAAAGTCTACATAGTCATGTTGGAGTACTGGGACCATGGATAACTATCAGGATGGATCCCTATTCAGAAAGGGGGGACCGGGGTTACATGGTTGCTAGGAAGGATCCCAATACACATGATATGTGATAACACTCACCTAGAGGGTATGCTAGAAACCTAACCCTTGAGTTTTGTAAGTGATTTCTTGTTATGTTTTGTATTTGTTTCAAGTTTGGATTTGTAAAGCCTAGATTCCTTAGGGCCTTGTGAGTATCTTGGTTCTATCTCCTAGCATGGGGGGTGGAACTTCACTAGTTTCGTAGGGTTGGGTGGTAAATCTTTTTTGAGGTCCTGTTCGTGGTTCTTGACTTGGATGTGTTCAGTTTCATGCATTAATGAAGGTCTTTCTACCTTGTATCATGTATTATTGAAAGAGAAGATGTAAAGATACTTTGCGAAGCCTTCAGACCATTCATGTACTTATTATTGTAGTTGGATTCATTATCAGAAATTGTATTTGAAAGAGCAAAGCAATGTAATCAAGGAGGGATTGTTCTAGGGGTTTATTTCAAGGGATATTATTTGAAAGTTCAAAGTTGAAATGAAAAGTGTAATGTTGAAATTGTCTTCTCTATCTCTCCTATGTTGAAATAAAAAGAAATGTTTTTATGTAAAGGTTTAAATGTGAATTGTAAAGGAAGTTATTCAATGTGTAGGAAAATGAATGGAAATGAGTTAGGAAGTAAAAGATATAGTTAGGAATGAAATATTACTTTCTATCTCTCTCTTAATCTGAAATGTAAAAGTAAAAGAAAAGAAATGGAATTCATTTTGATTAAGTAATGAATGCAATTCTTAATGTTGGTAAATGAATTTGAATAGGAAACCTTAAGGGATGTACTTTGTGAATGTAATAAATGATATAATGTTAGAAAAAATTTGTTAGTTGTAATTTTAGGTCAAAAGACCTAATTCTTTATGGGTTCCCTAGAGGGGACATTACACACCAACCCTAGCATTAAAAGTCCTTTTGTATTTCAGGGCTTACCATTAGAATACTGGGACAACGAAGTTTGGCATGCCATATCCTACTCTTTGGATGATCTCATTCTGTTTGATGAGTTGACAAGAGCTAAGCAACATTTCCTCTTTGCTAGATTTTGTGTCAACATTGTTGTTGACTAGCAACTTCCTTCCCCAATCATTGCATCTTTGAAGCTTGGAAATTGGGTTTAGCAAATTGCACAGGAGGGGCCTATGTGATGTGCCTCAACTATCACAAGGATTTCTAGGTAAGAGGGCTCATGCTTTTCCTATGGTATTTCTAGGTATGACCATAGACATCTTAAGGATCTATATGATCCTTTGCCTATATCCCCACCCTCCTTGGCTTCCCTCTTGTAGGGGATTGGTGGTGCACATTGTCCTCCAGTGGACAAGGAGATTTCCAAATGGGTCTCATCTTTAATGAGAAAAAAAAAGAAGTAAACGCTTGGATGAGGCTATGGTTTATGTGCCTCCTCATGGCATTCACCCTTCAAAAGGATAATTGGTTATCCTCTTCTTTGTATTTAGGTGACACCCCTAATCCCCCAACTATAAGGGGCCTAATGTAGATACACGTAAAGTGAAATAAAAAAAAGCTCTCTAATGTATTATGAATTTAAACCACCTTAAGAGGCAATCATGTTCTCTACTACTGCTTTAATATTTACTTTGATTTCTCCTTATGTGGGGTGCAATACTTTGCCATAATGTAAGTCTCTTGACATTCCTTGTCATTTTTAGTTGTCCTCGGTTGTTTTGCTCAATTCTTTATATGGGTTTGGCCCCTCTAATTCACAACTCTGATTAAAAGCATCTACTACAATAAAAAGAAAAACTCTTTAAAACCCCTTAAGGGCCCGTTTGGTTGCACCCCATAACCGGGTTATGCCGCCCATAACCCGGTTATGGGGTGCAATTCCCTGTTTGGATGCCCTTTTTGAAAATGGGAATGTGGATTTGCATGACCCCATTTCACCGAAAACGTAGATTTCGTAATTCCACCTCAGGAGGTGGAATGACTTTCGAATCCACGGTTTTGTGCTCAAATAAACCCATTTTAATCTTCCCGTCGGGTCCGGGCAACTCCACGTCCGTTTGCAGTCTGCTCTGAATATCGCTAAACCTTCAATCGTGTGGAACGTATTGATCAGCATTCCTGATCCTTTGCCAATCTCCTGGAAACGCTGATAAGAAAAACGCACAATATACAGAGCTATTTTATGCAGCGTAATAAGAACTCATGGGGATGATTTGCCCATGGCAAATGCTACCAGTGAATGTCATAGGGAGGCCACACTAGAAGATAGTGGTAGCAGCGTGCGTATGCAATCCTCTGCACCCACGCACTTTGCAACAGCGCACTTTGAACAGCTCCGTGCTCAATTGCACAGGTTTGAGAAATCTATCTTTGTTTAATAACTCTCTGAGTGGGGTGATTCCGTCGAAGGTTGGAATGAAGCTTTCCGAGCTGGAGTCCCTAGTTCTGGCCAAAAATAACCTCAGTGGGGAGAGAAAGCAAGTGATCGATGATATCCCCAAAATGCTACCGAGATTCGAACCAAACTGAGATTTTATGCATAACCAGGGTTTGGACAACCAAGGTTATGCATAACCAAGATATGCTGCATAACCAGGGTATTTTTAATTCCCCAACCAAATGGGCCCTAAGCATTCTCCAACGAAAGAGAATGGCATTTGGGTAAATACCCAATTTTCTCAAAAAAAAAATGACATGGGTAAATACCCAATTTTCTCTTAAAAAATGACATGCTGTAAAAATATGCAGTCATTTTTTTTAAAATTGTGCAATAATAAGCTAGGTTGCATGGGTACTCGTACCCACACCCCTAAGACGCGTACCAAGTACTGGTACATGTACCTACGTACCGAGTACTCAGTGGGTACTTGGTGGAGAGATTCATAGCTAACGAACTTGATTAAGATTTCTGATTTTTGTTTGCCTATCAACTTCAGCTTGCTATTTTTCAAGCTTAATTCAATATGTAATCAGTTTGAAACTTTGATGCAATACTGATTAATAGTAAACTCTCACTATTCAAGTCAGAAGTTTATCATTTGCAGTATGTTATTTTTATATGATTTAATGTTTAAAGTTCATTTTCTCTATTATGCATCTAAACATTTAACATATATATTATTACAAACATATTGCAAATTTGAAACTGAAAACAATACATTACATCTGCAAACTTTATCGCTGTGCTTGGTTTGAAAACTCAATGTCATGACTCATATTTTCAGACTTTCTATTAAATATTAAATCATATTAAATTAAAAAATTGATGCACCCAAATACCCCGTCCCCTATTTTGAAAAATAGTCGTACCCAAAGTACCCAAGTATCCCCGTCCCATGCAACCTTGGTAATAAGTTTCATAGAAAATTTTTTCTTTCTTATTCTTTTACGTTACCCTTGGTGGAAAAGGTCTAAAAATAATAGTCCACAACAAAATAATTTCTTCATGAGATTTATGTAGGCAAAATGTTCGTCACCCAACGTCTCTCAATGAACTCATATTCCAATACAAACATATTTGCGTGTACGACATTTGCCAGAGACACGTGAGCGACTAAACAGACCCTAGTTACAAGAAATAGTCTACAGAAACCAAAGGGACTAGCGGGATAACTACACAAACATCCAATCCTCAACTCGATTGACCTCCAGTAGGCCCTAAAATTAACCTACAATCCTTGATTCACGATTGCTTGACGCAAAAGAAAAAAAAAATCAAAATACAAGTTTTCAAACCACCTGGATTAGATTTTGAACGTTTTAACAAACTAGTGACCATAAGGGCATACCAATCACCAGTCGGAAGTTGTAAGAATTATTATTAACAAGATATTTTTTCCTCCATAAATCAAGCTTAAGAAAAAATTCTCCACATGATCGAGACAATGCCCATATAACTGCTGCTCAATTTATACAGGCATAATATTACATCTGTGTTTCTTACCAAAATAATTTAGGCTCATCAGAAATAAGAATATGACTAGACTGGTCCAATTTTTAACTATATGCTACTTTGTTGCATGTAGAGCACCAAATCAGCAGCAAATATTTACTCCTGTCCAAACAGTCCATCATCACCATCAACTGGGATGAGAAATGAATCCAAGATAAAATGTCTACCAACCATGAGAGATCAAATTAAGAATAAAGCCTCCAATGTGTGACAATGGCAAAAATACATCATTTTACACAGCTAAACGCACTATAATGGACTATTAATAGCCCATCAAAATAGTGGCATACTTCCAACATAAGAACTCTTAATTGTAAACACATATCCAATACAACAAATACAGTCTGCATCTTTCAATATACAAGATTGAGCAATAGACATTTATAGACTAGAATATACAGGAGTTGATTGCCCAAACAACACTTTATCAGTGTGTTCAATTACACGTTAAGGATACTTTGTCCTTCATTTGTGAGTGCCCCATCATAATAAGTGTAGCTATCACAGATCGCATGTTTACTTACAAAGTCATCACAGAAATATGGTATTTAATGACCCTGTACAGAAGAAATAAATAATTAATCATTATCACATCTCCCCAGCTATACATGAATACCATGGACCATGGACCTGACAAGTTACAGTTGCAATGACATCAAGTGCATCAGCTACCCCTGCAAGCAGGTCAACAAGGGAAGAAGCACCAATTCGCTTCAAAGCCAATAGTGCAAGTGACCTCCCTTCGAAACCTTTCCCACCAAGTAGTATTGCTCGAAGACCTGAATGTATTGCAGATGAAATCTTTACAAAAACAGCATCATCCACAGAAAGGCTCCTGTTCAAAATCCTTGTCATCAGTTCCTGGTTGGATTCATCATTTTCCCTGAGTGGCTTACAAAGCTGAGATAACAAGCGGCCGATGTGATGAATGGAGACTGCAGGATTACTCAGAATATCTTTCAATTGTTCATTTGCATCATGAAGAACACTATCAATCTCTGTGGCCGGTACTCCCTTTCCAGTAAGAGTCTGCCTCACTAACAACATGCTGCATATTGAAGTATAATTAATCAGAAACATTTTCTGGTTAATTGAATTTACACCAATGAGACTGGCAATACACTAATCACAAATTCACTAACCTGGTAGCAATTACAATGATATGCTGAAAATCATTTTGTGCTTTCTGTAACCTTCCAGTGTCCAGTTTCAGGGTTTCAGGCAGCTTCTCCTCATTTGCAGCATCAGGTTTGCTTGTCAGTTGCAGTAAGCCTAGCCTTACTAATGTCTCTTGCGAGTTCCACTGGATCTCCTGTACTGTCCCACCTAAAGAAAGTACAATAAAAGAAAATAAAAAATCAAACTGAATTTATACAGACTATTAACGTTTTTTATTGTTATTTCTTGCTAAAGAAAGCCAGTGGAACAGTGATTTAGAGAAAAACCTGCAGAGGCAGGCAACACTGGGTTATCAGCAATAGTTGGCAACTCTTTGCCCAGGTCTAGTCTGCCACCAGTTCGAAGTGATGTCACTGGTGGCAAGCCTGAGGTATGTGTGCTTGGCACACTAGGTTGGCTATTTCTAAACTCTATTAATGCAGTTAAAAAATCACTTTTCTGCTGCACCACAGTTTGCCGCACAGATGTAAGCCATTGTACAGTCCGAGGCAACATCCTTGTTGCTCTCGAGTAGGGGCCACAGCGAGTGGTGAATGCTTCTTGCAAGTATCTCACACCTGCCAATCCCTGGACCAATGGCTCCAATGATCTGATTCGTGCAGCACTTATGTCTTTCTTTAGAACCTGGGTAACAGACAATAAAAAAAATCGGTAACTTACTGAGATGGACATCTTATAGCATGTACATAACCCTACACCTACATACACCACCCTGTTCACAGACAAAAGCAGTTCCTTGGATGTCAACTAACTCATAAACCATTCCAACCTTTAAAATTCCAAACATAACAGATGTATCTCCCTCTATCAGGGCGGGTGACAGTGTGTCTGTATAATATTATATCTTAAGTGTTATAGTTTGAGCAATATCTTTCAATTGTTCATTTATAATATGACTAGTGCATTCATACACTTCATGTGTCCAAACAAGCATCATAAAATTTTTGTATTCAAAAGACTAATAGCATTTGTATTTTTTTGATGCGCCATATACACCATAGCCCAAAGCAAACCAACAACAACTTATCCTTTAAGGTTTTGCATTACATTGTTTGCACTATACTCATTGGCTACCATGGTCAAAGTGATGTATCCTGCAATACACATATTTATAATATGACTAGTGCATTCATATAATTAATGTGTGCAAACAAGCATCATAAAGTTTGTGTGTTCAAATGACTTGGCATTTCATTTTTATGGTGCACCTACACACCATACCCAAAGAAAACCAACAGCAATTTTAAGCCTTTAAGGTTTTGCAATACATTGCTTACATTATTACTCATTGGCTACCATGGTAAAGTAATGTATCCTTAACAAAGGTAAATGATAGCACTTATTAATTGTAGGATTGCAAGAAATTGATAAGCGTACATTAAAAATATTAAAAAGTAATGCAAAAGGAACTATTCTTCACTGCTAGCATCCCCAAATTGTTAGGCATAAAACAACTTCCAAACTAGGCTCATTTACATCTGTAAACTAAAATCTTCAATAAATCATTACAGAGGCCAGGCATAAGTGGGGAAGAATACCTGAATTTGCTCAAGAACAAAGCGGAGACCTTTCACCAATACTTGTGCAAAGGAACTGTTTGTTTCCTTGTCCGTTCCAACTACTATCTCAGATAGTTCATGAAATAATTGCTCATGCCTTGTTTTGGATTCATTATCATTTGCTGGAATAGCAAGCTTCAACACAACACCTAATGAGTATTCCAAAAGCTTGCTCAGATACTCCATGTCTTGGCTTCCTGACTCTAATATCTGCATGATGAATAAGACAACAATTCAAAGTCTAATAAAAATCAGAAATTAATGTTAAGTGAAGCTAAATAGACATCTAAAGAAAGACTACCTGAGATAAGAGATCTGTGTCAATGCTGTCAAGGATTTCTTGTTTCCAGCTTGCAGGAACTAATCCAACAAGTTCATTCCTGACTTCTTCCACCAGTTTAATAACCCAAGTATACTCAGGGAGATTGCTTGTAAGAGACTCTTTAACACAATCCCAAAATGCTGTCTCCATTGTGGATTTAATCTTCACCTGCAAAGCCAACATGTATATGGAGTCATGGACTGGACTATATGTTTACTCCGTCAGAAATAAGAGTAGTGTTTGTCTCCACATCATTTCAATGTTCTCACCGTGAACTCATCTGAAGACTTATTTATTCCACACACAGTATCAGCAAATGTTCTATCTCTGTCATGAAGAATATCATTAACCATAATCTCATTATCATTCAAAACTTTTTTTTTATCTGCATCCCCTGAACTATTGCTGGACTCCAGGGAAGCATCTGCAGGGTTTTCCGTTTCAGGTCTGCTCTTAAATAGTGACCGAGCAACCTTCTTTTGTTTTCCAATAACCCTTTTTGGGCAACCCGGAGAAGTCAAAGATGATGAAAAAGATGCAGGGGAAAAAGGTGACAGCAGGGGAGACCCATTTTCTTTTGCTTCCATAAATTTAGATCGTACATCTGATAGTGCTGATCCCATTCTTGCCATTCCAGAACTTCCACTTAGACGAAGAATCTTATCTTGCAAAAGTTGCTGATCTTCAACAACCTGCAAAATACAATGTCTTAAGAATTTGATCTGAAAGTGAGCAGATAAGAGAATCTTATATTGCAGTTACTACCTCTTTATTATCAAATATTTTACCCCAACTTAAAAAGATCCATTAATGCTATGTAAAGTGCATATATGATTATATCAAGAAGCACTACGCAATAGCATTCAAACAGGACCACAGCTATGGAAGTTGAGCATGTCAAAAAAAATTAATTACTAAGGTATATTGTGTCAATTATTGTTAGTTGAAGTTCCTTCCAGGCATATATATTTAACTTCAATTATAAGGATAATGAGATTCAAATTCCTTACCTTACCATTGTAAATGCTATCAAAGAGATCTAACCAGTATCAATACATAACTACAATCTGTACACACTATGGAATTACCACTAGTATTTTATTTAATCACACATACTGGTCTAATGATAAAAATTAAAAATATACTTCCTAGAAATTAAATTCTAATAAATTTTTAAGCGGCATTAAACAAATGCGAGAAATAAAGTAATCTTGACCTGTCTGCGAATGGCCTTAATGTCATGACTGACATCACCCTCTTCTCCCCCTGATGTTATCTTACACTTCTGTAGCATTGAAAGTTCAAGCTGGCAAGCCACTCTAATCAGATCTTCCTCAAGTGACTGGGCATCCTTGACTTTCCATACCACAAATTGATAAAGGTAAGAGCACCATGCAGCATCAAATGCTGCAAGCTGGGCTGCAAATGGCCGCTGTGAATTGGATGTTTGGGGTCTTTTGGAATCCCGACTGCAAGCTTCTTTGTTTAAGGAAGGTGATGTTGAATGAGGACTACATGAGGGGCCATCGAGTATAATATGGATTAAGGATTCAAATTCTGGAACAAGCCTAGTAGCTGCTTCTGCAAGTGCAATTTCACGCTCTCCTCTGCCACTAAAGACAGCCTCGGGATGCCCCAAAATCATATATGCACAAAGAAAGACACGCGCAGGATACCTTAAAGGCTCCTTTTCATCAGTTTTTTCCTTTTGACCTCTATTTGTTGCTTTAACGGATCCTTGAGAAGCAGTCCTCTTTGTAACTCTATTACCATTCATGGGCGTTCTCTTATTTCCCAGAGAAATTCGTTTAAGCAGGTGGTCTATACTTGCAATGTTGGAATGACTAGGTTGAGACACCATGAACCATCTCTCAATACGAGCTAAAAGAGCTGTTACTGACTGCAATGTGGAAAATGACTGTATCCGAGCTGCAAACTTCTCAAAGGGAAGTGAATTAACAGTAGAATGGCTGATTTCACATGCAGCAAACTCTTGTGTTAATGTATAGGTTGTGCGGCTAGACCTCTGGAACTGCCTCCAAACCCTGTTAAACAAAATCCATACACTTGAATTAACAAAATGATTAATAAAAAATAAAAAGGACAAACAGAATTCCTAAAGTCAACCTCTATAGTCCCTCAAAAGTTAGACAATGACCTTGCTAGCTTTCTTGACAGGCATTCCCCATGCTTGACCATTTTATGGCGATTGATATGACTGGCACCTCCAAATCTTCCTCTCTGCCTCAGAAGTTCAGCTCTCTTTCGCTTTGCCTGAGTAATTCCAAAAGAATAATAAACTCCCAAAATATAAAAAATAAGAAAAACCACACCAAACTAAGGCTCAGCTTGCATACCCTTTGCAAACGATTTTCCAGCTTCTCCTTTCTCTTCCTCATTTCCATCTCTCTCTGAAGAGAGACAGAATTCGCTACCCTTCTTGCTTGCATAACTGATAAATGTGCACGAGTCTTTTCAGCTTCTAAAAGACCCAAGCGCTTCTCCTCTGCAGCTGCCACTCTTTGACAGATGGTTGCATGAAGTGTTTCCTTGCGCTCCTTATCTTTGTCTTCCTGCACCATCCGCTGCAAATGGGAATTTGCCATCCTCTCCTGGGCAACCGCCCTCCGTTGCTTCTCTGCTTCAAGAAGAGCCATCCTGTTTGTTTCTGCCTGCTGCACACGGGATTCAACTTTTGATTCCAGTTCCTCGCGCTCCCTCTCAGCACGGAGTTGCACTTCTGTTTTAGCAGCTTGTCGAAGCTCATCTGACTTGGCCAATCGCATCTGTGCCTGTGACAGCAGCTCCAGCCTGTCAACATAAACAAAAACCTACTACAGTTATGAAACAAATTGAATGGCTTTTCAAACAAGATGAAAAGACCAGAACATCGACCTCAGTTTTTTCTCTTTATGCTTTTCAGAAAGGATAATGAAAATAGCTGTACACTTTGTTTCCATAAAGAAAAATTTCAAAATCCATTTCATATATAGTCACCTACAGAGGTAAAGATAAATCACAAAAATCAAAGCAGAAAAGTCAGCTGGGTGGAAATGAAAAGCACAGATCAATCTCTCCAATTTTCTGATGAGCCTTATGTAATACCTACTCAAATTAAAGGAACAACAATAAATTGCACAACTTGTATTGCTCTGAGCTAATTTGCCAATTGTGATGATTTTGTCAAGGAATAGTCTTTACCTAGAGCCGACTACTATGTAGTTGATTCTGTTAAGCAACTTTTTAGAAATAATAAAAATACACATTAAAACCAAGCAGGAATAATTTCTTCTACTTATCTTTTTCACCCACATTGTACAACTACAGCTTTTTCCCTTCTAAATATTGATGGTACACAACCTTCAACATTGATTGATTTCAAAATTTTCACATCCATTCACCCAAAGCAAAGATACAAAAAGTAAACCTTGCAGCCAAATTCTAAGTGAGATCTGCAGCATGGAAAGGGCAATCATAATCTATCCACTTTATCGATGATGCTGGGATCATACTTAGTTTACTGGAATAAGAAAAATTGCACCACAATCTCAGATAAAACTGCTCTGTTCTAGTTTGCACTTTGCAGTGTATTTTGTCAAGGAATTGACTAAGTTTTACCTTAAGGCCACTCCTACATGGTTGATCTTGTCAAGCAATTTTGTTAAGAAAACATAACATAAAGCTTTATATAGGACATTTTCTACTGCTTCTCTAACTTAACCACAATTTTTCCCTTCCAATATTCATAATAAATAACCCTTTAACGTCGAGGAAGTTTAGCACCAAGTTTCACATCTGTTTATCCATAGAGATAATGATCAAACAGTCATAAGGAATAGTCTTTACCTAGAGCCGACTACTATGTAGTTGATTCTGTTAAGCAACTTTTTAGAAATAATAAAAATACACATTAAAACCAAGCAGGAATAATTTCTGCTACTTATCTTTTTCACCCACGTTGTACAACTACGGCTTTTTCCCTTCTAAATATTGATGGTACACAACCTTCAACATTGATTGATTTCAAAATTTTCACATCCATTCACCCAAAGCAAAGATACAAAAAGTATACCTTGCAGCAAAATTCTAAGTGAGATCTGCAGCATGGAAAGGGCTATCATAATCTATCCACTTTATCGATGATGCTGGGATCATACTTAGTTTACTGGAATAAGAAAAATTGCACCACAATCTCAGATAAAACTGCTCTGTTCTAGCTTGCACTTTGCAGTGTATTTTGTCAAGGAATTGACTAAGTTTTACCTTAAGGCCACTCCTTCATGGTTGATCTTGTCAAGCAATTTTGTTAAGAAAACATAACATAAAGCTTTATATAGGACATTTTCTACTGCTTCTCTAACTCAACCACAATTTTTCCCTTCCAATATTCATAATAAATAACTCTTTAACGTCGAGGAAGTTTAGCACCAAGTTTCACATCTGTTTATCCATAGAGATAATGATCAAACAGTCATAAGGAACATTAGCAGGATGGAAAGGGACATCACAATGCTCACTTAGTTCATTGGAATTAAGATAAATTGCACCATTCCTAAAATACAATCTCAAATACGACTTGACTTATCAAACTTGCGCTTTGCAGTAGATTTTGTCATGGAATTGTCTGAATTTTACCATAGACCCACCAATTAGTTGATCTCCATCAGGCAATTTTGTTAAGAAAAAACAAATTAACTTAAACGCTGTTATCAGTTATAACAATGGCAAGCAATATATTAAGATAAAACACATTAAAAATAAATACTAATATTTTTTGCCAGTTCTCTTTGCAAATGGGTGAACTGCTTTAAATTTCTCATCCATCCATCCAAAAATTGATAGTCTTCAATAAAGATCTAGAAAATAAATTAGAAACTATGCACGAGCTACTAAATGGCAATAATTCTTCGTTCCACCTTAAAATGTATCAGCTTTTGATCCAATAGTAATAATGTGCAAGAAAGTTTTTGGATCAGCACACATGTTTATGGAACAACCATCTTAAGCTAATTAGCGATGTTGATGATGTTTGTCATTTCATCTGAGACTTGAAAAGCTTAAAATAAAAAAATTAAGTTGATAAATTTAAACCCAGATTTAACCTTAAAAATTTCATTAATTGATTTTATATTGAATTCCCAGCTTTTAAACCTTGAAAATAATAATAAGAAGAAAAAAAAGTCCAAAATTCCAAGACTAGTTTTGCCCAAAATTATTTATTCCAATGTTTCTTTGTTCCACGCAAATTTGAAAAAAAAAAACAGTTTAAGATGGCAACTAATTAAATGGCTTTGAAGAAAAAAATGGCAAAATTAAATCGCCAAAATTTTCCCTCTATTAGGTAAGGTTCCCCAATGAAATCATTTGATATGTCTACAAATTTTAAATACAGCAAGTGTCCATTTATCAATTAGTTAAAAAAATTCAACCCTACCTACACATTGATAGAAGCAAACCAAAACACAAGCAACAAAAAAAGAGAGCAAGATCAACAAGAATAGTGTTAATTTACGGCACATTTATGGCAATGATTGTATGCAAGAAAATAATGCATTGTTTCAACAGATAACAAATCGCATCAGCCTTTGATCTAGTGATTATATGCAAGAAAATACAATGTGGGATCACTGCTGGCATGTGAATTATTCACTTATTCTAAAACACACATTGCTAACTGATCATGCAGAGCAGTCTTGTCAATTTACGTGACCACATGTCAAGCTTAAAATGTGTAAACTGCCAATTTAAACCCTCTTTTACACCACCTACACAACACAAGCACACAGAGATACGCTCAAAATTTGTTATAGCCATATGCACAAGTGTCCATATATAGGCTTACATCCTGTAAAGTAAGGTTTAAATCAACAGTTTTCAAATTTTAAGCTTGTCATGTCTTCATATAAATTGACAAACCTGTTCTGCAAGATGATGAAAGGTTATTTTGGAAAAGTAGAAATTTTGGCCAACAAATCAATCTTTATATTAAACTCGGCCCTTTCTTTTGCAAAGGGAACCAGGACATTTTGCATCCCTAGCCCAGACATAGTCTGCATATTGATAATATGCTTCATTATAGAACACCCATGATTCACTGATAGTTGTTACTAATTAATCATGTGTAGCAGGCTTTCAATTTAAGTGAAGAAGTGAAAGGCTTAAAATCTTGTAAGATGTCAACAATTTTGACCCTGTTTTACACCATGAATACATATAACAGATATAAATAATGTACAAAAAAAGCTTATTTTTTGAAGTTTATAAATTTTAACGTATTACTCAATTGTATATTGAACTCTACAGTTTTTCATTCTTGCTAAGGGTGCCCAGGGACATCTATGAGCCCTTGCCTGGACAGCGCTCACATATTGATCATATGTATATTATATACACCCCATGTTTCGCGAATTAATCAAGCGGAATAGGCTTGGCAATTTATGTGAAGATGTGGCCGCCTTAAAATTTTAAAATTGCCAGCTCAAATTATGTTTTACACCATGTATACATAGAAGTTATAACATATATATAACAGTAACAAAATACTAATAGAAAAATAATGACCAGATCCCAGCCCTGAAATGTACCGTACTAAGGATGGAACTTAAGCATCTGGATCATGCCCATGATTTCAAACATATATTGCGAGTAACTTGAACTCTAAAAAATTTTTTAGGTTAACCAATAATCTAATAAATATTGATACAACACCCAAAGACTTTTTAGGCCAGAAAACAATATTTGTTTGCTATTTCACAAAAGTTGGGATAAATCTTCATTTTAAATTTGTAAAAAAAAAACAAGTATGCAAATATTAATTAACAAACTTTTCCTCTTTGGTAGGCAGGAAGCAAATTCAAATAACAAGTCTTGTATGAAATATGGAAATATAGTTAGTTAAAAATATCTACCTTGAATGTTCATGTTAACAATTATATGCAAGATATTACAGTTTGGCATCATTGCTTGCATGTTCATTAAATGCTCATAAAAAAAAATCCATGTTTCACCGATTAATTGTGTAGAAACAGACTTGTTAGTTGATGTGAAAATGTGCCACGCTTTAAAATTATGTAAACTGCCAAATTTAAAACCTGTTTTATATATCTCATATCTGTAATATAAAGTTATTTTTGTACGATTAGAAAGTTTTACTTTTGCCAACTAATCAATTTAATACTTGTCTGTACCTTTTAAGTTTGATAATAATATAAAAATAGTTTTAAAAAACTTTTTAAACTGTTATGACCAAAATAAATAGTTTATTATAACAAAAGTATAGAAAATACTGTTCCACAGAAATATGTTTCCATTTAAATGTGTAAAAACAATATAATAGTTTTCGAGAAAAGTAATTGACAGATATTAATTAACAAAATCTTTTCCTTTGATAGATAAGGGCCAAATCAATAAATAAGTCTGATATGAAATACACATATATATTTAGTTTTAAAATTCTGAGCTATCGTAAAAATGGTTAGAAGTGAAACCACAACCCAAGAATATGAGAATGTAACAATAATAAGAATAATTGCAACAAGAAAATAATCTTTAAGAGTTTTCATTTATCAATCAGTTTAACATGTTCGGCCCTAGGAATGGCTAGAAGTAAGCCAAAAACTAACAAGAAAATAATACCTCTTTTGCTCGGCAGCAGATAGCTTGGCTTCAAGACGTTGGGCCAGGTATTCAGGATTAGCAGAATGTGTAGGACTTTTTGGCTTTGAACGAGCTTTGTTTGCCAGCCACTCATGAAATTGCTGCCAGTTTGAATACCAGGATGATTAATTCCCCTGAGAAAAATGGAAACCCTGCCACGTTTCCAATATCCCAAAGCCAAAGAAAACAGAAAAACATGAAAGAACCCTGTATACAAGGATAATTCCAACATCTAATAAACCTGATCAGCTTATTTAGCAATTTGTGATGAACAATACTATAACAACTTTCACGGGAAAAAAAACTAGCAAATGGCGTGAAAAGAAAGACAAGAAGGTTAAGACTGAAGAATCTTGCCAAAACCCAATAGACAAAAGGAAATAAAGTGAAAGCAAAGGCCCTAAAATCATTCTAACACCTAAAACTTATCAATCTATTCAAGAAAATATGAGAACTTTCACAGAAAATTTCATGATACAGAGGCTTCCAAAATCACAAAACAAATGAAAAATAAAACCAGGTGCTACCCAGGCTAAGATAGTTCCAACAGATTAACATCATCAGTTTGACTATCAATACAGCAACGTATATGAACTTCACAATTACTGTTTTAAATAAATGCACGAAAAATACAAAATGAATAAAACGTGGCATGCTGCAAAAGCCCCAAAACTAGAGGAAAAAATACAACGAGAAAGCAAACGTGTGCATAACAGGACTACGACAACTCAAAAACAAAACATTCGTCAATTTAGGAGAAAAACATAATACCGGAAATCGTATGAACTTAATTATTTTCCTTAACATTTCATGAAAAAGTTATATGAAAAATACAGAATGGATAATATCCCCGAACCAAAGGCGTGGGAGAGCATGAGAACAAGACCCGTGCGTAACATGCCTAATATAATTCTCATCCATGAACCTCATCAGTTTGGGAAAACGTTTAAACGTCATCACTTCCACAACAAATTCCCTGTAATTTAAAGCTGCGTGATGGATACACACAAAGAAAACCTCATCAATTCCACAACAAATTCCATGTAATTTAAACCTGTGTGGTGCATAAACACAAAGAAAATAGCCAGAACACTGCGAAACCGCAAAAACTAAATAAAAGTTGAAAAAAATATCAGCGGTCATGAAAGAAACCCTGTGCCTAACAGGCCTGGGAGAATTCTAACAAATAAAACTCCTTAACATACGAAAACTTCAGAAATTCATGAATCTCACGCCCAAAATTCCTGCAATTAAACGGTGCACGGTATAAAGAGAACAAAAACCTGGCGCCTGAGGTCGGCCTCCTTGAGCTTGGCTTCGATTTCTTGGAGAGTGGAGGGTTTATTCTCCGCCGCTTCCATCAGCCGCCGCCTCAGTCTCTTCGGCACGCTTTGCGGCGACCCATTACTATGATTACCATTAACATCATGATCATGACGGTTATTCCACTCGGCCACTTGAACTTCAAATGCAAATCCGGCAACACGGGCGACCCCATCTCGGCCCATGTCCGTCATATCCATCACAGAGCCCGCCATTTTCCAAAGATTGACACCAAATGTCTCCCGCAAATTGAACCAGGCCCCTGATCAGGGCGCATTCACGGGCATACAAAGAACCAGGCCGTGAATAGCCTTCTTTCCCAGGAAAAACCAAGAGTATATCAGGTTTTCCTTAATTTCACCCTGCGAAATTCAAGACAATCGAAGATTAAATTCCTACTATGAGTTTCTCACTCTGCCTCACGCCAAGATTCGGCTTGAGGATCTCGCAAGAGCGAAAAATATAATAATCATCCGGAGAATTTTGTAGAGAGAATTGATGGCACGCAATGTGATTAACAGCGCCGTCACGCAAGACTTAACGGCCAGTTTGTGCGCCGGTAAGTCCCTTCCCTTCCCTGACACATTTGGACATGTTTGGTGCAACAGAAACGGAGCGTTACGCGTGTTGCCTCAATTTTTACAACGGTTAACTTATCCGTCAAGCTTTCTCCTCCTTTTACTCGTGATCAAAATGCACGGCTCCTTTCGACAAATTTGTGGTGTGGATTTTGGCTTCTTTCGCCATGGCTGCTTTCTAATTTTTTTAACCAACCAAAGTTGTAAGGTCTAAGGTTAATATTTATTATTTATTTTTAATTGATTTTGTCTTTGAGATTTGGATTTATCTGGTCCACAAACTTTAAAATATATGGGGTTTTCTTTTTTATCCGTAATTATTGATGAAGATTGGTTCAGAACTATTGTAAAGTGAAAAAGTATAACATGGTACTTTTATTTTTAGTTTTGGTCTATGTTGAAGGTTGTTTATATAACATGTTTTTTTATGGAAAGGGATAGAATAAATATAATTGGTTTACTTGTACTAATTGTGGTTAGGTTTTATATTTCTTTCAACTTGCAAGTAGTTCAAGATTCCTTTGGTAGTTATGTGAGGGTAGATCATATTACTATGTTTTCTAATCACTTTCTTATTGTTTGTACTATTATAAAAAAGATAATTGTATGGTAATAGACTCCAAGCTACTCTTTAAATTTAACATCTCTCAATTGAAAATCTCTTTTTGTGGTGATGCTTTGGTGGTTATTTGGAATTCTATTCCTGAGTCAAGAGAAGGGGGTTCTAATAGGGAATGGTGGCAATTAGCTATTTCCAAATGTGTTGAATTTTTACGTTCATTGGATAAACAATTAGTATGATAACGGAAAAGGAAAGAAAGATCTTTACAAGAGAAACTTGAACTACATAGGAAAATGTTGAACTCTAATCCAACCAATATAGATATTCAATCCTTCATAGCTTCTATTGAAACACAACTTCGTAATCTTGATTATTACAAGGGGCAAGGAGCTGAAATCCGAGCTAGATTGCACATGTTTAAAGAAGGCAATAAAGGTTCCAAGTACCAGTACTTAAACTACAAACATACAAAGGAGTTCATTGGACCAAATTTGATGAGGAAGGTCGGGTGCACTTAAACACAAAAGAAATCCAAAAATTGTTTTAGGTTTTCTATGAGAACCTCTTTAGAGGAGACAAGCATTGGCAAGATGTTCAATTGATTTTAGAAGATATCTTTGAAGACATCATTATTGATGAAGATGGATCAAGATTACAATCATTTTATTGATTGAGACCTTTCTATTTTTTTTTGCTAGGTAATAGGTCAAAGCCAGATGGAGAAATAGAGTACTGGATCGAGACCTTTCTATTGAAGATTTAGAACATGTTGTTCTTTTAATGCCCCCAAATAAAAGTCCTAGGGTTGATTGGTTATCAATTTAATTTTATTAAACCTTATGGTAGCATATTAACGAAGATTTCTATTTAGTATACCTAGAAGCTATAAATGAAGGGTCCTTGGAACTAGATATTACTAGAGGCTTAATAAAGTTTCTTCTTAAAAAAAATATAGATGGTGGCATATCACGTTACTCAACACTTATTAAAAAGTCATCTCAAAAGATTTAGCTAATCGGATTTAATTTTTTTTTAAAACTTTTTCATTTTTAATTGGTATGGTGTAATGGTTAAGTTGTGTTGGTGTTCTTGTCTTCAAGATTCAAATTCTTTGCATGTTTATTATTGAATGTTTAAACAGGGATGAGGTCCCTTGTTTGTGACCATAGGAGACCATAGCTCCTAATGTGTTTACCCCTTTGAAAAGAATAGTAGACAATTTTAATTTTTAATTTAAAGTAAACATAAGTTTAAGCTATTTTTAAATTAATTGTTATTTATTTATGTGAGTGAAATACATGTTTAGTTGTCTTGTCATGCTTTCTTTTTCATGATAACTCATGTGTGATATGAAATGTCCATGAAAAAACTTACATGGTCAAAACTAGAAACTACACGTAATAATGTTAATTGTGTATTATATAGTTTTATAGAAAAGATAAATTTTAATTCACTTTTACACATTTGATTTGTTGAAATATCAAATAGCATATAGTATTTATGCATAATTAGTTTACATCCAATATTTACACTTAATGATAAATTATTGTCTCTAATCCTTGTTCAAAAACAATCAAATCAAATTCTAATCACTCAAAAAAGGGAGAGATGCTCATTTAACAAACTCTCAAAAATGTTTGTTAATACCACTAATTTATTATTCTAGGTCCAAACATCCAAGTGAATCTCTATTTGTAAGTGAAAAAAATCGACAAGTGACAAATTCATTTTTATATAAAAAGTTCAAATTCATAGAAAATTTTAAAATACATGAGAATAGACTTGACCCTTGTTAAATTCTTAGAACAACATAACCAAAATTGTGTCAATTCACTTCCAACAAATCCACTACTAAGTGATTTTGAGCCATGGATAAAAAATTGTGATAAAAACAGGGAAAACTATCTAACAATTATCAATTGTTAGCTTTCTAAAATATATCATATATTTGGCATAACTCTAAATGAAGTTAATTATATTGTATTGATTATTATATTAATATAATGTGTTTTATTGTAAAAGAATTTTTTATTTTCCTACAATTATATAGGTGAAATCATTATAGTTATTAAAAAAATTGGTGAGTACATAAATGTTTAAATTGTGACAACATGACATGAACATAATATCATAAATAAAAGTTTATTTATATATGTAATGGGTTTTTTTTCAAATTTATGCTATTTTCTATTTAGTTGTGTGTATTGTGAAGAGAGTGTCTTGGCACATTAACGTATTGACAAATGACATATTTTATATGTAAAGTTATGTTATTTACCATATGAAATCTACATTTCTTCATTACATATAGTCATATACATTTTTTCCTTACCTTATCCACATGTCCATTCATCCCAATACATGTGTCATATTCTTATTTTCATTATGCTAATGGAATTTTTTTAATTTATGTTATTTTCTATTTAGTTGTGTATATTATGAGGAGAGTGCCTTAGCACATTAACATATTGACAAATAGCATAATTTATATGCAAAGTTATGTCATTTACCATATGAAATCTATATTTTTTTCATTACATATAGTCATATACATTTATTCCTTACCTTATCCACATGTTCATTCATCCCAATACATGTGTCATGTTCTTACTTTTACTATGCTTATACACCTGTACTTATATTCACCAATGGACATGGTGATTTGGCCTCTTTTGTGTTTGGGATCATTTTCACTATCATGCGGTCAACCCCATATTCACAAACATGATCCTTTCAAATTCAAATCTTGAATGACTCACAACTATATATATTTGTTGTCAAGGGCCAACTATTTACACAAATTTATGCTATTTATCATTATGTCATTATATATAAAGGCATCTAATGTTCCTTTTTTTATAATTATCTAATTTATTTATCCAAACTATTATTATTTAATCTAAATTAATTTGTAAATTTACTTCATGAATCTAAATTAATCCTGAGGAAAATGTTATTTTCCTTTACAACAACCCATTATCTTTATCAAAATATATGATCTTGACATTGTCAATGAATTAAATTATTCAAAAAGTTATATTTTGCAAATTTATTTCTATAGAGAGAATTCAAATCCATGGAAAATGTTCCAAATATATAGGCATATTTGATTTTAGGCCATGATTCAAAAGTATTTATAAAAATTGTGGACAACTACCTACTAGCGATCAAAATCAACTAAACACTTTTATTTCTTTTACTTTCTAGGTTTCTAAATTATGTCATATGATATGTCATAACTCTAAATTAAGCTAATTGTCACATTGCTTGTTAAAAACATAAAATGTGTTTTATTAAAGTTTTTTCTATTCTTGACAATTAGATAGGTGAATTTGTTCTAGCTTTAAAAAGGTTTAGTGAGTACCAACATTTAAAATGTCTAAATTGTGAAAACATGACATGAACATAATTTCATGCATAAAAGGTTATTTATACGTGTAATGGTAAAAAAAAAAATTGTTCATTTAGTTTTGTCTATGTTTTAAGGAGGGTATCTTGATACATTAACAAATGACGTAATTATATTTGTAAAGCCATGTTGATTACCATATGTCATCTACCTATACATTGCACATAATCATACAAACTTATCCCTTACCACATCCACATGTTCATTCACCCAATACATATGTCCTATTCTTGCATTTATTATGCTTACACACTTGTGTAGTTTCATCTAGCTAATGTACAAGATGATTTGACCCCTTATATGTTTGGGATCATTTTCACTATCATGAGGTCAACCTAACAATCATAGAATTGATCCTTTCAGATTCAAATATTTATTGACATGGAACGATGTGTTTCTCACCAAGGACCAACTAAACACAAATGTATGTGATTTATTACATTATGTCATTATATTGAATAGTGTCGAATACACCCTTTAAGAATCAAGGAGTTGAAGTCCTATTTCAACCTAAGATTTTACAACATTTTCATTTGTGTGCTAAAAGAATTTAGATTTGCGCAAATATTCTATGGGCATATACAGGTCTAAAGAATGTTGTTTTTATTGTCCACATCCAACACACATTCTAAGATATTTCATGAACTAAAAGGTGTCATGTTACGAGAAAATACTAATCTAATTTTAAAATATGTAGCAAATATAATCATTCTTGAGTCACAAAGTTAAATATCATCTATTTCATAATTACTTTCTTAAAATGATTGTTACAATTATCTAATTTAACTATCTCAACTATTATTAATTAATCTAAATCAATTTGTAAATTTTCTTAATTAAACTAAATTATCAATTACGAAAAATATTATTTTTCTTTACTCTAATCCATTATCTCTATAAAATATATGGTTATGATCATTTTTCAAAAAGTTATATTTTACAAATATATTTTTATAGAGAAAGTTCAAATCCATTGATTTTATTTTTTTTAATTATATGGACATAGAGTTGATCTCACATAAATTCTAAGAACGACCTTATTCAAATTGTGTCACCTAAGAATTGAGTGATTTTGGGCTATGTTTCAAAAGTTATTATAAAAATTGTAGATAACTACCTACCAACTAGCAAAATCAACTATTCACTTTTATCCCTTTCACTTTCTAGCTTTCTAAATTATAGTATATGATATGTCACAACTCTTAATTAAGTTACTTGTATTGTATTGTTTGTTATAATCATAAAACTTATTTTTTTTTAAAGATTCTTCTATTCTTGACAATTAGATAGGTGATATTATTCTATTTTTTAAATGATTTGGTGAATACCAAGTAATGGTAAAAAACTTATATCTATGTCATTTTTTAATTTAGTTTTGTGTCTATTAAGAAGAGGAGTTTTTTTATACATTTAACATATTGACAAATGACATAATTTATATGCAAAGTCTTGTCATTCACAATATGCATTTACTTATTCATTGCACATAGTCATATACACTTATCCCTTACCTAATCCACATGTGTATTCATCCTAATACATGTATCATATTCTTGCATTAGTTATGCTTAAACACTCATATACCTCATTTTACCTAATGGAAATGATTATTTGGTCTATTTTGTGTTTGGGATCATTTTTACTATTACAAGGTCAACTTCACAATCAAAATCACAAACGTGGCCATTTTAAAATTTGACCTTGGTTGATTCCTGATTATTTATTTCTTGCTAAGGGCTAACTAGACACAAATTTAAGCAATTCAGTGTTATGTAGTTATATTTAAAGACATCCAAGCCACATTTGAGAAATGAGGAATTCATAAGTCCTCTCTCAACCTAAGACATTACAACATTTTAATTTGTGCACAAAAGAAATGTAGATTGCACAAATATTCTATAAGCATATATGTCTAAAGAATGTTATTTTTTGTCATTCAGATCTAATACACATTTTTAAACATTTGATAAATTAAAAGATGTCTTACTTTGAATAAATATGACTGAAATTCTAAAATATTCAACGAACATAATCATTATTCAATCATAAAGTTTAATATTATCTCTTTCACAATTGTTTTCTTAAAATAATTGTTACAATTATTTAATTTAAATAGTTAAACTATTATTACTTAATCTATATCAATTTATAAATTTGCTTTCCTTGAACAATAATCCATTATAAAATATAGGGTTTAAACAGATACAATGAATCGAAATTTTTTAAGTTATATGGGTGATGGAATGTTTCTTATGGGGGCAGGTATAGTAATATGGTTTTATTAAGGCCTTTTATATAGTGTGGAAATTTAAGCAATGATGGATTCCGTTTCAAAGTTCTCTTTGCCATCCACCCGTTAACGTATGATTGGTTGCTTACGCAGGAAGCACAAGTAAAGTAATTAATATTTGACTTATAAGCGTGGGATTGATTATTCGGTGGAGTTAATTTAGGCTAAAGTTAAGGCCCTTTGCGGTGGCGATAAGGATAGGGATAGGGATAGGCTTGGACATTTACGTTGTCAACTAATTCAAACAAAATTAATTATAAAACTATATTGGAAGTTTATGTAAAACAAGGGTTGGGTCCTTTGTAATCTTAATTAAAATCATTAACTTTTAATACTTTTAATCAATAGGTCAAAAATTCATTGCTTACAAAAACTTGTTTTTGAATTAAATATTGTTTGTCTCTATCCATATAGATAGAACTAATGTTTTGATTAAGCTTTTGTCTATTAATTTGTGCAAGTTATAGATTTTTTTTAAAAAAAATTTCTACAATTTGTAATGTCTACATTTCATGAATAGTATTTTGGATATTTTTTTTGTTTTTTTCCTAACGACTCATTATATTTTTCTTGGTTGTTTTATTTGTTTTAATTATGAAAAATTAGGGAAAATGAAAGTGTCGACGCGTGTTGTGTTTGTAATACATGTACAATTGCAGGTACAGAGCAATACATTGTTTCTAATGCATCATTAAATATTCCAGATAATATGTGTGTCAGAGTTAAACTTGATGGGGATGTTTTAACTTGTATTGATTTTTTTGTTTGCATTTTCATTTGAGCAAGGTCTAAGAAAGAGGAGAGCAAAGGTTGAGCTAGAGCTAAGGGTTTTGAGGTATGACGATTATTTTTTGTTTTGTTTAATTTCTTGGTTTAGCTCTGGTGTTAGCTTTTGTTGTTCGAAGTGCTCGTTGTCATTGCTTCCTCTCACTTGTTCAAATTGTTCATTGTCATTGCTTCATTGTTAAAATGGTTTGCACTTTGTTGTTGGTTTAGCTATGGCCACTCGAATATGATCATGTACCTTAAAAAATAATTATTGCTGAGAAGAAAATTGTGAATTAATGTTGTTGACATTGGACAAAAGAAGATGAGTTTTATGCCTTTCTTCAAATTGTTTTCAAATTTTGTGGATTTATGTTATCTGTTATTTAGCATTGTCCTTTGAGCAAATGCTAAGAAAAATTGAGGAAGGGATGAGTGAGGGCTTTGAGGTGTCGTGATTATTTATGTTTTGTTTGGTTGTTTCATTTAGCTATGGCATCTCTTATTATACAAACTATTTGTTTTTATTACTTCATTGTTAAAATGGGTTGCAATTCATTGTTGGTTTAGTTGTTGGTTGTCATTGCTTCATTATCAAAATGGGTTACAATTAGTTGTTGCTTTACTTATGCATGTGAAAGTTAATTTTGGTGAGAATGTTTTAACTTTTTTTTTTTGTGTTGGCATTTTTGTTTGAGTAAGGTCTGAGAAAGAGCAGAGCAAGAGCTAAGGATTTTGAGGTATGGTGACTATTTTTTTTTTTAAACTTCTTGGTTTGGTCGTGGCATTAACTTTGTTGTTCAAATTGTTCATTGTCATTGCTTCATTGTCAAAATGGTTTGTGCTTTGTTGGTTTAGTTGTGGCCATGTGAATGTGATCATGTACCTTAAAAAAAAAATCTAGTGGGAAGAAAAATATGAATTAATGTTGCTGGCAATGGGCAAAAGTAGACAAGTTTCATGGCTTTGTTCAATTTATTTTTAAATTTTCTAGATTTTTGTTATCTATTATTTAGCATTGTCATTTGAGCAAGGGCTAACAAAGAGCCAAGGAAGGGTTGAGTGATGGCTTTGAGGTGTCATGATTGTTTTTATTTTGTTTGATTTCTTTGTTTAGCTATGGTGTCTCCTATTGTACAAACAATTTATTTTCGCTGCTCTATTGTTAAAATGGGTTGCAATTTGTTCTTGGTTTAGATGTTTATTGTCACTATTTCACTATCAGAATGGGTTACAATTCGTTATTGGTTTAGCTATTTTAGATCTCAATCTAATTGCAAGGCTTTTTTATTTTATTTTTAAATTTTGTGGTTTTTTGCAATCTATTATGTAATATTCTTGTTTGAGTCAGAATATCATTACATGCCTTATAATGTTGTTCTGGTGGGAAGAAAACAATAAATTAAAGTCTTCCTCACAATAGCTAAACCACATGGATTTTAGATGTTGGTTTAATTGTTGAACTTTATTGATTTTTTTTTGTATTTTTGTAGCTTTTTGTCTTTTTTGGTGGCTTTTTAAATTTTTATTATGAAAAAATTGTTTTTGATTAAGGTAAAAGCAGGTTTTGAATGGGCCCCGAAACCATTTACAATTAGTTTTTGATGGGAACTATAACCGTGAGATTAAAAATAGGAAGCATTATCTCAAACCAAAGTGAAACAACTGGGGAAAAAAGATAAACCATACAACACCCCCCAGCACACAATGTCAGTAGAATAACCAGCATAACACACCCAACAAAACAACAGCAACCAGAAGGAAAATAATTAGGAAGGCTCAAGTTGCTGAGACAAATAGAGTAAAGCCAATGCCTTACAGCTTCACCGGATATCTAGGGTTTTCAAACTCCCTAAACCATACATAAGGGTTTTGATGGATCCCATAACCAGACTTATTGAAACAACAGCTTAAGTAATTGAGCAAGTAAAGCTTTAGCTGCACCGAACCATCAAGGTTTTGAAAGGCTCCCCCAACCTTAAGCAACGGATTGGGAAAGAGGATAACTCCCCAAACCACCAACTCATAACCAAAAAGAAAACAACAGCTTAAGAATTTGGGCATGTTAAGCTTCAGTTGCACCAAACCCTCAGGGTTTTGAAAGGCTCCCCCAACCTTAAACAATGAACTGGGAATGAAGCTAGCTCCCCAAACCACCAAATCCCAACCAAGAAGAAAACAACAGCTTAAATAATTGGGCATGTTAGGCTTCAGCTACACCATTACATCAGGGTTTTGAAAGGCTCCCCCAACCTTAAACAAAGACAAGGGTAAGGGAAAGACCCCCCAATCCCCCAAATCACTACCTACCAGAAAAAAGACAAGGCCATTAACAGTCACTAGCAGAATCAGAACCCTCCAGCAGTAGCCAAGCACTCCAACAGTACTCCAACCAACATCAGTTGCATAATAGCTATTAGGATTATGAATCATTCCCCCAACCATTAACACCGAAATGGGAATGAGGGTGACTCCCCAAACCACCAAAACACAATCATAGAAAAGACCATCAAGGATCTTTGGCAAAAATAGGACTCTCTTGCAAAGGTCGAGCATAGTAGGGTTTTGAACGGCTCCCCCAACCTTACACAATGATTTAAGAATGAGGAAAACTCCCCACTCCACCTGATCGTGACCTACCAAGAAAATGATAATACCATCAAAGATCACTGGCATAAACGGAACCCTCCAGCTATGGCCTATCTTACCAACAAAACTCCGACCCACCTCTTCCATCTAGCTACTAGCCACTTCAATAGGTAGAGCCTCCACCTCAGAAGGAACTTCCACCTCTATAGAAAGCGGGAAAGAGGAGTTAAGAGGGAGAGGAACCTTCACCTCAAAATGAGCTTCCACCTCAATAGGAAGCAAAGAGGAGTAATGAGAATAAGAAACCATAGACTACCAAAGAGCACTCATGTGCAATCCCACCTTAATAGGGATCCCACACGAGACCACTCCAAGCGAACCATCACCACTCTCCCACACGAATGAAAGGAGCTGTGGAACCCAGAGAGAGTGATGATCCCAGAAATAGGCCAACACAACAAAGTCCCAAAGAAGGACCCAAAGCAGCCACTCACCCTCGCAAACCATCTGAGAAAACTAGAGGCATCTCCTCTCCAAAATAAAGTGTGAAATATCCCCCCCAAACCTCTTCCATCACAAAGAGCCCAAACCCTTAACTCAAAGGTCACTATATAAGAGAAAAGATGGCCCTGGGCACAAAAACAACAGCCCCCCACCACGATTTCCCCCCAACCCCCTCCCGGGTCACCGTCTGCATCCTCAGAATCACCCTCTTCCTTGTCCAAACCAGGGACGACTGCTCAACCTTCTCCCGCTCTACAATTTCTTCCGCTCCCGCTCGACATCATTTTATTATGAAAAAAATTGTTAGTGTATTTATTTTGTTTGATTTCTTTGGTTAGCTCTAGTGTGACTTGGTATCAATGCTATTGGTTTTCATTACTTCATTGTTAAAATGGTTTAGACCTTGTTGTTGGTTTAGCTATGGTGACCCAAATATGCTCATCTACTTTAAAATTCTTCTTCTAGTGGGAAGAAAACTATGAAATACTCTTTGTAAGAGTGGCTAAAACCAAATGATTTATACTTCAAGTTCTACATTGTCATTGTTGTGCTATTTAAACAAATTATAATATATTTAGAATATGGAATTATGCTATTTTGAAAATAAAAGCTTTCTCAAGTTTAAACAATAATCCTCATAATAGTACTTCAAATTCAAAATATAAAATTTAAAAATGTTCTATGTTCAATAATATAGAGAAAAAGAAGTATAAGAAAAGTTAGTAATTTATCTTTAATTTGCACAAATTAATACACAATTGTTCAACCAAAAACATTAGTTATATGCTTACATAGGATAATTACACAGCAAACAGATACACAAATTGTAAACCACTTTAACAATAAAATAATGCCAGTGAACATCTTGAACAATAAGTCATACAAAATAACTTGGTATCTATTATTCAATATTTTCATTTGAACGAGTGCTAAGAAAGAGATGAGAAAGGGCTTGTATCATCCTAAATTATAATAACCTATAATTAGATGCTCGACTAGGGCCCATTTTGGTGTTCTCAAGATTTCATGTTAGTTATGCTTGATCTAATCTCGTACTGCCTACATGTTTGGCTTTCTTTCCATCTTTCTAACTCCCAAATTCAACTTTATTCACTTATAACATTTCCATTATGATTTTGTGTTAGATCTTCTTTGTGTGCATTATCATATCTTTGTATCTAGGCTCACCTTCATTGTACATTTTGGTAAACCCGACTCATGACATTTCCACTTTTGATTTGATGGTTACATGTGCTATTCATTAGGTTTCATGTACAATTGTATGTCTTAATTACATTTATGTTGCATAAATTTAATGAGTGTTTACATATTTATCTAAAATTTTATACTTTAATTTGTTAAACAAATCTCTCTTTCTTAGGGAGAGCGATTTGTTGAGGAAGACAATGTGGAGGTGGATTCTGGTAATAAGGAGAGAGCCCAGGAAAAAGAGGGTAGGAATATTGATGATACTGAGCAGGAAGAGGACATGAATGACATCATGGAAGATGATAAGGAGGAAGAAGAAGGTAAAGATGAGGATAATCAAGAGGAAGAAAAAGATGAGGAAGGAGTTGAAGAGGAGGAAGAAGATGCCCATGACTCTCCTACTGAGGATGTCAAAGATGACGCTCCAGAGTTCCCTGCTGAAGAAGAAAAAATTAAAATTCATTCTAACACTGAGGATGGTATAGACCTGGCTAGTAAAGAGGATGGTAAAAACCAAAAGGGGGAAAATTTGGGCCTCCTAGAGGGCCAGGTTGAAGAGGAAATGGAGGCTGGTCAGAACCCCCCTGCAGTGGATGAAAAAGAAGAGGATCATAATGACTCTGAAGTGGATTTGGACCAGGTTATCATTAAGGAAGGCAAGAGCTACAAGGAGGACACCTTAGATCCCTAGTTGGGTGCTACTAAGTGGGATGAGGTTAACAAAACTGATGGTTTGAGTACTTCTCTAGATTGGATCAAGCGGGAGATGCAGGAGATGAAGCTCCACCTTCAGGCCATGGAAAAAACTACGATTACCCTAACCACTAAGCTGGAGAATCTGGAGAATAAGGTTTTGGATAAGGTAAATAATAAAAACTAGAATGAGGACATAGCTACTGAAGTTAATAAGATAGTTGATAAAAAGGTCAAAGACATAAAGGCTAAAGTCAGTAACAATGGGAACATGATTAATGAAGTCTTGAGTCATAGCAATGAGGGACTTGGCGTAGCTGTCATGAACCTCAATATGCTACACAACTACCTGTAAAAAAGCCAGCTGTAAAATATGACTATAACTATTGAGGAGGATGCTGGGAATGCTAGTCCAGGAATGAGAACTAGAGGGCACACTTAGAGGAAGATCCCTGAAAATCCTAAGGAACTGAAGGACTTGAAAGACACTATCCAGAAGATGGAGGACCTAAAGATGAAGGCGGAGAAAATGATAAAAAATAATTAGTAAGGTTTGGTTGGTAGCTGGGTGTTGCTGGTAGTATTGCTAGTAACTGTTTTTCTTTGCTGTGTTGTTGTATCTAGGAGTGTTTTGGGTCCTTCTTTTGTTTTTCCAGCAGGCGTTTCTTTTTGGATAACTTTAATGCTATATCTTTTTGCTGTAATGTAAATGGTTTCGGGTTCCATTCAAAACCTATTTTTACCTTAATCAAAAACAAATCTCTCTTTCTTTTCCTTGTGAATGAGTGTCATAACCTCGAGTCCTATATTTAACATTCCAATTAGAATAACTTGTAGACTTATGGGATCCTATGATCCTATGTCCTCTATATTTCCTAGGAATATTGATGATACCACTATGCCTAATAATGACATTCTACTATTGTTGAGAATCTGTCTTCCCACTCTTCTCATGATGAAGAGGAGACCTTAAGAGTGTCTCCTACCTAAGTGCAAAATCCTTCCCATAATTTTGAAATATTTTAGCAATGGTTAGGTCAAGAAAATTATAATATGGAAGCCATCTCTTTAGTAGAAACGATGAGGAAGGTGATTTACAATCATGAGAATGGTGTTGGTTTTTTTATTTCTATTTCCCATCTTATTCATAATAATGTTAAGCTTGTTAAATAATGTGTTCAAGACCTTGGTCTAACTCAACCTCGCACTAGTTATGAGACTTATATTCCTAATCCTAATTCATTAGTTGGTGTTTCTACATATGTTCCACCTCTCATGACTACATCTATTTCAAATGTCAATCCTAAACATGTTAGTCTTGGAAGTATTTCTAATCTTGTCATTCCTCCTCCTTCAAGTGTTCCATGTGTTTCCCAACCATCATCCATGCATACTTACAATAATTGATGCAGGAGCATCCTGGGTGTAAGAGCAATCTTGCATCACCCAAAAATATTTCTATTTTTGTATTCAATAAGAGCTATTTTGTGCAGAGCTGCTATTTATGAAAAGTTACTATTTTTGGTAATTTTCGTATGTGCTCAGAATGATCTTATTTCTTTCTTGGAGGTTCATTTTGGTCATATAAGTCTGCCAGTAAAGTTTCATTGCCAGATCAAGTGTATATTGGAAGATATTGAAGATTTTCGGTATTGGCAGCAGGGTACAGAAACTTTGAACTCAGTTTTGAAGGCTTTAGAGGCCCCGGATGAGGTCAAAAATTTGAGTGACAAGCGCTTGCGCCAGTCAAGCCTGTAGAGCGCTTCGTGGCATTTCCAAAATGGGGTTATAAAAGCCGAGCGGGTCAACTGGTGATGACTTATGGTCTTCAGAAGTTGGACCACCTGAAATGGCGGAAAATAATTTTCTTCAAAATTTCTGTTCGGGTTTCAAAGGTTATCTTGAGCCGACTATGATGTAATAAAATGTAAAATAAAATAATTCTAAGTTGGTCGGCCTTATTGGCTAAAATTCTGGAACCTTCCCAAGCGGTGGAAAATTGCCTATATAAGGAAGGCTGTATTATTGTCTTAGGCAGTTCAGAATAGTTCTGGGTAGTAGATCTGGGTATTGATTCGAGGCTTTGTCCTAAAGAATATTGTAAGGGAATGCCCATGTGGCTTTGCATATTGTAATTCTGAAAGTTTGTAATTCCACATTTGTGGAGATAATAAGAAGCCAATTTTCTGTTCTTGCATATTATTGTTGTTGCTCCTCTATTTCTGTTATGTGTTTGTGGCATTAAGGGGAGCACCCTTCATCAGGTGGTATCAGAGCAGGAGTTTTTGAGTGTGTAAACAGATCACCGACTGTGAGGCAGTTTGCACCAGGACCGTGGCTAGAGTTTTAGCGCGCATCGCGAAAATGCCTTCACGAAGGGAACGTGGCGGAAGAGTTGGTGTTGTAAAACCTGAGGTTAGAGAGCTGCAGAGACAAGTGCGAGCATTACAAGAAGAGATTCGTAGAGGAATGAATCTTAATGTCAGAGACGAAAGCGAGGATGAAGCCGAAGAAGAATATCAAGAAGGAGAAGCTGAAATTGTGAACCAGGAGGAAGAAAGACTTTTTCGGGCGATTTTCAAGATTGGGAAAAGACCTAAGATTGAGGTTCCTACATTTTTTGAAAATCTTAACCCAGAGGAATTGATCGACTGGATCAACGAATGTGAGGAATATTTTGAGTATGAAGATGTTGAGGATCCTGATAGGGTCAAATTTGTGAAGGCCAGACTGAAAGGTCATGCAAAAATCTGGTGGCAAGAAATTCAATTGGAGCGAAATAGAAGAGGGAAAGATAAAATCACAAGATGGGATCGGATGGTGGATAAATTGAAGCGACAGTTCATTCCTGTTGATTATGAGCTTGATCTACTAAAGAAAATGCAAAGTTTGAAGCAAGCAGGAAGATCTATTCAGGAGTATACAGAGGAGTTCTATCGACTCCTCATCAGAATAGGCCATGCAGAAGCTGATAAGGAGAAAGTTGCCCGATACCTTAATAGGTTAAGGCCAAACATTCAGGAGGAGTTGAATCTGGTTTGAATGAGCAGTATTGAGGAGGCATACCAATTTGCCCTAAAAGTAGAGGAAAAGCTGAACAAGAAGTTTGAGAGCAGACAAAATGGAAGAGGTCGTGGTGGACGATCATATGGTGGCCGAAATGAAGATTCGAAAAAGAAGGATGAGGCCAGTAGCAGTCAGAATCAGCGAGGAAATAATTCCAATCGCTTCCAGGATCAGAATAATAGAGATCAGA
This sequence comes from Chamaecyparis obtusa, assembly GCA_027943335.1. Taxonomy (NCBI): domain Eukaryota; kingdom Viridiplantae; phylum Streptophyta; class Pinopsida; order Cupressales; family Cupressaceae; genus Chamaecyparis; species Chamaecyparis obtusa. The sequence continues at coordinate 1,077,938 of BSBK01000295.1, forward strand.
GAGGAAGAGGAAGAGGACAAGAATCTGGAAGAGGTGGCTTCCGTGGAACATGTTTTCACTATGGAGAAGAAGGTCATAGGGCATTTGAATGTCCTGAGCGCCAAGGAAGAACAGACAGGAGAAATGAAGGCCAGGCCAGAGTTGCACATGTAGATGAAGATGCCAGATCATCAAATTTTGAAGATGCTGAAAGAGGAGAAACGTTGATTAACAGAAGAGTCCTGTTAAGTGGTGAGAATGAACCTGAGCAAAGGAGGAGCCTGTTTCGCAACAGGTGCAAGTGTGAAGGTAAATGTTGTGACGTGATCGTTGATAGTGGGAGCACTGACAATTTGGTGTTAGAAGAGATGGTGACAAAGTTGAAGCTCAGGAGACAGAAACACCCACATCCATATCGGATTGCCTGGGTACAGGATGACCACAAGGTCATGGTCAATGAACAATGCCTGGTGAAGTTCAAAATTGCCGGATACCAAGATGAGGTATTGTGTGATATCATATCTATGGATGCATGTCATATGTTGTTGGGTAGACCATGGCAGTTTGACAAATGTGCTGTACATGATGGCCGTGCGAATACCTATTCCCTGACAAAGGATGGAGTGCGGCATAAGCTAAAGCCATTGAAGGAGACCGAAGAAAAGGTATGTGGTAATGCAAGGATAACTTTTGTTGATGGAAGAAATTTTTTAGATGGTATGAGGCATGAGCATGTATGTTTTGCTTTCATTCCAAAAACTGGTAAAGAGGAAGTAGAAGATGTTCCTGTAGAAGTTGTAGATTTGTTGAATGAGTTTCAGGATATTGTATCCGATAACGTGCCTGATGGATTACCACCAGTCAGGAAGATCAGTTATCAGATGGACTTGATCCTAGGAGCGAGTTTGCCGAATAAGGCAGCACACAGAATGACACCTGCAGAAAGTGAGGAGTTGAACAGACAAGTACATGAACTGTTACAGAAAGGATTAATGCGTGAGATTCTGAGTCTTTGTGATGTACCGACGGTATTAGCACCAAAGAAGATGGAGAATGGAGGATGTGTACAGATTTCAGAGCAATAAACAAGATCACAATCAAGTATAGGTTTCCATTGCCATGAATGGATGATATTATGGACTGTTTGAGTGGAGCTGTGTATTTCTCAAAGATAGATCTGAAGAGTGGATATCACCAGATTCGGATCAGAGAAGGAGATGAATGGAAGACTGCCTTCAAGACAAAGGAAGGACTATATGAGTGGTTAGTCATGCCTTTTGGGCTAACCAATGCACCGAGCACTTTCATGCGGCTCATGAACGAGGTTCTGAAAGAATTTCTGGGTAAGTTTGTCATTGTTTACCTAGATGATATTTTGATCTTTAGTAAGACATTAGATGAGCATATGATGCATATTCGTATGGTATTTGAGAAGTTGAGAGAAGAGAAATTGTTGATTAATTTGAAGAAGTGCAATTTTTTGAAAAAAGAGTTAGTGTATTTGGGATTTGTAGTTTCAGCAGAAGGTCTAAAAATGGACCTAGAGAAGGTACAGGCTATCCTTGAATGGCCTACTCTAACGAGTGCTACTGAGGTAAGATCTTTTCATGGTCTAGCTAGCTTTTACAGAAAGTTTATCAGAAATTTTAGCAGTATTTGTGGACCCTTGACTGAAACAATGAGAGGGGATAGAAAAGAATTTAAGTGGACTAAAGGAGCAGAAAAGAGTTTTCAATTATTGAAACAAAAAGTTACAGAACAACCTGTTTTAGCACTTCCAGATTTCAATAAGGTGTTTCAAGTAGATTGTGATACTAGTGGTACTGCAATAGGAGCTGTTATGAGCCAAGAAGGTAAACCTGTTGTTTATTTCAGTGAGAAGTTAAATGATGCCAAGGGGAAATATTCTGTTTATGATCAAAAATTTTATGCTATAGTTCAGGCGTTAAAGAAGTGGAGACATTATCTACTTCCTAAGGAGTTTGTTTTGTATACTGATCATCAAGCTTTGCAATATTTGAATAGTCAAGGAAAATTGAATCAAAGGCATTTGAAATGGGTTGAGTTTTTGCAGAGTTATACATTTGATTTGAAACACAGGAGTGGAAAGTCTAATAAGGTTGCAGATGCTCTTAGCAGAAGGCAACTATTGCTGACAGAAATGCAGATTGAAGTGGTTGGGTTCAAGGAACTCAAGAATTTGTATCCAGAGGATCCTGATTTTGGTGAAGCTTGGAAAGCTTGTACAGAACCTGTTACTCTAGACAGGACAAAATGGTTGGATTTCATCATCCAAGATGATATGCTATTCAGAGGGAGTCAGTTGTGCATTCCACGAAGTTCTATGAGGGAGAATCTCATCAAGGAGAAGCATAGCGGAGGATTGGCTAGACATTTTGGTCGTGACAAAACCCTTTCTTTGGTTAGTGAGAATTACTATTGGCCACAGTTACAGCAAGATGTGAAGAAGTTTGTACAAAGTTGCAGAGTATGTCAGATGGCAAAAGGAGTGAAGCAGAATACAGGGTTGTATCAGCCATTACCTATACCAGAGAAGCCTTGGGAGGATATGAGCATAGACTTTGTTCTTAGTTTACCGAGGACTCAGCGGGGACATGATTCAATTTTTGTAGTGGTTGACAGATTTTCAAAGATGGCACATTTCATTCCCTGTAAGAAGACTAATGATGCTATTCATGTAGCCGAATTGTTTTTCAGAGAAGTAGTGAGACTTCATGGTTTACCAAAGACCATAGTTTCAGATCGGGACACTAAGTTTGTTAGATATTTCTGGCGTATATTATGGAAGAAGTTGAAGACAGATTTGAAGTTCAGTTCATCACATCATCCACAGACTGATGGACAGACAGAGGTGGTGAATAGGAGCTTGGGAAATTTGCTGAAATGTTTGGTTGGAGATAAGCCAACAGGATGGGATTTAATTTTATCACAGGCGGAATTTTCATACAATAATTCTGTCAATAGAAGCACTGGTAAATCACCATTCCAGATTGTATATGGAAGTAGTCCAAGAAATGCATCTGAATTGAGGAATATAGATAAAGGAGAAATAAGTAGTGCTGATGCTGAGGATTTTGCAGAACACTTGAAGAACATCCATGAGGAGGTGAGGAAGTATATTACCAAGATGAATGTACAGTATAAGGCTAAGGCAGATGAGAAAAGGAGGTATAACGAATTTTAGGTTGGTGATGAAGTCATGGTTCATTTGCGGAAGGAGCGGTTTTCAGTTGGTACATATAACAAGCTGAAAATGAAGAAGTTTGGACCATGTAGGATACTGAAGAAACATGATTCAGGAAATGCATATGAGGTAGAATTACCTACTGAGCTAAATATTTCGCCAGTGTTTAACATTTCAGATCTGACAGAGTATCATGAAGAAGGTGTTGAAGATGAGATCACAGCAGCACGGTGGAGTATTCCAGCAACTAGTTTAGACACTAAGGAGATCGAAGATATACTAGACAGTCGTGTTGGCGGAAGCACAAGGAACATGACATATGAAGAATATTTGATCAAATGGAAAGGATGACCTATTGAAGATTCATCATGGCTGACAAAGGAGGAGGTTAGCCGTCTTGGTTTTCCTCTGCACACCTGAGTCGTGACAGGGTCACTTTTCAAATTACCCCGAGTGTCTGATGCAGGAGCATCTTCGGTGTAAGAGCAATCTTGCATCACCCAAAAATATTTCTATTTTTGTATTCAATAAGGGCTATTTTGTGCAGAGCTGCTATTTATGGAAAGTTACTATTTTTGATAATTTTCGTATGTGCTCAGAATGATCTTATTTCTTTCTTGGAGGTTCATTTTGGTCATATAAGTCTGCCAGTAAAGTTTCATTGCCAGATCAAGTGTATATTGGAAGATATTGAAGATTTTCGGTATTGGCAGCAGGGTACAGAAACTTTGAACTCAGTTTTGAAGGCTTTAGAGGCCCCGGATGAGATCGAAAATTTGGGTGAGAGGCGCTTGCGCTAGTTAGGCCTGTAGAGCGCTTCATGGCATTTCCGAAATGGGGTTATAATAGCCGAGCGGGTCAACTGGTGATGACTTATGGTCTTCGAAAGTTGGACCACCTGAAATGGCGAAAAATAATTTTCTTCAAAATTTCTGTTCGGGTTTCAAAGGTTATCTTGAGCCGACTATGATGTAATAAAATGTAAAATAAAATAATTCTAAGTTGGTTGGCCTTATTGGCTAAAATTCTGGAACCTTCCCAGGCGGTGGAAAATTGCCTATATAATGAAGGCTGTATTATTGTCTTAGGTTGTTCAGAATAGTTTTGGGTATTGATTCGAGGCTTTGTCCTAAAGAATATTGTAAGGGAATGCCCATGTGGCTTTGCATATTGTAATTCTGAAAGTTTGTAATTCCACATTTGTGGAGATAATAAGAAGCCAATTTTCTGTTCTTGCATATTATTGTTGTTTCTCTATTTCTGTTATGTGTTTGTGGCATTAAGGGGAGCACCCTTCATCAGGTGGTATCAGAGCAGGAGTTCTTGAGTGTGTAAACAGATCACCGACTGTGAGGCAGTTTGCACCAGGACCGTGGCTAGGGTTTCAGCGCGCATCGTGAAAATGCCTCCACGAAGGGAACGTGGCGGAAGAGCTGGTGTTGTAACACCTGAGGTTAGAAAGCTGCAGAGACAAGTGCGAGCAATACAAGAAGAGATTCGTAGAGGAATGAATCTTAGTGTCAGAGATGAAAGCGAGGATGAAGCCGAAGAAGAATATCAAGAAGGAGAAGCTGAAATTGTGAACCAGGAGGAAGAAAGACTTTTTCGGGCGATTTTCAAGATTGGGAAAAGACCTAAAATTGAGGTTCTTACATTTTTTGGAAATCTTAACCCAGAGGAATTGATCGACTGGATCAACGAATGTGAGGAATATTTTGAGTATGAAGATGTTGAGGATCTTGATAGGGTCAAATTTGCGAAGGCCAGACTGAAAGGTCATGCAAAAATCTGGTGGCAAGAAATTCAATTGGAGCGAAATAGAAGAGGGAAAGATAAAATCACAAGATGGGATTGGATGGTGGATAAATTGAAGCGACAGTTCATTCTTGTTGATTATGAGCTTGATCTACTAAAGAAAATGCAAAGTTTGAAGCAAGCAGGAAGATCTGTTCAGGAGTATACAGAGGAGTTCTATCGACTCCTCATCAGAATAGGCCATGCAGAAGCTGATAAGGAGAAAGTTGCCCGATACCTTAATGGGTTAAGGCCAAGCATTCAGGAAGAGTTGAATCTGGTTCGAATGAGCAGTATTGAGGAGGCATACCAATTTGCCCTAAAAGTAGAGGAAAAGCTGAACAAGAAGTTCGAGAGCAGACAAAATGGAAGAGGTCGTGGTGGACGATCTGGTGGACGATCATATGGTGGCCGAAATGAATATCCGAAAAAGAAAGATGAGGCCAGTAGCAGTCAGAATCAGCGAGAAAATAATTCCAATCGCTTCGAGGATTAGAATAATAGAGATTAGAGAGGAAGAGGAAGAGGACAAGGATCTGGAAGAGGTGGCTTCCGTGGAACATGTTTTCACTGTGGAGAAGAAGGTCATAGGGAATTTGAATGTCTTCAGCGCCAAGGAAGAACAGACGGGAGAAATGAAAGCCAGGCCAGAGTTGCACATGTAGATGAAAATGCCAGATCATCAAATTCTGAAGATGCTGAAAGAGGAGAAACGTTGATTAACAGAAGAGTCCTGTTGAGTGGTGAGAATGAACCTGAGCAAAGGAGGAGCCTGTTTCGCACCAGGTGCAAGTGTGAAGGTAAATGTTGTGACGTGATCGTTGATAGTGGGAGCACTGACAATTTGGTGTCAGAAGAGATGGTGACAAAGTTGAAGCTCAAGAGATAGAAACACCCACATCCATATCGGATTGCCTGGGTACAGGATGACCACAAGGTCATGGTCAATGAACAATGCCTGGTGAAGTTCAAGATTGGCGGATACCAAGATGAGGTATTGTGTGATATCATATCTATGGATGCATGTCATATGTTGTTGGGTAGACCATGGCAGTTTGACAGATGTGCTGTACACGATGGCCGTGCGAATACCTATTCCCTGACAAATGATGGAGTGCGGCATAAGCTAAAGCCATTGAAGGAGACCGAAGAAAAGGTATGTGGTAATGCAAGGATAATTTTTGTTGATGGAAGAAATTTCCTAGATGGTATGAGGCATGAGCATGTATGTTTTTCTTTAATTCTAAAAACTGGTAAAAAGGAAGTAGAAGATGTTCCTGTAGAAGTTGTAGATTTGTTGAATGAGTTTCAGGATATTGTATCCGATAACGTGCCTGATGGATTACCACCAGTCAGGAAGATCAGTCATCAGATGGACTTGATCCCAGGAGTGAGTTTTCCGAATAAGGCAGCACACAGAATGACACCTGCAGAAAGTGAGGAGTTGAACAGACAAGTACATGAACTGTTACAGAAAGGATTAATCCGTGAGAGTCTGAGTCCCTGTGCTGTACCAGCGGTATTAGCACCAAAGAAGAATAGAGAATGGAGGATGTGTACAGATTTCAGAGCAATAAACAAGATCACAATCAAGTATAAGTTTCCATTGCCATGAATGGATGATATTATGGACTGTTTGAGTGGAGCTGTGTATTTTTCAAAGATAGATCTGAAGAGTGGATATCACTAGATTCGGATCAGAGAAGGAAATGAATGGAAGATTGCCTTCAAGACAAAGGAAGGACTATATGAGTGGTTAGTCATGCCTTTTGGGCTAACCAATGCACCGAGCACTTTCATGCAGCTCATGAACGAGGTTCTGAAAGAATTTCTAGGTAAGTTTGTCATTGTTTACCTAGATGATATTTTGATCTTTAGTAAGACATTGGATGAGCATATGATGCATATTCGTATGGTATTTGAGAAGTTGAGAGAAGAGAAATTGTTGATTAATTTGAAGAAGTGCAGTTTTTTGAAGAAAGAGTTAGTGTATTTGGGATTTGTAGTTTCAGCAGAAGGTCTAAAAATGGACCCAGAGAAGGTACAGGCTATCCTTGAATGGCCTACTCCAAGGAGTGCTAGTGAGGTAAGATCTTTTCATGGTCTAGCTAGCTTTTACAAAAAGTTTATCAGAAATTTTAGCAGTATTTGTGGACCCTTGACTGAAACAATGAGAGGGGATAGAAAAGAGTTTAAGTGGACTAAAGGAGCAGAAAATAGTTTTCAATTATTGAAACAAAAAGTTACAGAACAACCTATTTTAGCACTTCCAGATTTCAATAAGGTGTTTCAAGTAGATTGTGATGCTAGTGGTACTGCAATAGGAGCTGTTATGAGCCAAGAAGGTAAACCTGTTGCTTATTTCAGTGAGAAGTTAAATGATGCCAAGGGGAAATATTCTGTTTATGATCAAGAATTTTATGCTATAGTTCAGGCATTAAAGAAGAGACATTATCTACTTCCTAAGGAGTTTGTTTTGTATACTGATCATCAAGCTTTGCAATATTTGAATAGTCAAGGAAAATTGAATCAAAGGCATTTGAAATGGGTTGAGTTTTTGCAGAGTTATACATTTGTTTTGAAACACAGGAGTGGAAAGTCTAATAGGGTTGTAGATGCTCTTAGTAGAAGGCAACTATTGCTGATAGAAATGCAGATTGAAGTGGTTGGGTTCAAGGAACTCAAAAATTTGTATCCAGAGGATCCTGATTTTGGTGAAGCTTGGAAAGCTTGTACAGAACCTGTTACTCTAGACAGGACAAAATGGTTGGATTTTATCATCCAGGATGATATGCTATTCAGAGGGAGTTAGTTGTGCATTCCACGAAGTTCTATGAGGGAGAATCTCATCAAAGAGAAGCATAGCGGAGGATTGGCTAGACATTTTGGTCGTGACAAAACCCTTTCTTTGGTTAGTGAGAATTACTATTGGCCACAGTTGCAGCAAGATGTGAAGAAGTTTGTACAGAGTTGCAGAGTATGTCAGATGGCAAAATGAGTGAAGCAGAATACAGGGTTGTATCAGCCATTACCTATACCAGAGAAGCCTTGGGAGGATATCAGCATGGACTTTGTTCTTGGTTTACCGAGGACTCAACGGGGACATGATTCAATTTTTGTAGTGGTTGACAGATTTTCAAAGATGGCACATTTCATTCCCTGCAAGAAGACTAATGATGCTATTCATGTAGCCGAATTGTTTTTCAGAGAAGTAGTGAGACTTCATGGTTTGCCAAAGACCATAGTTTCAGATCGGGACACTAAGTTTGTTAGATATTTCTGGCGTATATTGTGGAAGAAGTTGAAGACAGATTTGAAGTTCAGTTCATCACATCATCCACAGACTGATGGACAGACAAAGGTGGTGAATAGGAGCTTGGGAAATTTGGTGAGATGTTTGGTTGGAGATAAGCCAACAGGATGGGATTTAATTTTATCACAGGCGGAATTTTCATACAATAATTCTGTCAATAGAAGCACTGGTAAATCACCATTCCAGATTGTATATGGAAGTAGTCCAAGAAATACATCTGAATTGAGGAAGATAGATAAAGGAGAAATAAGTAGTGCTGAAGCTGAAGATTTTGCAGAACACTTGAAGAACATCCATGAGGAGGTGAGGAAGCATATTACCAAGATGAATGCACAGTATAAGGCTAAGGCAGATGAGAAAAAGAGGTATAAGGAATTTCAGGTTGGTGATGAAGTCGTGGTTCATTTGCAGAAGGAGCGGTTTCCAGTTGGTACACATAATAAGCTAAAAATGAAGAAGTTTGGACCATGTAGGATACTGAAGAAACATGATTCAGGAAATGCATATGAGGTAGAATTATCTATTGAGCTAAATATTTTGCCAGTGTTTAACATTTCAGATTTGACAGAGTATCATGAAGGAGGTGTTGAAGATGAGATCACAGCAGCACGGTGGAGTATTCCAGCAACTAGTTTAGACACTAAGGAGATCGAAGATATACTGGACAGTCGTGTTGGTAGAAGCACAAGGAACATGACATATGAAGAATATTTGGTCAATTGGAAAGGATGACCTATTAAAGATTCATCATGGCTGACAAAGGAGGAGGTTAGCCCTCTTGGTTTTCCTCTGCACACCTGAGTCGTGATAGGGTCACTTCTCAAATTACCCCAGGTGTCTGATGCAGGAGCATCCTGGGTGTAAGAGCAATCTTGCATCACCCAAAAATATTTTTATTTTTGTATTCAATAAGGGCTATTTTGTGCAGAGCTGCTATTTATGGAAAGTTATTATTTTTGGTAATTTTTGTATGTGCTCAGAATGATCTTATTTCTTTCTTGGAGGTTCATTTTGGTCATATAAGTCTGCCAGTAAAGTTTCATTGCCAGATCAAGTGTATATTGGAAGATATTGAAGATTTTCGATATTGGCAGCAGGGTACAGAAACTTTGAACTCAATTTTGAAAGCTTTAGAGGCCCCGGATGAGGTCAAAAATTTGGGTGATGGGCGCTTGCACCGGGCAAGCCTGTAGAGCGCTTCGTGGCATTTCCGAAATGGGGTTATAATAGCCGAGCGGGTCAACTGGTGATGACTTATGGTCTTCGAAAGTTGGACCACCTGAAATGGCGAAAAATAATTTTTTTCAAAATTTCTGTTCGAGTTTCAAACGTTATCTTGAGCCGACTATGATGTAATAAAATGTAAAATAAAATAATTCTAAGTTGGTCGGCCTTATTGGCTAAAATTCTGGAACCTTCCCAAGCGGTGGAAAATTGCTTATATAAGGAAGGCTGTATTATTGTCTTAGGCAGTTCAGAATAGTTTTGGGTAGTAGATCTGGGTATTGATTCGAGGCTTTGTCCTAAAGAATATTGTAAGGGAATGCCCATGTGGCTTTGCATATTGTAATTCTGAAAGTTTGTAATTCCACATTTGTGGAGATAATAAGAAGCCAATTTTCTGTTCTTGCATATTATTGTTGTTGTTTCTCTATTTCTGTTATGTGTTTGTGGCATTAAGGGGAGCACCCTTCAATAGGTGGTATCAGAGCAGGAGTTTTTGAGTGTGTAAACAGATCACCGACTGTGAGGCAGTTTGCACCAGGACCGTGGCTAGGGTTTCAACGCGCATCACGAAAATACCTCCACGAAGGGAATGTGGCAGAAGAGCTAGTGTTGTAACACCTGAGGTTAGAGAGCTGTAGAGACAAGTGCGAGCATTACAAGAAGAGATTCGTAGAGGAATGAATCTTAATGTCAGAGATGAAAGCGAGGATGAAGCCGAAGAAGAATATCAAGAAGGAGAAGCTGAAATTGTGAACCAGGAGGAAGAAAGACTTTTTCGGGCGATTTCCAAAATTGGAAAAAGACCTAAGATTGAGGTTCCTACATTTTTTGGAAATCTTAACCCAAAGGAATTGATCGACTGGATCAACGAATGTGAGGAATATTTTGAGTATGAAGATGTTGAGGATCCTGATAGGGTCAAATTTGTGAAGGCCAGACTGAAAGGTCATGCAAAAATCTGGTGGCAAGAAATTCAATTGGAGCGAAATAGAAGAGGGAAAGATAAAATTACAAGATGAGATCAGATGGTGGATAAATTGAAGGGACAGTTCATTCCTGTTGATTATGAGCTTGATCTACTAAAGAAAATGCAAAGTTTGAAGCAAGCAAGAAGATCTGTTCAGGAGTATACAGAGGAGTTCTATCGACTCCTCATCAGAACAAGCCATGCAGAAGCTGATAAGGAGAAAGTTGCCCGATACCTTAATGGGTTAAGGCCAAACATTCAGGAGGAGTTGAATTTGGTTCGAATGAGCAGTATTGAGGAGGCATACCAATTTGCCCTAAAAGTAGAGGAAAAGCTGAACAAGAAGCTCGAGAGCAGACAAAATAGAAGAGGTCGTGGTGGACGATCATATGGTGGCCGAAATGAAGATCCGAAAAAGAAGGATGAGGCCAGTAGTAGTCAGAATCAGCGAGAAAATAATTCCAATCGCTTCCAGGATCAGAATAATAGAGATCAGAGAGGAAGAGGAAGAGGACAAGGATCTGGAAGAGGTGGCTTCCGTGGAACATGTTTTCACTGTGGAGAAGAAGGTCATAGGGCATTTGAATGTCCTCAGCGCCAAGGAAGAACAGACAGGAGAAATGAAGGCCAGGCCAGAGTTGCACATGTAGATGAAGATGTCAGATCATCAAATTCTGAAGATGCTGAAAGAGGAGAAATGTTGATTAACAGAAGAGTCCTGTTGAGTGGTGAGAATGAACCTAAGCAAAGGAGGAGCCTGTTTTGCACCAGGTGCAAGTGTGAAGGTAAATGTTGTGACGTGATCGTTGATAGTGGGAGCACTGACAATTTGGTGTCAGAAGAGATGGTGACAAAGTTGAAGCTCAGGAGACAGAAACACCCACATCCATATCGGATTGCATGGGTACAGGATGACCACAAGGTCATGGTCAATGAACAATGCCTGGTGAAGTTCAAGATTGGCAGATACCAAGATGAGGTATTGTGTGATATCATATCTATGGATGCATGTCATATGTTGTTGGGTAGACCATGGCAGTTTGACAGATGTGCTGTACACGATGGCCGTGCGAATACCTATTCCCTGACAAATGATGGAGTGCGGCATAAGCTAAAGCCATTGAAAGAGACCGAAGAAAAGGTATGTGGTAATGCAAGGATAACTTTTGTTGATGGAAGAAATTTTCTAGATGGTATGAGGCATGAGCATGTATGTTTTGCTTTAATTCCAAAAACTGGTAAAAAGGAAGTAGAAGATGTTCCTATAGAAGTTGTAGATTTGTTGAATGAGTTTCCGGATATTGTATCTGATAACGTGCCTGATGGATTACCACCAGTCAGGAAGATCAGTCATCAGATCGACTTGATCCCAGGAGCGAGTTTGCCGAATAAGGCAGCACACAGAATGACACTTGCAGAAAGTGAGGAGTTGAACAGACAAGTACATGAACTGTTACAGAAAGGATTAATCTGTGAGAGTATGAGTCCCTGTGCTGTACCAGCGGTATTAGCACCAAAGAAGAATGGAGAATGGAGGATGTGTACGGATTCCAGAGCAATAAACAAGATCACAATCAAGTATAAGTTTCCATTGCCACGAATGGATGATATTATGGACTATTTGAGTGGAGCTGTCTATTTCTCAAAGATAGATCTGAAGAGTGGATATCACCAGATTCGGATTAGAGAAGGAGATGAATGGAAGACTGCCTTCAAGACAAAGGAAGGACTATATGAGTGGTTAGTCATGCCTTTTGGGCTAACCAATGCACCGAGCACTTTCATGCGGCTCATGAACGAGGTTCTGAAAGAATTTCTGGGTAAGTTTGTCATTGTTTACCTAGATGATATTTTGATCTTTAGTAAGACATTAGATGAGCATATGATGCATATTCGTATGGTATTTGAGAAGTTGAGAGAAGAGAAATTATTGATTAATTTGAAGAAGTGCAGTTTTGTGAAGAAAGAGTTAGTGTATTTGGGATTTGTAGTTTTAGCAGAAGGTTTAAAAATGGACCTAGAGAAGGTACAGGATATCCTTGAATGGCCTACTCCAAGGAGTGCTACTGAGGTAAGATCTTTTCATGGTCTAGCTAGCTTTTACAAAAAGTTTATCAGAAATTTTAGCAGTATTTGTGGACCCTTGACTGAAACAATGAGAGGGGATAGAAAAGAGTTTAAGTGGACTAAAAGAGCAGAAAATAGTTTTCAATTATTAAAATAAAAAGTTACAGAACAACCTATTTTAGCACTTCCAGATTTCAATAAGGTGTTTCAAGTAGATTGTGATGCTAGTGGTACTGCAATAGGAGCTGTTATGAGCCAAGAAGGTAAACCTGTTGCTTATTTCAGTGAGAAGTTAAATGATGCCAAGGGGAAATATTCTGTTTATGATCAAGAATTTTATGCTATAGTTCAGGCATTAACGAAGTGGAGACATTATCTACTTCCTAAGGAGTTTGTTTTGTATACTAATCATCAAGCTTTGCAATATTTGAATAGTCAAGAAAAATTGAATCAAAGGCATTTGAAATGGGTTGAGTTTTTGCAGAGTTATACATTTGTTTTGAAACACAAGAGTGGAAAGTCTAATAGGGTTGCAGATGCTCTTAGCAGAAGGCAACTATTGCTGACAGAAATGCAGATTGAAGTGGTTGGGTTCAAAGAACTCAAGAATTTGTATCTAGAGGATCTTGATTTTGGTGAAGCTTGGAAAGCTTGTACAGAACCTGTTACTCTAGACAGGACAAAATGGTTGGATTTCATCATCCAGGATGATATGCTATTCAGAGGGAGTCAGTTGTGCATTCCACGAAGTTCTATGAGGGAGAATCTCATCAAGGAGAAGCATAGCGGAGGATTGGCTGGACATTTTGGTCGTGACAAAACCCTTTCTTTGGTTAGTGAGAATTACTATTGGCCACAGTTGCAGCAAGATGTGAAGAAGTTTGTACAGAGTTGCAGAGTATGTCAGATGGCAAAAGGAGTGAAGCAGAATACAGGGTTGTATCAGCCATTACCTATACCAGAGAAGCCTTGGGAGGATATCAGCATGGACTTTGTTCTTGGTTTACCGAGGACTCAGCGGGGACATGATTCAATTTTTGTAGTGGTTGACAGATTTTCAAAGATGGCACATTTCATTCCCTGCAAGAAGACTAATGATGCTATTCATGTAGCCGAATTGTTTTTCAAAGAAGTAGTGAGACTTCATGGTTTGCCAAAGACCATACTTTCAGATCGGGACACTAAGTTTGTTAGATATTTCTGGCGTATATTGTGGAAGAAGTTGAAGACAGATTTGAAGTTCAGTTCATCACATCATCCACAGACTGATGGACAGACAGAGGTGGTGAATAGGAGCTTGGGAAATTTGTTGAGATATTTGGTTGGAGATAAGCCAACAGGATGGGATTTAATTTTATCACAGGCAGAATTTGCATACAATAATTCTGTCAATAGAAGCACTGGTAAATCACCATTCCAGATTGTATATGGAAGTAGTCCAAGAAATACATCTGAATTGAGGAAGATAGATAAAGGAGAAATAATTAGTGCTGAAGCTGAGGATTTTGCAGAACACTTGAAGAACATCCATGAGGAGGTGAGGAAGCATATTACCAAGATGAATGCACAGTATAAGGCTAAGGCGGATGAGAAAAGGAGGTATAAGGAATTTCAGGTTGGTGATGAAGCCATGGTTCATTTGCGGAAGGAGCGGTTTCCAGTTAGTACACATAACAAGCTGAAAATGAAGAAGTTTGGACCATGTAGGATACTGAAGAAACATGATTCAGGAAATGCATATGAGGTAGAATTACCTACTGAGCTAAATATTTCGCCAGTGTTTAACATTTCAGATTTGACAGAGTATCATGAAGGAGGTGTTGAAGATGAGATCACAGCAGCACGGTGGAGTATTCCAGCAACTAGTTTAGACACTAAGGAGATCGAAGATATACTGGACAGTCGTGTTGGCAGAAGCACAAGGAACATGACATATGAAGAATATTTAGTCAAATGGAAAGGAAGACCTATTGAAGATTCATCATGGCTGACAAAGGAGGAGGTTAGCTGTCTTGGTTTTCCTCTGCACACCTGAGTCGTGACAGGGTCACTTCTCAAATTACCCCGGGTGTCTGATGCAGGAGCATCCTGGGTGTAAGAGCAATCTTGCATCACCCAAAAATATTTTTATTTTTGTATTCAATAAGGGCTATTTTGTGCAGAGCTGCTATTTATGGAAAGTTACTATTTTTGGTAATTTTCGTATGTGGTCAGAATGATCTTATTTCTTTCTTGGAGGTTCATTTTGGTCATATAAGTCTGCCAGTAAAGTTTCATTGCCAGATCAAGTGTATATTGGAAGATATTGAAGATTTTCGGTATTGGCAGCAGGGTACAAAAACTTTGAACTCAGTTTTGAAGGCTTTAGAGGCCCCGGATGAGGTCAAAAATTTGGGTGACGGGTGCTTGCGCCAATCAAGCCTGTAGAGCGCTTCGTGGCATTTCCAAAATGGGGTTATAATAGCCGAGCGGGTCAACTGGTGATGACTTATGGTCTTCGGAAGTTGGACCACCTGAAATGGCGAAAAATAATTTTCTTCAAAATTTCTGTTCGAGTTTCAAAGGTTATCTTGAGCTGACTATGATGTAATAAAATGTAAAATAAAATAATTCTAAGTTGGTCGGCCTTATTGGCTAAAATTCTGGAACCTTCCTAGGCGGTGGAAAATTGCCTATATAAGGAAGGCTGTATTATTGTCTTAGGCAGTTCAGAATAGTTCTGGGTAGTAGATCTGGGTATTGATTCGAGGCTTTGTCCTAAAGAATATTGTAAGGGAATGCCCATGTGGCTTTGCATATTATAATTCTGAAAGTTTGTAATTCCACATTTGTGGAGATAATAAGAAGTCAATTTTCTGTTCTTGCATATTATTGTTGTTGTTTCTCTATTTCTGTTATGTGTTTGTGGCATTAAGGGGAGCACCCTTCATCAATAATGTATCATTTTTATGTTCAAATTTTGCTTCTATTTCCCATAGTATTCCAAACCTTTCACACATATCTAATATGAACCTTTCCACTTAATCCACTATTAATAATCTTGATCAAATTGTTTCATCTTTACAATAATGAATTGCTTCCATGACTCAATCTAAATTTAATATTCCCATTTGTGACATTGATATCCCTTTGTCTTTGTACATCATTTGTGCTATCATCCCTCAATACATGGAAATACCTCATTTGGAGACTTATAATAGAAAAGGCGATCCTCTGACTCATGTGAAAATATTTTAAATATTTGTGTAGTGACTTCTCTCATGATCATAAACTCATGGATCGATTGTTTAATAGAACATTTGGAGATAAGGCCTTGCAATGAAATTTCTTTTTACCTCCTTAATCTATTGATTCTTTACAAAATATTTATAATGCTTTCATTCAACAATTTCAAAATAATATTGGTCCTAATATTTCTTTGACTAATTTAATGCATTGTAAACAAGGTGTTAACGAAAAAGTGATTGATTTCATCGAAAGATTTAAACATTTGCATGCTAAGATTTACTATCATGTGCCTAATATTAATGTTCTACGCATTTTCATTTCTAATTTACAAAAAGACATTAGAGATAAGATATTGCTTTTTGAATTTACTTCTTTTACTTAATTGTGTAGAGTGCTTCATAATTATCAACTTCAAGTGAGTCAATTTGAGAGCACTAGTCTAATGGATCTAGTTGATAAGAGTAATGTTGTAGTCCAACCTTTCCAAAAGTTTCAAAAACCTAAAGGCTTTATCAAGATCATCAATTCATCAAACCAAATTGATGCACAAGTGGTAGCAACATACACAGGTGTGGCTCCTTTGTCATCCATTTTTAGCTTCTCATAATTTTACACCTCTTTTTGAATCTTTGCATAATGTGATGTTGAATTTGATTACTACTAATTTTTTAATACTTCCTCTTATAAAACGGATTGATCCTTCCAAATAAACCTAAAAATTATTTGATCCCAAATATTTTTACCAATACCATTGTCAACTTGGTTATGATATTGAGTAATGTTTTCATTTGAAGCCTATTGTTCAAGACCTTATTGATTCTAAAGCTATTTTTTCAACCTTATTGGTCAACCCCAATCCAAACCTAAGCCTGAGATTTGCATTACATTTGATCCTAAGGAGACTATCAAGGTACATGATGGCCCTCTTTACATTGTTGTAAGGATTAATGGTTTTCTCTCTTGTGGAGTCCTTATAGATCCTACTTCCATGATGAATGTTATAATTGAAGATAGTCTTTACACAAGATACCTCCATCATAACTCCCATGAAAAATCAAATGTGATGATCAAAATGTTGAATGGTTTTAGTTGTCCTACCCATGGTTTTATTACCTTTCCCATCGAAGGTCATAAGAAATTCTTAGATGTTATCTTTCCCAGACTATGAACCTCCACTACAACTATGAATAAATTTATTTTTATACTAATTATTACCACCCTTTGATGAAGGCAGGTGATGCATGGAGCTTCTTTATCCCTATGACTATTTCCCCTTGTATCTTGATCCAAAATGTGAAGCACCACTAGCCTGAATCCCAATATGACCATGTAAACCCATAACAAAAATTTTCTCAACAAGTGTAGCCTTATCACTACCTCCCTAACTATATTGGGTTCAATAACCCTAACTCCTCCTACAACACGACCATTGAGGCCATTAAGAAAAAATTTCACCAACATAGCCTCATCATTCTTATATCATGAATATGACTTTAATTCATATAAATGATGCTCATAAGCTTCTATTGTCAAACTCATCTGCCTCAAATTATGAAACTCCTCAACTCTACCCTGTCTCCAATGATAGATTGTTGGCATAATTGCATGGCTTTTGGCATAACAAGCTAGAGATTTTTTTATCATACTTGGTATACATGATAATTAGTTATATGTTTTTCATTGATGTCAAACTGTCTGGCATAATGTTTTGACTTGTTACCATATCTATCAAAAGGAAAATATTGTTGTTATAATGAAAGTTAAGTAAGGAAAATAATATGTTGATAGGAATCTTATCGGGTAACAGTTAAGACAAAAAAGGGTGGATAGATGAATAATTTGATTGTTTATCATAATAAGCTAAGGAGTAAGCTGAAGGATACTATTATTAAAGACACTAATCAGATATGAGTAAAGGTGAAGATAATTTGATAAAGATACTTACCGGTAAACTATTGTCTTATTAGTACATTGCATAAAGTCTTATTGGTACATTGAATAAAGTCTTATCGATACAAAGGAAGTCTTATCGAAGAGTGTAAAGACTTAAAGGCAAGAGGAGAATAGATGATGAAATAAGAAAGTGAGATGACCCAAGAATAATCTAAGGAGAAAGGTGATGACACAAAGATCAAAACAAAACATATTAAGGAAGTTTCTACAAGAGTAAAATAGTTTATAAATTAGCAAGCCGACAAGGATATAAAGAAAATAAATATGGATGGTTAGATTTGATATGAAAGATATAGATTGTTGGATTCAGGTTTCTGATTGAGGAATTCATAATTAAGGAAGAAGAAAGAAGGATTTAGGTATCATGACGAAGATAGGAAGAAGATTGTGGTGAAAGATAGGATATTAGTAGAACAGAGAAGTGTTTTTGCGATCATAGAGGGCATAGAGAAAGATACAGAGAAGAACAAAGAATTGAAATGGTATGTTATTGTGTTAAGGGATTTTATTGGATCTGAATGAGAAAGAATAGAGTGAACTACATATCATTTTTTATATGTTACTCTCTAACAATTGTGACAGTAAAATCCCTTATCAGGTGGCCCTAGGAGGTTTATTGTAAAATCCTCTAACCAGGTGAAATTATCAAAAGAGTGTTCAAAATCCAATAAAAAGGTTAATCCTAATAGGTTAAAGACTTTAACAAGTCTTAGAGAAATCCCTTAACTGAGTAGCATTTAACATTTCTTTCGTAACCCTTATTGGGTGAGCCTTTAACAAGGCATGCTATTAACTGGACATATTTCAGAAGAGTGCAAATTATTTATGGGCATTATTCTCAAACTGTGGTTTCACCCTAATCAGGTTTCCATGAGATAAATGCTTGTGTTATTATTGTATGGATTATTTTATGCGTTGCATGGATGTTTAATGTTCATTTAACCAATAATGATGTTATAGATTAAACTATATCTTATTTGGTGAATCTGTTAAAGAAGTTTTGGAATTGTGAAAATAACAAGAGTTGGTGATTACTTATTCAACCCCCCCCCCCCCACTCAATAATGAATCCTATACCTACAATTGGTATCAAAGCTAAGTTCCTTGATTCAAAAAGCTTAACTACTTAGGAAAAAAATCTAAAGATGTATAGGAAGGAAGCACCCAAGTTTACCGAGGACAATTTCAATACATGGGAGAGCATAATGAAGCTACACTTCTCAAGATTGTCAGATACAATAGTTGGCTATCTTACCAATCAATACAGACCACCAACTGGAGTACCCTCTACAAATGAGAAAAGAGAAATGCTAGTACACAACTTAGTGATGATAGAGATTGCAAGTGCCTTATTGAATATTAACACTAGTAAATTTTACCTTAAATTTCGATGAGAATTGGTCGAATTTTCAACAATAATTGGTCGAATCCACAACTAAAACTTTTGTCGTTCTTTTTTTGGTGAATTTTATATGTATTTCTTATTGGTCAAAATTTTGACCATACTATTGGTCTCAATTTTGACTGCAGCAAGCGCTTGAAATTGGAAGAATCACCGTCATTTTTTTGGTCCAATGGTCAAAATTGAGACCATGCAATGGTCTCAATTTTGACCATACTATTGGTGGAATGTATGGCATTGTGGTTGATTTTTTTGGTCCAATGGTCGAAATTGAGACCATACGAGTGGTCGAGTTATCCACCAACTGTCGTCAATTTTTTTGGTCCAATGGTCTCAATTTTGACCATACTATTGGTCGAATGTATGGCATTGTGGTCGAAATTAGTTCTGTGCAAAGGTTGAAATTGAGACCAATACTAAATTTTTTTTTAAAAAAAATGTCTATTAAAAAGTGCTATTGGTGTCTTATTTACAATAATTATTAATTAATTAAAAATTAGAAAACTAAAGAGGACGAAATTCCAATTCCAATTTTTTGGATGGACACAAACATGGAATTGACATTATCCATAAGTAGATAATGCCAATTCCAGTCTAATTCTAGCCCCCAAACAGACCCTTAGTATTTTTTCAAACTTTCTTTATATATTTTACGTTTTAGTTTGTTGGATAGCCACTACCCACAAATTATGGGACCATTAACCTTGGCAACGTCTAAATCATAAACTAAAACACATATCTTACAAAGGGGGACACTTAGTTTTTTTTTCAAACTTCCCTTATATATTTTACGTTTTAGTTTACGATTTATCGAAAACCCTTTACCTTTGCCCAAAATAGGTTTGTCCTCTTTAGTTTTCTAATTTTTATTAATTAGTTAATAATTACAGTAAATGAGACATTTTGAGTGCCGCATAGACATACATGCAGTAGCCAAAATGTCTCATTTACTATAATTATTAATTAATTAAAAATTAGAAAACTAAAGAGGACAAACCTACTCTAATTTTAATGCATTAATTATTACAACAAATGGTACATTTTGGGTGTTGCATAGACAATGGTTCTCTGGTAACTGTCCTGGTCTGCTACTTACTATTTTTTATTGGTTCAATCATCCCCATGATGGATACCATTGTCTATGCAGCACCCAAAATGGCTCATTTACTATAGTTATTAATTAATTAAAAAAAATTATATTCATTGTATTTCAATTTCTATTAATTAATTTCAATTTTTAGATAATTAAATAAATGGCGCATTTTGGGTGCTGCATAGAGTTGCCATGATGGATCAGGAGTGTGACTCACAAACACACCATGAATTGTAAGAAATCGATGCCTTAAATTAATTAAATTATTCTAATGTAAAATAAAATAACTCTCAAATAAATAAAGGAGTTCCAAATTGATATCGTTAACATTTTTTCTAGATAGATAGATGTGTAAATAATAGGCATCAAATTTAAAGAAAAAGACGAAGTAAAGGGTAAAAGTTTCTGTTAATAGTTCAAGCTATTACGCACCATCTCTTGTTGCTGGGTGGTAAATTAATAGTGAGGCGGCTCTATTAAATTGATCTCTTAAAGTATTTTTTAGATAAATGTTTGTAGGAGATCTATAATACTTATCTTCAAAGTTGCTTCATTCTTTTACATATTTATAATAATTAACCAATAGGATTTTTATTGTGGGCATCGCCCACTTGACAGAATTGTCTGATACGGGAAAATTTATCCGGTCACTTTTTCCTTTTTCCGTTTGCACAGTTCTTGTTAGTCAGAATTAGTTTTTATTTTGTTTGTTGCTTAGCTAACTAGCACTCTTCCTCTTTGAACGCCAATGTGGGGAGTGAATTCGTCAACTGTATGTAGAAGATATTTTAGAGGGAAACATAATAATTGCTGAGTTGGTGAGGTGTTTAATGTATTAAGGGAAACACAATTCCTTTCCCAATATTATTCATGTCAATATCGTCTCCTCCATAATTCTTCGCTCGCCATGAAGGAAACAACAATGCAATCTGTGATGGGTACAGGCATTCAACGTAGGGATTTAGTGATGTTCTTCAATCTACGAATGTTTTGCCATGTCATGAAGCTACTACTCAAGAATTTACTTATCTCCAATCCAATGTTGAAGATTTGGGAGCTAAAAGTTTTATGTTTGGTAAGCCTATTTTGACAAGATCTTACTCATGTGAGCTTTTATCATTAAGGTCTCCATTTTTTAACAGAACCAAAGGAGTCTTTGCCCCTGCCTCTACGTTTGCCTCATATGATGCAAATATTTTTTTAACAATGATTATGTCCACTACAAGAGATTATAGTATAGAAGAATATTGGGCATGTAGAAAGAAGCATAAGTAGAATTAGAGGTGGGAGTTTGAGTCCACCAATTTTGAGAGTTCATCATCAACAGTCAGGCAAAGCACAGTCCATGAGTAGGCCCCTATTTATCAAAAGATCAGGCTTTTCTTATGTATACACTGAGTAACTACAATGAGTATATGTTCATATCAAGGGTTATGGAAATATACTGTGTGTGGAGCTGGGACTTGCATATACTATAATGGCTAAGAATGTAGGTCCCAGCTCCACACACGTTGTATGAACATGCTAAAAATTCAAAGCATAGTATATGTCAGCGCCAAATATGAGTATTGAAGAACATTATATTAGAGTGTCAAAGTAGGTTTGAACACACTATGTATCAATATTAAAGTGATTTTTTAGTCATTTACTACTAGCTGCATAGCATTTAGTGTTGTATTTCCTTGGATAATTTAGGGAAACAGAGCCGGTATAACAGAAAAGTATAATTGAACTATTAATGTTTGTGATGTATAGGGTACGCTGATAACTCTTTTAAGTATTATCAAATTTGATTTCATACTTACGATTCAATGGCTCTGAAATTTTCGGCAGGGCAAGCAAAGGTGCCTGGGCGGGAGACAAAGAGCTGGCACCATTACAAGTGTAATCTATGGTGCCTACATAATAGAAATCATTGATTAGAAATCAATTTTCACGATGACCTATGCATTAATTAGAAAGTTAATACTGCAAAGATTGGGACTTTTCAAACCATTGTTACTTGTGCAGATTTGAAGAAAGAATTACTGTAAAGATCTGAATTATTGTAAGGATCTTAAATTTTGGGGAATTTGTTTTGGGGGGTTGTTATAAAACTCACAATTGGGAACAATGCAGGGTTGAAAAGGAACATCATAGTAATGCTCTGGTTGTTTCCATCCTGGGTTGCATTCACATTTCACAAAGGGATATACACTTGTAGGCACTAGGCATGTAGGTTCCATTTCCATAGTTTGTAACACTGTAAAGATTAGTATCTGCAATAGAATAAAACAAGAAAAAATAATAAGATTCAGAAAATCTATCGCAAATACTTTGCAATATTTAAATCTCAAATCTCTTGATCGATTTAATTCTGAATTTGAAACATATTAAATTAATTTAAAGGTTGCATTGCGTGGTAAAGAATAGAAGAATCCAGGTTCTAGTCCTTGAGGTACCGCAGGGCATACTCTGGTGCGTGTCCCATATCTGTTGCATTAACAAAGAACTAGTACCATGCTCTCGTGTGTCTCTTTATATCTCCCATACGAGGATTAAACCCTCATTTCTATACATTTTAGCAAATATTGTCTCCCTATTATACCCTAAATGCTGGTATGGCCTTGTGCATGTGTATAGTAGTTTCAATATACTATATATCATAAAGTAAGCAGAGACTAATATTTTTTTGGACACATGTACACAATGTAATGAATTTATGCATACACCATCTGAACATTATGTGGCTACTTCATGTATACTTCACATTTAATATGAATAACTTAAACATCACATACACACAATTACTAGCTGATAAATATGGAAGTTATAGTAGATTTACTATAATAATCTTCTCATTCATCTACTTCACCAACACAACTTCTTTTGTACATTTGAGCTAGAAAAACTAACCCTAACACATTTCATACTACATCATAGGTCTCATACATTTTTTTGAGATCAATGCTAATTGTGACAACGAAACAAACATTTCATACTATAGTTTGTTACCATCGACAAGCTTAAAAGTGTAACAACCTATATTACACAAAATCAAAGGTTTAACACCTTACATCACATAAGCTCATTAATAAAAGTCTCTAATCCATCGTATAACAAAATAAATGTAATCAAAATATCTTATGCTTTTACCTCTCTTGGCACTATTAATCACTTAGATTGATTTAAGAATCAAAATCTTGAGAACTTACATCTTAGATAGAACCTCATTAGAAGTACATATTTTTTTAACTACTGCATCTGGATATGTTCAAACTCCAACTTGCTCAATTGGTTATGAATAAATGGGTTATCCTTTAACCTGAGAAAGGTTTCAAATGGGATCCTTCACTTTCACTGCGGGTGGTATGGGGTGGGAGGATATAGCTCAGCTAACAAGGTAAACTACTCCATATGGATATGAATCTAGACGGGGTGCTAGCACAAGCTCTTCTAAATTAGTAGGGCTTTTTCACTGCTTTTGACTAGAACTATGATGCCTATGCCTCTCCCGTTGCTGCTGTATTTATCAGTTAGTCTCCCTGTTCCAACTTTACACACACTTGGTAAAGGATTTTGTAGCAACCCTGATTCAATAGGCCTGCAAACGGCAAAATTTTTGTCTACTCATCTTGTGTATAGGGTGATCAACCCACATAGGCAGGGGCTACGCCATCTCCTAGTTCCCACCAAAGTTTATGCTTTTCATTCCCACCTCCCTTACTGGAGCCTCTAGAATGGTATGGGGGTGGGAAACTATAGGAAAATGGTGAATCAGCTGCAGTTCGAATCGACTAGCCTCTAATCGAAGCCCTTGATGCCCCCTTTTAAACTTAAAAAATATATTACAAATAATATTTATAAAAAATAATTAGTATTGAAAACCATGCAAAATGATAACTTTTCTTGAAAAAAATATATTTGGGAAAAACCCTTCCAAAAATATTACATCTATCTTTTATATAAATTTAATACTTCAAATAATAATATATTTTTAAAAAATCTAATAATTTTATAAATTTTCCAAGAACAATGATATGTTTAACTTGTTATATTAGAAGAGGAGGAGGAGGAGGAGGAGGAAGTAGACGAGGAGGAAGAAGATGATGAAAAGTAGGAGGAAGAAGAAGAGAAGAAGAGGAAGATGAAGAAGAAGAAAATGAGGAGTAGGAGGAGGAGGAGGACACAAGGAAGAGGAAGAGGAAGGAGAAAGGGAAGATGAAGAAGAAGAAGGAAAATGAGGAAAAGTGGAAGAAAAAGGAGAAGAAGGAGAAGAAAGAGGAGGAGGAGGAAGAGGAGGACAATAAAAACAATAAGAAAAAAAACAACAAGAAGCATGAGAAGAAGAGGAGGAGGAGATGGAGAAGAAGAGAAAGAAAATGAGGAGGAGGAAGAAGAAGAAACAGACAAAAAGGAAGAATAAGAGGGGAAGAATAAGAGGATGAAGAGGAGGAGGAAGGAGGAGGAGGAGGAGAAGAACAATATCTCATAAATTAATTATAAAATAAATTTTATATTATTGCAATCTATTGCAGTGAAGGAACTATTGAAGTATACATCAATCACATTAGAAAATTATAAGGATAAATTGACTAATTACATATGCCACTATCGGCGTAACCATTGCACCTCGTTGGTGCAAGTGCTAGTTATATATAATTTTATCAATTGCAATAATAATGTAAATAAATTTAAACTTGTCTTCTAATTTTATAAAAGGTGGGGCACTTTTATTTTCTTTTATGTTAATTTGTTGATGAGAGAAGGTTAAGAAGAGAAGATATTAAAGTGTTTTGCTCTGCTCCACTCTGCTAACCACATGACAATGGAGATTATGCACAATGTGAAATGGATACACCCCGTGTTTAAACAGGAATATTCTCCTTAGTGTACAAAATGATACACCAGCTCATCTCAACACACACACAAACAGAAGAAAACCCCAGTCCATTAATTCCTTCGCATAAATTGGGAAACACAAACAAGACCTAGGACCTTTTACATTCAGCCATAACTAAATGCCTTCCTCTGGATGTCTTACCCTACACCATGCCTTTAGGTGGCCTTGTAAACTCTGGTGACCTGTGTTGAATCAACTCCCTTCTGGCTGAAATGAAAAAAAATGGATATACATCCAAATGTTATAACATCCTAATAAAGGCTTTGCATCAAGGGGATCAAATTGAGAAAGCACTTGGGATTTTGGATAGAATTAGGCACACTCATTATCTTCTTGATATCGTTGCATACATCACCCTTATTGATGGGATTTGCAAAAGAGGTATAGTAGATGAAGCATTTTTTTTATCTGCTGGGATATAGAAGCTGCTTTTCTCTTCATATTATTATGTACATTACCATAATTACTGGTCACTGGAAGGTGGGAAGAGTTGATGCATGTCTCAAGTTAGTAGCTGGAATGAGACATAGTTATTGCTCTCAAAATGTTATTACATATACCACCTGATTGGTGGTCTTTGCAAAGTAAAAAAGGGTAGATAAAGCTCTACGATTAGTAGTTACAATACTACAAAATAGCTATTTTCTTGACAGTTACACATATACCAACCTGTTAGATGGCTTTTGTAACTCTTGAAAAACAAATAAAGTCTACAATCTGTTTGTAGAAATGACCGAGTTTGGTCCCTTGCATGTTGAAGAGACATTATTGGAGTTATTGATGGACCATGCAAAGATGGCAGCATGGGAAAAGCTTGGGATTCTTTTTGTAACATGTCCAAAAAGGGTTTTTAGGAAGATTTGACTAATTACAATTCTTTGATATGTAGCCAATGTGAATTGCTTATTGATGGACCATGCAAAGATGGTAGCATGGGTAAAGCTTGGGATTCTTTTCGTAACATGTCCAAAAAGAGTTTTCAGGCGGATTTCATTACTTACAATTCTTTGATATGTAGCTAATGTGAATTGCATGAGGTGGAAAAGGAAGCATTTACACTTCTTTCTAAGATGGAAAACATGGGACATCTCCCTGATGTCATTACATATAATACTTTGGTATGTTCATCCTGTACAACATAGTAGGCAAGATGTCAGAGGAAATGATAACGATTTTAAAACTGTTGAAGTGACATACATCACATTCATTGATGGTCTGTATAAGATAGGAGATCTTTCTAGAGCACATTCACTCATGAATAAAGATGCTAGATGAAGGGTCAATTCCTAATGCAGTCACTTATAGCTGTCTGATAATTGATTGATGCCCATTGCAAAATTGGTGAAATAGACAAGGCCCAGAAATATATTTTAAACATGGAAGTGATTGGTAATACTCTGATAGTTATAACCTATTATATATTGATTGATTATATTTGCAAGGAAAATAAAGTTGACATGGTTTTCTCAATGCTAAATGAGATGAGAGCAAAGGTTTCATTCTAGGCATTGTCATGTATAATATATTACTTTACAAATTCCACAAAAGACATGATAGTGGAAAAGCTTTTTGGCAATATATTAAATGAAGAAAAAAGGTTGTGCTCCAAGTGATGCGACTGTCCAGTGTATTGACTAGTTGCTTGAAGTTGGTTGGTCAAATGAAAATATTAAGAGACTTTGTAAATGATGATTCATTTATTATTTCTTGGACAATACAATTCTTCTTGTTGAGTATTAAAATTGCTCTCTAATATATTTTTTCCCAGCTCTAGAAATTTATACTTATGCATTCATTTCTATGTTACTTTGTAATGTCCCTGTAGGACAAAAATGCAATATGTTGGTACGCCGTTTGGAGGAAGCAGGATGCTATACGTCATAGAACCTATTCACATATTAAGTATACTTTGGTGTTAAGTTACTTATCCTTATATCCCGTGTCACTTCTAAAATATGGTTATAATGGTTTCATCTCTCATTATTGACTTTTTGTTAACTAGCCATTTAATATTTTCTTTATGGATTTAATAAATTTGTATGAATGGTTGTCTCATTGCATAGGATTAAGCCAATTGATACTTATGCATTCATTTCTATGTTACTTTGTAATTTCCTTGTAGGAAAAAAATGCAATATGTTGGATAAAACCCTGGTGAAGTGTTTGATCTCTCTTTATTTGTTTTGTTATTGATATTTGCTATGTGGTTATACTCCCCGTTTATGATCATTTCATGAGGAAATGTCTTGATGGCTCACAGGCTGCAAGCTAGGGCATCATACATTGTTCATGAGCTCACTGTTTAATATTGGCATTGTTTACATCTTTTCATTGGTTGGTGATCAAACAACGAGCTCATGAACAATGCATGATGCCCTAGCTTGCAACTAATGATGCCCTAGCTTGTAGTTATCTCTTCTATAATGATAGAGGAGTGAAAGGTAATGATCAATGAGGTTGCTGCTATTAGATCATACATGAATACACTTACTGTTTGTCTTTTGAGCTCGGGCATCATGCAGTGTTATTGTTGTCATTGCATGCTTGCTGCTGGTCTGCACCATATATTGTTTTATACACTGTTTATTTCATTCAGACCGTGAGCTTGGCATTTGTAATGTATTTTATAGTAAATGAGACATTTTGAGTGCTGCATAGACATACATGCAGTAGCCAAAGTGTCTCATTTACAATAATTATTAATTAATTAAAAATTAGAAAACTAAAGAGGACAAAATTCCAATTCCAATTTTTTGGATGGACACAAACATGGAATTGACATTATCCAGAATTAGATAATGCCAATTCCAGTCTAATTCCAGCCCCCAAATGGGCCCTTAGTATTTTTTAAAATTAGAAAACTAGTTATAAGGAACTACATTTGGACTGAGTAAAGGATGGACTTGGCGGCTTGATAAACTTGGAGTGATTACTCTAATATTAATTAAGGGGTTGTTAACGTGTGTGCAAAGTTTTTGCAGGAAAGAGGGTGGTAAAGAGAGGTTTTACTTCTCAGTGTCTCACTCATGGGAATATTCACTACAAGGTTGCATGGGACAGGGGTACTTAGGGTATGAGTATGGGTATGGGTATGACTATTTTTAAAAATAGGGGATAGGGGTACTTGGGAATGTCAATTATCTTTTTAATATAATATATGCTAAATGTTTAGATGCTTAACAAAGAAGAATAACTTATTGAAACATAATGCATGAAATAATGCAATGTTTTAATATCCCGTGTTGTATTCATAGCATCTATGGGAAATGCATCAAAGACCATTTTTAACATTGTGCACAACGACTTAAACAAGTATGAACTGTAAGAGACTAAGAAAGAAGGAAAAGGTGTTACCTCACTAAAATGATAGTAATAATGAGACAAAGAACCATGAAGACTAAATCCAAGGAGACCAGATTTGAACATCTAGGTTCGATCAAATTCAAAAATTGGTTTGCCTTCATAGCACTGTCAAGTCAACAACATGAGCATTATTTTGTGTTTAGAGTGTCATCAATGTTTTTAAATGTAGAATGAAATGGTTGTAAGTATGCATTTCTGCCACATGCAAATGATTTTGAGATACAGACCTATGCAATCCAATCTCCCAAGGAATAGACAACACCACTTATCACCATCTCTGCCAAAATAGGATTTATCATAAAGCGATAGAATAGTTACTAAAATGGTCATAAATTATGTTCTTATAGTAAAAGAATACTTTGACTTAAGAAAAAAACTACACAATATTAAAACATGATATTGTGCTTTAAAAACTAAAAAGGTACTTGTAATGAAGAACTTCATTTCGACTTGCTAATTGGTTGTCACCATTAACTCTAAGCTTGTCTTTAAAATTTGAGCTTTACTTGGTTTCGAGAATAATTTAATATTATATACTAAACAAGGCCAACCTCATGAAGGTGGAAGCTGATTTGTTCCCCCCCCCCCTAACATCACTCTAAATTCCCCATTAACATTTAATAACATTCATTCATTCATTCATCCATTTTTGAAATATAACATTCAATCATTATAATCACATGATAACATTCATTAACACACAACATTCATGAATAATTCATTAACACACAACATTCATGAATAATTCATTAACACATAAAATTCATTAACACACAACATTCATGAAGAATTCATTAACACATCATTCATCAACATTACTAGTACAAAATTACATCCATTAAGACAACATTCTTTAATTAGCAATAAATGTTAATTACAATCATTTCTTTTTGGGTTTCTTGCTAGTTTTTTTAATCATGTAATTTCTAAGAGGAAGATCAATGTCCTCATCATTCCCCTCCTCTAGTGATTCTAATTCCAACGTGTGTCTCCTCCTCATCTGTTTAGGAACACGAGGCCACTGCGCCAAAGGGGGGTCCGCTACAATAACAACTACTTCATGAGTTAAATTCACACCATTTTATATTAGTGAATTACAAGTATCTATGTAAGTAAAAGAACTATAAATCAAAAAATTAATTTAAAAGAACAAAACATAGATTTTCTTTACCTGAATGTACCACATGATCTACATGGTGATCAGTCTGAACATCCTTCGGCACTTGTTCAGCATGACATGATTCTGTATCCTCTAAAATATACACAAAAATGTTACACCAAGTTCAATTTAAGATGTTAAATTGTATTAATAATTACATAATTAGTTTTAAATATAAAATGAGCACCTCCTTGGACAGTACGATGCACATCAGGGGCTTCATGATGCGGTGTATGATCTGTGTCATGATTAAGAGGCTGCATTGCAATGTCATGCAAATTATTATCAAATTGATTGTTGCTCAAGTATTCAATTTCTAATATATTTTTTGGCATATTTACTTGTGCACATGATGCAGGAGACTCTTTGGTTGAGCTAGTGGAAGCTTTCCATAGGTGTTCAGCCATGGCTTGATAGCCTTCCTTGAAGGCAATTTTTGTGTGTTCTTCTGTGGCCTCTAAATTAAAATCAGAGCCCTGCATTTTTTGATTAAACAAAATTATTTGCATTTTATAAATAATTTTTCTTTGCAATTCATTTACTGCTACTTACAATTCATGCTTTAATTTTCAAATATCCTCCAGCGCCAAGTCTGTGCTGCCCAATCTTTTGCAGCCTAGCCTTTGTTGTCAATGAAGTGTCCTGCAACCTATGAAAAGTTTGAAATATGTTAGATGATATAGATATAAAGATCAATAATTAGTGCATTATTACATTGTACTAGTAGTTAATACTATTGCATACCTTCTCGCATTTGTTGGTGAAATTCCTCTTTGAGCATCCACTTTATCCTTTGCATCCAAAATGAATTCATTCCAATCCCTCACTGAAATAAAGGGAGGACGCTCGTACTTTGGGTTCTGGACGAGACTCTTTCTATATACATCCCTCACAGTCTTAAGATGTTTGCAAGCTCTTTCTAAAATTTTCTTCTCACCAAAAATATTATTACCAAACTCATGCTCTAAATCTTTAACGAGCTGATTTTTTAATTTTTTTTTTTGCAAATTCCACCTTTTAAGAAAAAACACAAAATTGTTAGATATAGCTACTAAAAGAAAAGACCTGAATGAAAGGAAAAATACTGTACCAATTAATGATATGAAAAAAAAATAGTGGGATAAAGTTAGTTCACTTATGATGTTCCACCTTGTACGTATGGTGGGCCCGAATATATGCATTGCGAGGTCATAAAGCTTCTTATAAAATGTATCATTTCCTGCAAAAAATGTCATGGGATAATCAATCCAAAACTTGTTATGAATAGGTAAATGCATATTACAATATAAAAAATAATTATTTAAAGTACCTAGAATCTTAGGACATTTTAAAGGCATTGATTCATTATTGTCAATCAATAATGACGTCTGCATAACTCCCGTGCTAGTAACACGGGTAGATCTAGGAAATGGTGGTGAATTATCACCAATACATGTAGATTGATCTATATCTGGTGTACCAAATGGTGCCGCTGGTGTATCTCCTACTCCAAAAAAATAATCCACTATGTGATGCACCCAAGATTAAAGTACAAATTATCAAATCATAATTAACACAAAACCAAATATAGCAAAACAAGGATTTACCAGCTGCCATAGACCGTGAAGGCATTGATATTTGCATGGCCCTTGTGGCCGACATTGCACTTGGCAATCTTGTATGGATGTCCTGGCTAGGAGGAGTCTCTTGCAATTGATGACCTAAACAATACATTGTTAGCAAAGACATTTTGAAATAATAAAAGTAAGAGTTAACTTAAGAAGTTTTTGAATGTTCCAAAGAAAAAATTCCTTGTAACTTGTCAACTAAAGGATTATTTTACCTGAGGCAGCTGAAGGTCTGCTAGTATCAGCCTCACCGCATTGTCCTTGACCAGGTACTAGAGATTCCATAAAATCCTGCAACAAGAACACATATTACATATTTTACTTTATAACATAAAAGAGTATAAAATATAAACCTTTATTGAAATTTTTTTTATAACTAAAGATTCATTACTGCTTACTTGATACCGACGTGTGAGCGATTTCAATTCAGATAGCCTCATTAGCATCTCCTCAGTTGGATTTGTTTCATACAAAATTCCAATTATTTCTAAATTGATTTGTTTCATTTTTTTCTTCAACATAATTGTTACATTAGGTGAATCTGTGAAATGATCATCATCAGAGGGGGTAGCTATTGCCTCTATTGTTGAGGGTGCTTTTCCCTTATCCTGAACATCAAATTGTGCTAGGAATATCACTAAAACTATCATAAATACTCCAAAACCATAAATAAAATAACGTAATAATATAACATTTTTCAACTATCTAATTTGTACAATTTCAATAATGTTTACCTTTGTTGAAGAATGGGTGGGAGGAGCATTCTCGTGGCCTCTATTATGTGCGGGATCCATATTGTCCTGTGACAAAGATTAAATAAAAAAACTTTAGCGAACTGAAAACAATAGACTTAGCAAAAAAAAACTTATTAATAAAATGGTATATAGTACGTACCACCCTCATGATAGTAACTTTATTTGTATCTATGCAATTTAAATGATAATCTATTAACAGTTCTTCCCCTGCACTTATTGATTTTATTGCACATACAAAAACTTGATTCCCCTCATGCACCTCAAATATGCAATTGGGTTGCTTATTAGTTGAGGAAAGTCGTGTACTATTTATAAAACCCACAATATTACCTATTGCTTTTGGTCTCCCATCAATGTACATTGTAAATCTTTTATTTTGATCATTTTTTTTTCCTTTGTATATAATTCGTTGATAGTGCATACCTACACATACTTTTTTTATATTGAACAATCCACATCCAATCATTGTAATTGTAACATGGACTGACATACTTGAACAATTCAACAACTCTGTTGTAACATACCTTTATCCCATCCATGGAAAATAAGCCCAAACCATGTAATGAGGATGGAGCAATGCGATATATCCTCTCATTAACACAAAAATCAGTGTTAATTGGAGGTAGCTCATTGGGTACCCATTCTTTCTCAATGTGTGTGTATCGAAAGGGCACCTTGATGTCACCTTTGGTCTCATCATCATAAGAACATGACCCCCCATTAGCAAGGAAATATTGCATGCGTTTATCAAATTTTTTTCTAATCTTTTGACCTCTAGTTGATCTCCCTATTTTAGCCATACTACATGTAGAACTTTCATCTAGCATTCCCTCATTTCCCTCATTTGATGTAGATAGATCTGACAAGTACCTATTTGGTGGGTGCTGCAATCCATCAAATGAGATATTGTCATGTCAATATATATAGAATAATCAAGTCGTGACCCATACGTACGGTTCTTCTTTGTCTATATATACATTATATGATTATATAATATGTCTATTTATAACATACATGCTCAGTGATAAACAAGAAGAATATAAGAAAATAATGTCTATTTATTGACTTATACCTACTGATCCATGTCACTGTGCACGATCCACGCCAAAGGGGTCAAATTTCCTACATATGTTAATCATTTATCTTAAGTTAGCTAAAAATTACATGATACATATGCTACAAATAACTTAGAAGATAACATGAACAATATGCAACATCGTAAACATGAACAAATTTACCTTATATATGGAATGCAAGATCATCAACAGAAGGGGTGACGATGTCTGTAGTCAATTGCCTGTTTGCAAAAAGGGTGATAATCAAACACAAATATACATGTATCAGCAGCAATTAATTAAGCATCGTAAGCAAAATATTGGTAATTATAAATCACATATGTTGTAATCATTAGAATTGAACATAATAAATATGTAATCATTACAATTGAAAGCAATATATAAATATGTAATCATTATAATTGACACAATAAACATGTAATCATTACAATTTGAACATGATAAACATGTAATCATTTCAATTATGTCATTGATCATCTTCTTCATCATCATCATCATCATCATCATCATCACCATCACCATCATCATCACCATCAACAACATCACCATCATCATCATCACCATGATCACCATCACCATCATCATCAACATCATCATCATCATCATCATCATCATCATCTTCATCATATGCTTCATCATCTTTAGTATCTTCTTCTTCCATAACATTATACTTTATCGGCCTTCCTCTTGGATCATGTCTAAGAACAAATGACCAACCCTATTTATGTGGAACCTCTGAGTAAAACACTTGCTCACACTAGCTTGGAAGAACATAGGGCTCATCTCCAACTGGCTCAAACAACCTTGTATTAATCATTGTAAATCCATTATCATGTTGAATAACAGTTCTATCTGGATCATTTTGATTTCGTTGTAGCCTGTACCATTTGACGATGAATAGAACTATTTTGAAGGAGTTAAAGTCACGCTCAATTATATCATCCAAGATGCCATAGTATTGATTTTGAGATTGTTGAGGATGTATGTCATTTCTAGATGATATATTGGTGACCTCGAAAATTGCACTTATCCTAGAATCACAAGTTTTCTTTGTGTCATCCAACTTTTTTATGCAAAATTTGTGGCCATGATAGTACATAGCTTTGTGGTGCTTGAACTACAATTTTTCAAGCATGTAAATTATTTGCATCATGAGTTGATACGAAACATATGAGTCATGATCATTAATAAATTTGTACGTACCTCTCCACCTCTTAAACCATGTGCTAGATCAATTACCATTGGCATAACATTGGAATCTCCATTACGATGAGCTTCTCTAACCAATGAAGCAACACCTTCCCATGTTAATGAGAAACCATTTTGTTGACATCGTTCAATCCATACCGTCATCCAATCAAGATTGTTCGCAATATACAAATGTATTGCATCCCACTCTCGACCAGCTGTATCAAAAAAAATACACCAATTATAAATAACTTATATTGAAGATTTATAAGAATTAATTAACTAGAATAACATCTTAGATTTACCTCTCACTTTCCTCAATCTAACTTTTCCCATCAAGTACTCCCCTTCAAATTTGTTAATGGAGTTGGGATCCCAAATATGATCTACATGGATCTTTGCTGCAAACTTAGGAAGATATTCACTAATGTACACCATGGTCCGGTATACCATATATCCCTCCACCATAGAACCCTCAAGATGTGCTCTCTGTCAAACCAAGCCTTTCAAAAATTTCAAGTGCCTCTCAACCATCCACATTGACCTAGTTGGTATAGGTCCACACAATTCAATCTCCTCAACTTGATGTATGAGGTAGTGTTCTTGTGCATTGAAGAAAGTTGAAGGTAGACACTTTTGCATTTCACACATAAGAAGAGGAATTTGTCTCTTCCAATATTTTATATCTTCTTTATTGATTTCTTTAGATGACAACCACCTCATGTATTTTCCAAGATCATATATAACTTGTTTGACACTATTGGCGAAGTGGTGTGGGAGAGATAGAGGTAGAACATACTGCAATATTTTTAAAATGATCTTGTCAATATTTTATAAAAGAATGCAATGAAAACCACATGCAGTATACAAATATATAGTGAATACAAAATAATATGAATTACCTTAATAAATATATGCCAATCATGTGTTTTCATCCCTGGCCCAAATTCACTTTTCTTTGATATGAGATTGTTTATGTGTTGGTCCATTTTCCTGTCAATGCAAAATCCTGAGAAAATGGCCTTTTCCCTGCAAGCTTTGTTAAGTTGTACTGCTCGACTTGCAGTCATAGTTTTATCTTGTGAAGAAAATCCATAATGTTTCATGGTGTGTTATCTTAGCCCCGTGTTCTTCATTGTGTCACCAAGCTCTAGTCCAAATTGCACGTGCTGAATTGCAAAACCTAGGGAGTTATTCAAGTTCTAAGGTCTGCAGGAAACAATTTCAAAATCTGCCTAAGTGTCAAAAACCCACAATGTTTTTGAAAATCCATGATGTTTTCTGTCGTCTATACAAAAACCCTGGTTGTTTTTAACCTTGTGCTTCCTATTTTTGCACGCTTGTCTTCTGGTGTCAAAAACCCTGGATGTTTTTGATCCTTCACTATTGTAAAAACTTTGGATGTTTTCGACCTCGCTTTTCTTCCCTTTTGTTGGCATTCCTTGTTCGTCGGCCTTAACTATGCAAGTGCGATCAGTTGGTGGGACCTTTTCCTTCCCAAGGGGTTAAACTTCAGTAAGATCTCACGGTTGTCATTATACCACTAGGGAAAGCTGCTCATTTTTTAAGATCATGGTATAGCGACAACCATCGATCTTCTTCAGTGATGCAATGGACCGTGGGATCGCTATCAGAGGATGCTGAGGTGGTAGAGTTCTATTGGATGCAGAGTGGTGATGTGGTGAAGTTGCCAGTCACAAGCCTAGTTGTCAGATCCCTTTGATCTTACGGCTGTTGCATGACCACAAGGAATATTCTTTCCCCTTGCAATCATGCGACAACTGTCCGATCTTCCAGTGATTCATAAGGGCAATAGTGCGGTGGGCCCGGTTCTTAGTTTGTTGCGACATGTGCACTTTTCATTGGTCGGGGAGTAGTGACTTGGTTTTTTGTCAGTGGGGCCAAGGGTTGCAGTGTTTAAAGGGGTCCAGTTGATCCATTTTCATGATGAGGTTGTTCTTGATTGGCTGACGGGTGACAAGGTGGCAATCTCGTGGCTTGTTGCATGTTCGCATAACCTAGTTTTGGGCTATGCGATCATGCGACAACTGTTTGGTGTCATAGTTGCAGAGTTATGGGTGGGTCCACAGTGCTAGTACTACCGATGTGCTCTTTTCCAATTGGTTGCTGACTGGTGATGGGGTTGTTGACTTTTTGAGGGGCCCACGACTATCGTGAATTAAATATGATCGCCCGATTTGCTGGGAAGGGAAAAGGATCTATGGCCGTGTTTAAATTTTGATGACCGTTGGATTTTGAATTCAAATTTGCAGAAGGGTTTGCAGTGACATGAAGTACCATAATTGATGGTTTCTATGACAGTTTTTGATCTGGTTTGGTGGTGTTGGTTGTTGCGATGTGATCCAGGGCTCCTGTGGTCGGTTGTAGAAGTTGTTTTGTACCTAGTGGAGTGTATTTTTGAGCTCGAGAAGCTATTTGTAGGTGGCCGATTTGACTGATTTTCATGGCAATTCCTAGTTTTCTATCCTGGCTCACAAATTTTCATAATTGTAGATCTGTTTGAGATTTTCTCTCTCTAGATTGCTTGGTTTCTTGCCCCTACATTAATTTTTGGTTGTTTTTGATTGGTTAGGTGGGTGAAACTTTGACCCTAGTCATCCATAGCTTGTTGCAACCTATTTTGGATTTCCAAGATGACTGGTGGTATATATTGCAAGTTTTTGATAGAGTCGGGGTTCAAATTTTGATCAGTTCCAAGGGTTCTGATTTTGATTAGTTCCAGTGGGAAGCAGTAAAACTCTGTCACATTGTAGGAGGCTCAATAGAACTTCTTTATATCTTTTGCAGGTTATTAAAGTGGTAGTCTCATTTTTGGTATAGACATGTACATGATTCATCATACTTAATATAATTGTTTCAAGCTTTCAAGTCTCTCCTTGGTGTTAGTTTTATGAGTTTTAGATTTTCTTGTCCATTGCATAGGGTTACCTTTGCATATGTTCTAGTCTTTAGTTCTTGATCTAGGATCAAGTGAAAAATACTTTGGATAGGGCATAGATTCATTAGACTTGTCTATAGAAGGATCTTATAAGTAGTGGATGGGCTGGAACAGTTGTATTTATGGCTTTGAATCTTTGACAGTAGTTGGTTCATGTTCTATATTTATTCTTTTGAGTGCTGCCCAATGGATAATGGCACTGATCAAGGGCTAGTATATTCAGTTGAGTCCAATGTTTGATGGGTTTTGGCTATTTCCTGCATCTTTATATATCAACACCATTTCAAGTCTTTTTCATTATTTGGTTGATAGTAGTAATACCCTTCACAAGACCATTTTACCCTGCATAGTAGAGTTGATTCAATGAATACCTGATTAGTATTTAGTAATCCTTTACTATGATTTGCTTTATGAATCCAAAAGTATAAGGTGTGTAGTGAGTGGAGTTTTCTCTGGATTAGGTGCACCCACCTTGGTTTTGCAGAGCCAGAAGTAGAAGAGGGCATATTAAGACCCTATAGTTGGTCCAGTTGTCTTGCAGAGCCCTCATACTTGGAATTAACCACTCCTAACATTAGTCTCAAGGCATATTGGCAGCCCTAAGTGGCGTAAGCATTTTCAAACACCAACATTATGTTCGTAGCAAATCCTATGGGAAATCATATTTTTTTTATAATTTCTTTTATAGCATTGCTCTACTGCTCCGACAATAACCATGTAAGGGCACTTGTATCAAGCTGGTCTCCATTGTTATTTGATCGAATGACATTTTTTATTGCATGGTTGGATTCTTCAATGTCACTACAAATTTTGACAATTTGGTCTTTGTCACGCCTTCCATCCAATATTTTCCATAATGTCTCTGTTACATTATTTCCAATATGCATAAGATCAAACAAATGCATGATTGAGAGTTTTTCGTAATACGACAACCTAGTAAATTGTGTAGGATAACTTTTTAGTCCTTTTGGAAGTTGGTCATTGATGCCTTGACGACCTTCACAAGCATCAATTACATCATCAGTAAATAAAACACAATATCAAAATATACATTTGAAACAAAAACCATCAGATGGAATGACATTACCTTGATGATTTATTTTATTGTATGCCGACTTCCATAGGCGAGGTGTCATTCTCTGTGGCTTTGATGTAGTTTCTTCTTTCCCATTGAAAAGATATTTTTCAGTAATTCGGTACTTATGATTTCTGTGGAGAAAGTGTCTATTCTCATCGAACACCTGCTTTTTAAAACTTTTTGAATGATGAGATTTCATCTTTGGACCACAAACTGGACATGCAAATTTTCCCTTTGTCTGAAGACCTACAAGATCATGTATAATTGGATTAAATATGTTAACTTTGTGTTAGCACTATAACATACCAAAAAAGAGGTGTTAAGAAGAGAACATACCACAAAAATGTGTTAGCCTAGGGGCATCATGTATTGTCCATACAAGCATTGCATGGAATTGAAATTGTCTTTGTCCTATTGGTCTAGAGATGTCATACATAGTGACTCCATTCCATAACACCATCAACTCATCGATAAGGGGATCAATATATACATTGATATCTTTAACTTGGTACTTACCTAGTTGAATGAACAAAAACATTACATAATTATTATGACCATTTTGATGGATTATTAAGAATAAATTAATTTAGATGACCATTAAATCAAAAAATACTTGGAACAATCAGTGCCAACATTATGTGCTCCTTCTTTATGGACAACCAAGGAGGAATGTTATTGTTGATAACAAAAATAGACCACACTGAGTAAGTAGATCTCATCTCTCCAAACGGATTGACACCGTCCACTGCCAATGAAAGCTTGAGATTACGAGGTTCTTCTTTAAAGTGTGGTTATTTTTCCTCTATTTCCTTAAATGCCAAACCATTAGCAGGCATTCGCATAATGTCATCTTGACTTCTATTGCATGCATGGTAATCCATAAATTATGCCAAGCTATTGCACTTGAATAATCATTGCAGACATGGAGTAATGGGAATATGTCGAAGAACCTTGCGAGACACCTTTTTTGTTATTCGATCTAATTGATATCTACTAATATGACAAATAGGGCATTCTGTTTCAAATTCATGATGTTTATGATATATAATATGATCATTTGGACATGCATGTATTGTTTGATACTCCATTCCAATATATTTCATAATGGCAGATAATTCTCGATATGAGCGAGGTAGAATGTTTGATGGTGGTAACAAACACTCACCTATCAATCTATGACCAAAAATATAATTTGTTAATTTAATGAATATTAATTGCTACATGATTCACCCAATGTTAATTGTAAGAGAATTACGACTAAAATAATGAAAAAAGATGACATACCTTAACATACGTGTCATTGCTACATTAGATAAACCATTCATAACCTTCAAGTTCACCAACAACAATACAACAACAAGAAGAGTTGTTTCAGAGCCTTCATATAGGGGCTCGTGTGCCTTCTCAAGTATAGGTATATCAAGCTCTGCATCAACATCATCATCATCATCTTGATCTTCTTCATCATTGTGGTCTTCTTCCATGATATCATTACCTTCTACTTCTATATTCACACCTCCATGTTCCCTCATTTGGAAATCCACATTCTCCAGATTGTCATGGTCCATAACATGAAACTCAAGGACGTTGACCTATATGAAAATGATGATCTTATATTAACCATGACCATATTTTCATCATCAAATCATGTCTTATGTATTTTATAAATTATTAAAATACATACCAATGGATGAAATTTGTTTCCCCCTTCAATGTGACCATGTTGCCTACAATGTTCCTTAGCTGTTTTGATTAGATATCTTCGAGTCTTTAAGCCCTTACAAATTTTTCAAGGACAATAACATTTTCCATCACCTTTTCTTTTTAAGTTAGACCACAGTCTAGCAATTGTCTCCCATTTTTTTGTGCATTGATATCATCAGACATGGTCTTTCTTGAATGGAATGACTCATTGGTGGAAGAAGGATGATTTGTTTGCAACCTGCAGATAAAAATTGTTACTGAACAACCATTTTATCAACCATCTTAATATCGAAAACATCATATGAAATATCTTTATTATTTAGATTTTAATGGTATATTTTAACTTTTAATGAGAATTTTGTGTAATATAAGGACCCCTATTCAAAATTATGTCAATACCAACTAAGTGCTAGTAATTTTGAAAGCTGGCATATACAATATCCTTTCATAATAATGTTGATGAGCCTAAAGAAATATATGCAATCAATTTCTTGAGTAAAATGACAAAAAATTGACATGCTTAGTCAATCAATCTCACAAGGATAGGATTATAGAACAAAATAATGTCTAATCTAAAATATTGAGGAATTCGACCTGAGTTTGAAACCTAATCTAGCTGCCCTCCTGATATTGATGGAGAAAGCATATTTAAGTTTGAGCAACTATAATAGTAATACTTTGTATGAGAAGTACACTCACAAGTCGTATACCTATAGAGTTTTTGCATGCTTTCATCTTGGTGCAGGGGCACCAAGTGGACACATGAAACTACAAGGTACACCAAGACCTATGAAGGAGACCATGAAGGTACCAAGGGAAATCAATGCCTAATGAAGATATGTAAAGTCATTTGATAATGTACCATGACCTTTGAGCCATTGGGATGTA
Organism: Chamaecyparis obtusa; assembly: GCA_027943335.1. NCBI lineage: Eukaryota > Viridiplantae > Streptophyta > Pinopsida > Cupressales > Cupressaceae > Chamaecyparis > Chamaecyparis obtusa. Next base: position 1,118,825 of record BSBK01000295.1, read on the forward strand.
ATAGAAATGATAAAATCTTAAAAATGTAATAGATTGCCAAGATTGGCAACTAGGCCAAAATGGCTAAGGTGTAAGGTTTATGGGATAGGGGTCATTTGAATTTGATGTAATGTTTAATATGGTTTTAAGGGTCTTAAAATATGTAATAAGGCTATCAAAGCCTCTAAAAGATGTAAAAGGCACTAAAAGTGCAATATTTTGTAAAATTGCCAACATTGGCAATATAAGCCAAATGGGCTTAAGGAGGATTAGTTAGGAGTTAGTAGAGGTAAGAAGTTATTCAAGGTTTTCTTTAAACCTTTTAAGAGTCTTTAGGTTAGTATAGAAGGGTTGAGTGGTCGAGTTGACAACTTTGTTGTCAACTTGACAACATTTTTCTTATGTTATGTTGTTAATAGTCAGTTAAGACTGGTATAGAGGTAGTTAGGAAGTAGTTTGAAGGTTCAAGTCATTTTCTTGAAGGTTAGAGTCTTATTTTAGAGAGATCCATGTGAGTGGATAGGGGGACCATAATAAATATGTAATGGCACGAAGTGAAAGGTTTATTTTGAAGGAACAAAGTTAAATTCTCTACAAATTGGTAACTTGTTGTCCAGTGGAACAATCCCTATAATAGTAAATTGGTTCGAATGAATAGCATGTGATTTTTGTTTGGTGGAAACATAGGAATGTTTTAAAACATTAATTTTACTTATTTATGCAAGAAATTTTCTATTTTGATTGTATGCACGCCATATTTTGATTTAGAGCTAAAACTGTACAAATGTTTGGTGCTTTAGGTGTACATTGCATCATAACTAAGCAATATAATAATACCATCACAGTACAACCTCATGCTTAAAGATACAAACAAAATAAACAATTGTAAAGCAGAGAAATAACAAAACAAAGAAGTCAATGCTGACTAGATGCTCAAGCTAATGGGAAATGAGCGCATACACATCAAAATTATCTCAAAGAATAGAACTACATGGAAGACATGAGCGGTGATTAAAAGTATCTCTTGGCCATAACAAATGAATCATGAACGTATTAGTTGATAATGATAATATAAGCACTGAGCATCAATTAATAAGAAAGACTAATCCCTGTCGGCAAACACTAATTAGAAGAAGGAATTGATTAAAACAGAATTATCATGGATAGGCACAAGAAGTAAACAGTGACCACCGGTTGAAAGGATGTGGTTAACTCTAATTGATAATGGAAAGGTGCGGTGATTTTGAATAACCATAAGACCTGTCCTTTGGTGACATGACTCATCCTTTCCATCCCAAGCTATAAGAAGGCATTCATAGCCTCTCAAGGAATCAACGAACATATAGAAGAATAAATACCAAAAACATTAATAGGTTTCAGAGATTGATATATATACTTACACCAGCAATCATGATAATAGAATTGGACATCGAGTAAGTTAAGACACATGGTAAGAAATACCAAAGATAGAAATCCGAATAAGAGGAATAATGTTTGTCATGGAGGACAAGGTTGTCTCATTTCAATATTAAGATAATCCAACATACGATCATTATTTTCACACCAATCGCCTTATTATTGCCTTGCATTGCTAACACAGAAATAGCCATTAGGATACGATATGGACTAAGAAATTTATATAATATTAATAATAATCAAAATTATATATATGTATATTATGATTTATACATTTGTATATATAGTAGTAATACACGTGATATATATATATATATATATATATATATATATATATATATATATATATATATATATATATATATATATATATATATATATATATATATATATATATATATATATGTTAATATGATATAGAAGCATAATGAAATATGATAATAGAAAATTGATTTAAATATTATACATTACATTGCCAACTCCATAATTCACTATCAAAGAATGCGATAGTAAACATTCAACCAAACATGAAATATGTGAAAACTATCGCGTCAAATACTGAATAACAATAAGAGTATTCAACTAGGAATCGACATCCTCATAGTTAGAAACATTACAAATTACAATCTCTAAGTTTAAGTCAAACCCAAAAAGGGGGAATTTTAGAGCAAAACAAGTAATGACCGAAAAAGGATCATTACATTGTAATACCAAGGTCTTGACTGGTGCGGGAATAGTCACTGTTTAGTAGGGTACAGTCAGCAGTCCCATTGTATTCTCTAAAGATGTGAAGGCACTCCCACCTCTGTACTAACTATGGTTGTAGGTGGGAGATGCCATAGTGTATTATATGTGTTAAATATGGTCTTAAATGTAGGGAAAAGCACAAAGTGAAAGAATAGTGTTTGACTGGTGAACACACAGTAGCAGGTGCACTTTGAGGGCACCAAATGATGGCTGGGAGTGATTGGAAATTTGGAGAGAGTAATTAAGGGTTGGAGATGTTTATTGGAATGTATTGGAGAGTGTTTGAACTGTATTTGAATGTGTGTGTTTCTGGGAAGGGCATTTGCCACAAAGCCCTAGATTTATGACCCTAGGAACAAGGGTTTAATGGTTTGGAAGTTGGGTGAGTAGTGTGACCAAAAAAAGTAGAAAATTGGTGGTTTGGAAACCTAATATAAGACTATTTAAGGTCATAGAGTCTTGGAGAGTAGTGGAGTATAGGGTTGCTTTGATAAAGGGGGCTAATTAGGCCTAGGAAAGAGAGCAAGCAGCAGTAGAAAGGTTCACCAGTCAAGGGATGAAGACTTGAGGTTGATATGAGTTCAAGAACTCAGAAAAGGGTATTTGAAAAGGTAAACACTTTACCAATATCTGCTAGGTCTGTCATACTTTTCCATATTTGATATTGTATTTTGTGGCGCTGCCATATTTGAGGAATAATAATGTTGCTGCTCCTATATCCATATATTTGTTGGCACTCATGATATGGGAATTACAATTGATATTACCAAGTATCAATAATATAATCTTCAACAACTAATAATTGGTGACCTCTCAAAGTCAGCAACAAGTCGACGATGTTATGTTACAGAGAATCGACACCTGCAAAGGCATGATGATAAATTCCATAATCGGTTATAAATGAAGGATCAATCAATGAAGTTAGTAATGAGTACATCATCAAAGAGATCAATCAACAATAAGCAAGAATAGTTAAGTCAATTATATAATGGCACCGACTATAAGATTAATCGATAATAATGCTAATTGATATGATAAGTATAATAGCAACCTCTATATCAGAGAATCAATTTGAAAAGGATATCGATTATAGCAATATTGACATAAAGCATAGAAGGATGCAATCGATACAAATATATCGATGTAAATAAACCAGAGTCAGTTAGTGATTGGAATAAGGATATTGCCACCGATCATACAAGGAAACCAGACTGCTATAAAGAACAAAACAGGGATACACAAATCAGTCTACAACAGATGATAATACCCATATCATGAATATTATGACTTGTCATTTATTAAGAAAACAATCTCATAAGATCCAAACTATATAAGGAGATTGACTAAAGACATGAAATTAGCTTTAAGTCTTGATGTTAACAAATTGATTAAAAGATGAAGAGTTGTGTTGGCCAGTGATTAGGAGAAGAATGATTAAGATCAGTTATCATTATGAAGAGGTGTGATCTCTTGAAAGGAAAAGGATATGTCATTTGAAGTTTAAAAAGCCACAACCATTTGATAATGAGGATAT